>CM062840.1:12447209-12462451 GCA_031772345.1 Himalopsyche anomala
CAGTATAATAAATTTGATTTTATTTATTGCATTGAATTAAATATTTAAATATTTCTCTTCATAGTATATTTACATTTGGTTTGGCGTGTAATGTGTAACATATAAATTAAAAAAAAATACGAATGACTAATAATGCTGTATTTTAAAAATAGTCCTTCAATAATTAGTGAACTCTTCCTTGATCCTTAATTGTATAAAATTAATTTTATTCCAAATAAAGGAATGAAAGCTTAACAAATAGTAGAATCTGTTAAAGAAAAATATATTAGTTTACATCAATTAATAAAAAAATGATTAGATATTTTTTTTGAAACGTGAAATTTTAAAATGAACTACGTTTCAGTCAGAACTAAACCAGCTTTATTGACAAATTATTAGAATTCCTCAATAATTTAAATGTATACTTTTGATTGAATTTGAATTTGCTTAGTAGAACTCCATGGTAATAAAGTAACAAAAAAATAACAAAGTATTTTACGAGCTAAAGAACATATAAGATCATTTAACAATAAAAAGTCACTCACAATTTGAAAACCTTCTCATAACATAAATTTTAATCCAGCGTCAATATTTTCACAACTTTGTAGTAAAGGCCGTAAGCTGAATGTACTTGAGCAATTAGAAATTAATAGGCATAAACAAGCAAAATCACATTCTTAATGACCAAACAAATATTAATTAATCGCCTATTAAGCCCCTGCTAGACGCTAATGAAACTAATAATAAGTAATCAATTTAATTCAAACTAATTTACTTTGAAGAAGAAAATTTTTTATTGTTCCAAAAAACACCAAAGTCAAGTTAATAATTATAATACTATAATTTGTAATGTAAATTAGGATCACTGTCAATACTTGGTAGAAAAACAATTATACTGAAAAAAAATACTAATTCCCAACAATGAAATAAAATGTTAGAGTGGAAGACATGATTTATTGTGTATCTCTACTAAGCAGGGGTGGGCTGGAGGAGGCTAGAAAGGGCTTGCGCGAGCCCCTTGTTATATTTGGCTAAGACCGGCAAGCTTCTTGTTGATTTTGAAGAAATCAATATTCTCAAATCAAATTAGTAGATAACTGCAATTTCTGACGTATATATCATCTACGACAGCTTCAGTATGCATAGTATAATTTAAGCCATTTACATTGATTAATTCACGATAAATTGCATATTGTTTCATATTATAAATGTAACCATCGATTGCTTATTTAAATATTGCATATAATTGCATAGGAGTGTTAAAAAATTCACTCTTTCCCCGGAATACCGAGAATTGCTTGGAGGTTAAGCGAGCCCCTTATTAATGTATTGGCAGCCCACCACTGCTTATACGCCAGTACATATATGTATATAACATAACTGAGTTAATGTAGGTTTAAACATAGTTCTGAAGGCATACGCCGAAATATTGTAGCTTTCAACTATATGTAAAATAATATTTGCAGAACTGAAATACTTTGCTATTTTTTCACCTTATTAAATGTATAAAAATGATAATTTCACTTTCACGTGGCTACTACAACGTTCTCTTCAAGTTTGGTATTAAAAAATAATGAAGTCATACAAATAATACACTTATCACTGATGTATCGCGTTATTTCAACGTCCGGTGAAGACGGAAACCCAACATAGACGGCACTCGGGATGGTATTATTATTTTTACTGTAAATACTTTTCAATTTTTTTCGCCTGACTTTCCGTTGACTTCTCACGAGTTTCACTTTTTTTCGATTGAAGACCTTCAGTGGCTCTCGGGGAACCGCCAGAGCGCGTAATAACGATATGAAATTGATACGACAATGATGCGATACGTTTTCGACCTCGCCTACTCTGGCACATTTTTACAAAATTATCACCATTATACGTTTTGAACGAAGCCAGCCATCAATCGCCTGGTTCAAGGCGTTTTACGGTATTGTCCATTGTTTACATTTTTCACGTGTTTGATAATAATCATATTGCTATTTTCAATCAACTTCTTGCCGTCGTCAGGGCCGTAACTTAAATGTTCCCCCTCCCAACAACTTTCTAATTTGCCCATTCCATATACAGATTTATTAATACACCTGATTATTTACTTTTTTGCACGGATACAACGTCCTAAATACCAAAGAAAACCGTGTAAAAATATACTATTTTACAAGAATAAGTCCATGATTTTATTACTTTAAGAAACTTAGTTTTTTTTATCCATTATCCATATGGCATCCTGATGGAGGCATCTCAGCAGTTTTTTCTACGAGAACTGTTTGTTAATCAGTCACTCAACCTTTTTTCCAAAGAAGAATATAATAATCTGAAGGTAGCATCCATTACATGTCAGGCATATTTATTTGTATGGTACATAGTAAGATTTTTTAACCAGATAAAGTCAATGAAACACTTTACCGATAAAATGCAATCTTGGTGTTTACTAGTTAAACCAATGTTTCCAGATCAAAAAAATAGTGTAAACAAAAATACAACTAATTATATCGAGATCATCGAAATTAAAATATAATATTTATATACCCCCTCCCCCTCAGAATCTCACAGAAGGCCTAAAAAGCCGAATTCTGTCTTAAGATAAGTTTATCTGAAATCACAATATCTCGATGTTGTTTTTTAAACATACTAAAAATTTGTTTCCAGTACGTTAGTACATATTCTCTTTTTTTATCGTATCACTTTCTATTAATTTAATTTCTTTATAAATGCAGCATTTTTTCATTCAGTTAGTAGATCTTATTTACATATCAACTTAGACACATCCGGTGGATTAGATGTTTACTTTTTATGAAGATATACTGCATTGTTTTTTTCTTTAGCTTGAATTCGCACTTTATCGTAAGAGTGAAAGTTCAACCCGTGAAAAAATATTTTTTCCACCCGCATTATGCAATGTTTTAACTGTTATTCGTATGGCTTGTCTTGTATTGATATTTTTCTCACTGACGAATAGTTTTAGCTAACCGTTTAATATTTTTGAATGTCTATTGCTAAGTAACTGTGTACCGGAATTCCAAGGCGGTCATTGTATTCAATTATCGAGCTAAGCTTATTTAACACCTAGTGGTAACCGATGAAATTTAATCACTATCGTGGTGATAACTGTCTTAATTTAATAGGTAATTTTTCTTGGTGAATTAAGTACATCTGTATAAATAAAACACATATCACAATCATGTATCACGATGATTTTGTTTAAAAAATGTTTAAAAAAGTTAACTCTTGAAAATAGTTTCGTAAATATTCCACACAAGAATCCGACCACGAATTATTCGTACACCGAATCATTCATCATTCCGTACAAAATGTTATTAGTATTACTGACGTTTTACGTCAAGGGAGCCAAATATTTTTCAGGTTAGCAACAAGTAAAATAAAAATAACAAGTCAACAAACATGTTTTAACTAAAGCAAAATATCTCTAATCTAAAAAACACAAATCATTAAACAATTAAATAAAATAATAAATTTCGTATTAAATTGTATGGAATATTTTGTGTCCGGAGATTTCTTTGTATAGAAGAATGTGTGTAGGGAAGAATCTTGTTTTTTAATATTTTTGTACGGTAATTTGTATGAAAGAATCCGTTCACCCTTCAAAGTATGGGTATAGTATACATTTGAACAGAAAAGGCGAGCTTAGTTTTAAACCAGTTATTTAATTTTTAAGAAACACCAATAAAGATTTAAATGAAAGGTAATAAATGGTCATAACTTCAAAAATATGTATCTTTCACAATTACAAGTAAAAAATAATATGGTTAGTCAATATCATTGTATGGATAAAAATAAAACTAATGAATTTCGTATTATGATCCGCTGTGTAAAAATATTCGATATGTTCAAAACAATAATGTTATAAGGTAATACTTTAAGTGTTGCATTAAAAAATGAAGGTTTCATTTTAAATACAATAGTTTCAATGTTGAAAAATATTGGTATTATATTTTTGGAAAGCTGCTGTTGATAAGGATTGTTTTGTCATTGGATGTACGATATTCTTTCAAAAAATCAACATTGTTATATAAATTGATTGAAACATTGTTTTCTTCATGGAAGTGAAATAAGTATCATAATATGATATTAGTATGTAACAATATATTCGGATACTTCCCTATACATATGGCTTATCAATTATTATCTAGGTTAATATTCTTAAAAATTAAACGCATTAAAAATTATATTTGAGTATTGTGAATCATCAATGGTAAAAGTAATTAGATACATCCATTGTTAATTTATAATTGATTCTTTGTTAATTGTATGAAGTCGGTAATTAACCTTTGATTCAAACCGTGTTTGAAATGATGAACAAGCATTTTTATTTTCGAAAGATCGTTAATAAAACGTTGTTAGTCAACTATGAACAAAAAATCATTCACATTTTCTCATGTCAATTGACGTTAACAATAAGCTGCTGGGAATCGAGAAGTCAAAAGATTAAAACAAGTTTAAGCTGTCGAATAATCAATCAAGATTACATAAATTGTCTACTTGAGAGGATTGAGATTACTATTCGTAACAATGATATCACTTGAGTAGGCCATTTTGTTATTGGCTCATTATCAGTCAAATTAAAATAAACACAAGTTGTAGTCACTTTATGCTCTGATTATGTTTGATTTGTTATCCAATAAAATAAAAACTTAAATGTCATTAATTATTTAAATACTCAAATACACGTTAATATTATTTTAATGACCGTTAAAAAAATTACACAGTATTTAGTAGTTAGTAGTTAAGTAGTGACAACAATTTAAAAAAAAATACATTATTAAAATACGCTTATTATAAAACTAATAATCATAGTTAATCTATATTTTTTGTCTTTTGCAGTAAGATGAAACGTTTTTTTTTAATATCTTTCTATTTACACAAGCATTCATTCTCAAATCTAAATACTGGATATAAATTCGCAAATTCTAAGATCTAGCAAATTCGAAAAAAATTAATACCAAAAAGTACATTTTATTTTTAAGATAAGCATTTTCAAGCTAACAGTTCTTCGTTTAAAAATATTAATATGGATGTATTTCACAATGATTTTATACTTTATAATTGTTTAATTATATTTAATTTTGAAGAAAACAAATAGTTGATAAAAAAATCACGAGTGTCTGTTAATGACGCTGTTAAACAATTAAGTATAATTTGTCATTAAATTTAATCTATGTGATTAATGAAAAATATAATCAATTGTTGTTAGGTCTAAATACATTTCCTAATAGCCCATTTGAATTAGTCTGAAACTGTGTTAATTTTATATGTAACCACTTAAAGATGATGTCTAGTGAGAAGGTTATGACTTATGGCAATACAAAATATAATATAATGCACGTTGCCGACACCCGGATGCATCGTGTTTAGATCCGCGACGGATCCGCGTGAGAAAATTTGTCGTTTTCACTGTATTCTGTAGACAGTTTGGTTTCACTGGTTTCGAGTTATTATTTTTCTCGTTAATACAATATTATAAACAAAATAATCTGAGTTACCTAATGACTCGAGGCAGCACTCATCAAACTCTGTCTAGGGGGCTGGATCTTACTTACGAAAGAATTTTAATATGCCCGCGTCTCTTTTGTTCCTGATTTAAGACATAGTAAATATTTTGAAAATAATATACGAAAATACAACTACGAAAATGTTTTCACGAGTGATACACAAATTTTGTTTAAATATTTTTCTAATTCGGTCCGCGATATATCAATTGGAAATTCGTGTCAATAAAAAATGGAAAGCTTCTGGTTTACGATGACGAAAACAGTGACACGCAGTTTTGAAGACACGTAAACTGTGGAGTTATACATATATTTTTAGTAAATAAATTATTAATTTTGTTTTTTTTTGTTTGTTACAGAACTTTGCAGCTAAAACAAATGATGGCAGTTCACAGAAATTATTAGATCACTTAAATACAAAATATTTCTATTTCACACGGACAAGAGGACTGTTCAGGATATGTTATCCTAAGGAAAAACCACCAACCGGTAAGAAGTTATTTCATCACTCAAAGATGTTATTCTAAATCCATATCGACTGTGGAAAGAAAAAAGGACGTAACCCAAACATGTTTTGCGCTAAAAACGTGTTTTGATGATTTTGTGACATATGCAAATTATGAATTATACACAACCTTGAAGTGCACGGAGACTTCTAAACTGGTGTTTAATTGACACAACCTAATAATAATTAAAGAAATTGTCTCGGAAAAACCTTTATTTCAGTGTTTTTTCTTGGTTTTCATTTTTTACAAGGTCATCTTTTTCTAACTTAAAAGCTAAATTTAGATACTTATTCGGCATTTTTAACTTACATCCTTTTGAACGAATGTGTGTCAAGTTGTATACATTGTGATTATCGAAAAAAAGCTGTTTTAGAAAATTGAGGGTAACGTCCTTTTTCCTTTCCACAGTCGATATTGTAATATGAATTAAAACAAAATATAGGTACACTATTCTTATTGCTACGCTATATAGCAGTGTTTCCCAAACTCTTTCTGCAATAGAACACTTTGCAAATCTAGAAATTTCAACGGACCAATTGGCTTATTTTTTAAATTGAGTAATTCATTATAATATTTTTAAAAAATGTTAATAAAACACTTGTTATTTTTAACTGAACTTTGATTCGTTGCAGCATAAAAAGGAAATCCTGCTTATTATAAATAAGTCATATACAACGGAAGTAAAACAATATTTATTTGTTTTGAAATATTGGGGTATTCTTTTGACAAACCATACACCGATTCTTCTTACACAAAAATTTCAGCACAGAGAAAACTCCGGAACAGTATTGCTAACATTAAAAATATTAATTAATAAAATTATTGTTATCTTTATTTTAATGATAAATGTATGAAGTGAAAAATATCAAATATTATTTATATTTGGAACGAGCAAAAGATTAAATAATATGAATAGTCTCGATGTTAAATCTCGAATATTTGAAATTTAAAATAAAAAAAACGGAATTTTTTTTCTGTATACAGAGTATTCTGTACGTATAAATCATATTCGGAAGAAACTAGTACGAAAAAGTCATGGAACCATATTTTTGTATCTGTAGTTTGCAGATGAAAATTGATTGTACGCACTGAAACTATCATTGATCACTTTTAGGGTGTTCACTGTCAATACTTGGTGGAAAGGCATTATATTAGTAAAAACACAATATTCCTTTGTACTTCATTCCACTTTATTTAATATGTCAGGACCGGTTTCGCTCATTACGAGCATCGTCAACTGATAAGAAATATAATTTAACAGTGCTATTTATACAAAAATGAACAGTTATAAACAACAATAGGCATTGAAAAGAAAATACCAATTACATTAAAAGTGATTCTAAAATAGCACAAAATTAAAATGTTTAACACATCTAACATATAATTAAAAAGTGTAATTGGAATTTTCTTTTCAATGCCAATTGTTGTTTATAACTGTTCATTTTTGTATAAATAGCACTGTTAAATTATATTTCTTATCAGTTGACGATGCTCGTAATGAGCGAAACCGGTCCTGACATATTAAATAAAGTGGAATGAAGTACAAAGGAATATTGTGTTTTTACTAATGAAACTATCATTGGTATTATGTACTTATAGTATTTCGTAGCATTGTCGACTTCTCTCTGCCTTTTTTGTCGAAAGAAAATCTAAATAATGTTTTATTTATTTGTGTATAGGTGCTATCACAAAAAAATAGCGTTGATGGGATAATAGCTTCAGCTGTCATTATTTATTTTGCTCGGTTGTTTTACTGTGAGCCCATATTTGAGCATATTTTTTCAACGTAATGTCGTCGACATTTTGGATGTGCTTGTTTGTTAAATTATTTACGTTATTAAGTCTTCTCGCAAGGCGTATCCATCTTGAAAAGATTCGCGTCCCTTGAACCGGGTTTAGGTTTGCTGTTGTATCACGACGTGTATCGATTTGGATATTGTTGCTAGAATTCTTTGCTAGCGTAACTGGATTTGTGTGTAACTTGCCGAGTCACTGACAAGTTTGCAGGCGGTGTACATGTAAAAATAATATCCATTTCCCAAAGCTTGCGTTTTATCAATTGTGTGATACAATACAAATACCAGTAACCATTTTACAAAAGTTTTCTCATAGGTAGAACTTTGAAAGTAGACCAGTATATAAACTAAAGCATTTTAGTGTTAATAGTCATGTCTTGTTTGATACAATATCCCGTACAGATCGAATAGTATTGTTTCCTTCATGTGTAACTGTCTTTGATTAGCTTTTCCAATATTTTTTATTCGTAAATTTTCATCACATAAGCCAGCCATATTCAACCTTTTTTCTTTTGGACTATATACAGACTTTTACTACAATACGTGAGTCGTAACATATTATTATTATTACTTATTTTTTTACCATGCCTGCTCTCATTGTAGAGCATATGAACTGCTAATGGAGCTTAACAGAAGTGTTTCTACAAGAACTCTTTGTTACTCAGTTGCTCAAATTCTCTTTTAAAGTTAGGATAGGTCTAGTGAATAACTAATCGCTCTGTCTACGTTCCGTTATTTTAGGATTGGAACGGAAATTGATTTCTCGATAAAAAAAATACAGTTCGCTCTGGGATTCCAGCTCATGAAATCCGTCATAGATGCTAACGACGTTGTCACTGTGCTACGGACCCGATTTAGATAGTTATGAAGTATTTTCTTCATTAGTTGATATCAAAAGACTTAGGTTCTCAAGTGTTTAAGGTTAAAAATCTAATCAATTGTGACAAAAAAAATTGTTTTGTTATACGACGGATTAATTATCAGTTAGTATTATTTCTAAACCATATATATATTTTGCCGCCTGTGTGGTCGAGTGGTCAACGTCGTTGGCTACAACTACGGAGGTCATGAGTTCGAATCCCAGTCCGGGCAGTTTTATAAATTGATTTTTCAATCGATTTATGAATTTCTGTTCAAAGGCATGGATGTATGTGATATCTTGAATTCCCCTCTCCCACCCATCCTATCCTATGAATGAGGTTTATCGAGAGCGATTAGCTAACCACTAGTCCTGACCTAGCCCTTTCCTTATATTCCTACTCTCTTTGGAAAAAGAGAGGTTGAGCAACTGAGTAACAAGCAGTTCTCGTAGAAAAACTTCTGTTGAGGTAAACTCCATTAGGAGTCCACATGCTCCACATTGGGAGCGGACATGGTTAAAAAAAAATATATATAATATATAATCGAATAAAGTTGAATTATTTATGAATATTAAGAAAAACACAATATTCCTTTATACTTATTTCCACTTGTCTTGGTAAACAACACAGCAATAATGTGTTTTTATTTATACAATATCTTTCCACCAAGTATTGACAGCGGACACCCTAAACATGTTACATGAATATATAATAGTATATTTGGCTTATCTAAAAAAAGGGTCGTCCTAGAAAACACAAACACTATTCGACTCACAGGATTGACCAACTTTTCTTTCTAAAGTATTCATATACGTTTTGAATATCAAAATTCTTCAATGAAACCAAATCATATTAATTATTTCAAGCACTTGTAAAATTATCTATGCACACTTCATCGTAGAGACGAAATTAAAACAATCGATGCAATGAGCGCTTGGAAGAATGGTTTTGATTCATTTAGAGGTCGCCCAGTTTTCGGTGCGCGAGTTATTCCTTCTCGGAACCGAACCCATGCCTTTCTTGATCTGAAGGCGACGTGACAGCCTACTTACTCACACATTTATGCGGCGTTGATTCACACGCACAAAGCCTACTTACACGAACATAGTTTCCAGTGAGCTTGTATAATATTTTCCGACTTGTAGGCCAATACTTAACTAGAAGCATAGGTTTCCGGTATTTCAATAAGATTGCTGCAGTTTATCGATCGCCGTAATTATAATATGTATGTACAAAATCGATTACAGTCGAACTCGGTTATTACGATCTCGGAAATAGCGAGATCTTGAATGTAACGAGGAAACATTCGTTGACATTTTAGTTTACGGTTTTCTCCATACATTTATTCACTTTCATAACGAGCTACTTCTTGGGCATACCGAGCAAAAAAATCGTCAAAAATTATAAACATGAGAGTACACACAATTAGAATTTATTTACACACCCGTATTATATTTTTCAGTCAATCCAATTTTTTTTTTAGAATTTAAAATTTATCATTGTTTCATTATATTAATAAAAACACAATATTCCTTTGTAATTCATTCCACTTCATTTAATAGGTCAGGACCGGCTTCGCTCATTGCGAGCATTGTCAACTGATTCAATGCTCGCAATGTCAACATTGTCAATGCTCGCAATGAGCGAAACCGGTCCTTACCTATTAAATAAAATGGAATGGAGTACGAAAGAATATTGTGTCTCGCAATGAGCGAAAACGATCCTGACCTATTAAATAAAGTGGAATTAAGTACAAAGGAATATTGTGTTTTTAAATTAATATACAGGGGAACCCCGATCTACCGTTCTCGCATTATTCGTTTTCCCGCATGGATCGTTTAACCCGGCGTTAGTCCCGGCCAAACACCCATAAGAACAATGTAAAAGAATCCCGCATTAATCGTTCCCCAATTTACCGTTTTCCTCGATCTATTGTTTAAATATTTTGATTCCGTCACGAATATTATCCCGATTGACCGTTTTCGTTGAATATTTTTCATATCAGCCTTGCATCTCGTTTTGCGTTTTTTTCAGTGGAATCTCGATCTACTGTTCTCGCTATTTTCGTTTTTTGCATGGATAGTTTATTTTTTACTCGACCAAGACCCTGTCATAACAATATTTAATAATTCCACGTTTATCATCCCCTGATTTACTGATTTTCTCGATCTGTCATCTAAATATTATCATCCCGTCCCAATTATTATCCCGATTGACCGTTTTTGTAGAATATTTTTTTTCGCTCAAATAGTTTTACATCGCATTTAGTTACATAAATAAATAAGTTTTTTGAAAATTAAACAGTTTTTAATATACTATTTAAAGATTTCCCGCATTATCGGTTTCCCGCATTATTCGTTCATTTATTACGGTCCCTTGAAAAACGTATAATCGAGGTTCCACTGTAATGCCTTTCCACCAAGTATTGACGGTCAACACCCATTGTTTCATTGTTTTCACTCTCATTGTTTCAAATTTCTAATGATATTTTTGCTCGATATACTCGAGAAGTAGCTCGCTATAAAAGTGAATGAATGTATGGATAAAACCATAAAATTTCAACGAATGTTTTCTCATTACATCCGAGAATTCGCTATTTCCGTGATCGTAATAACCGAATTCGACTGTATATAAAACAAATATTTTCGAAAATACACGCAATCAATATAAATTAATTGTGCGTTGCCCCCGAAACATTCAAATTACTCCACGTTGGGTCACACTGCTGTGGAGCACAATAAACACGTTATTTCTAGTTTAAAACATGCATGTGTATTACAATCGTAAACATATGTATCGTAGAAAAATTAATACGGTTCCAACAAATGTTGTTCTACGTCAAGATTCTATTTATTAATGATTGATTGCATTTGGAATGAAAGTTGTTTTATTTCCGTTATTTTCTTCTACTTCTGAGTCAATTTAATTATATGATATAATTTCAGTTCAATATAACAATTAAAAATAATCTAGTTTGCTTAAACAGGGCATTATGTTGTTATGTTTCAATAACCATTTGGTACCTAGAACAGCGTAGAGAAATAACAGTCGTGGATCTTTCATCATTTTCAAAACTGGGTTATTAATTTTTAAAAACAACATAAGTAAATATATTTCATATTTATATTAGTTTTAAATGAAATATTACATGTTATAAAATAATAATACATACATAGTTATGATATTTTACTAGTTGTTTCGCCTCTTTGGAAAACATCTTTAATCTAAATTTTGTATTTATATCGTTTATTTACATATTTTATTATTAGCTTATAAACGATATACATACATTAATGGTGGGATTTTGTCATTCTGCTATGCTTCACGAGGGTGTTAAACACAACAAATAACAGTAAAAATAACTTTGCATGAAATGGAAAATTTCGTGAGAAATAAATTTAACAGTTGACAGTCACATATCCTATTTAAATGTTGTTTATCACTGTTAAGGTGTTCAGTGACAATTCTTGACAAAGTAACGTTACAGTCGGCCCTCGACTTTCGCACATAATTGGTTTCTGAAAATGTGTGCAAAAGTTTGAAAATTGAGGGCCGCCTGTATATTATAGAGAATAACGCTTTTTTGTACTAATTTCACAATATTTATTAAGGTCAGGACCCGTTAAACTTTATCTTAATTGTAAATGTATTTTTACATTAAAATAAAAATATTGTATAACTAACACAGTATACCAGTCCAGATTTAAATAAATAATGTGAAATTACATCAAAATGTGTTTCATTTTTTATTAAAGATGTTAGCTTATAAGTTAACAGTAAATTCATTATATTGTTTTTATAGAATAAGGAACGAATAATATTCAACTTGATCTGAAATCTAAAAAGTATCTTTTCCGTGTAAATAATAAAACAATGTGCAATTTGTTTTTTGAGTAAATTGCGTAACAACCAGTGGCGGTTCCTGAACTGAAATCTTGTGTGGGCTAGAGAAAAGCATATTTCCACTTCACCTTATACATTAATCTACAAGTAAATTAACAAATATTACGACACTACTGCAATGCATAAATTTTTATATAATAAAATCAATGCTAATGTAACTAAGAAATAATAGAATAATAACACGGAATCCTTAAATTCGTCTCTTTCAAAGTGAAATAACAAGTACCTACTAAAAGCAGTATAGAACTGTCACTTGCTGTCACTGAAAGTCAATACCTGTCACTTTCATACAATACAACGATATTGGTGTTGTGTTTCAATGCATAAGTATGCGTAATGGGCTGAATCAGATCAGCCCCCAACGATCAACAGAAGCTTGACAGATTGAAACACAATCCTTTGTGATTGATGACGTTTCCGTACATACAAATACAAAAAAAATCTAATCGTGCTTGATTGCGCCCCAGTGTAATGAAATATTGTCTGTGGTTGCGGGCTTAATATCGCTAGCCCTTGAGTGGTGTTGCCAGTGACGTAACGTTCCTGTTCCCTGTGAAGTATTTATAGGGTTATTGTTTTTTTATGCCGGCTCAGTTTAAAATTGTAATACAAAACACAATCGAGAATATGATTGTAGGTAGACGTAACATTGTCTTATATTGACAGAGGAAAATTAAAACAAAGATATTATATTCATTTGGGAAAGGTTAGTTACGCTTATAAATGTATTTATTTTGTTCAGCGGCCGAATTGCTGTTAATTTTTATTCAGCCATCTAATGTTTTGGGTGAAAAATGCAGGTCGGGCTTAGCCCACCTAGCCCAGTACCTAGAACCGCCACTGGTAACAACTAATTCACACAGTATCGCAGCACACACGATAATTACCCCAAACGATTCTATAGCACAAGCATCCATTCTTTTAAAGATCTATTACATATAGTTACCAGTATTATGTGGTTTATTTTAATGATAATTAGTTAGTAACCACTGATATCAGACTCGAGTATGTCTACTCGTCCAATCATGGCCAAGTATTGCAATACCGAATGAATATACAGTCCAACTCAGTTATTACAACCACGGACAAAGCGAGATCTCGGATGTAATGAGGAAACATTCGTTGACATTTTAGTTTATGGTTTTTTCCATACATTTATTTACTTTTATAACTTCACGGGCATACCGAGCAAAAATGTTGGGATTTAAAGAGAAATTTAAGAACAATGAAAGTGAAAATAATAAAACAAGCATTAATTTTAAATTTTATAAGAAAAATGGATTGACAGAAAAATGTAATATATGAGTAATGGGTGTGTTAATAATTTTTATTTGAATTGGGACTTTTTGTGTTACGTGACCGCTCCAAATACTTCATGCCTTCATGGGTATGTTTGTAAGCGCTTAAAAATACTTATTCTGTGATATAACGAGACATGTTTATAACATGCAAATTTATTCGGTTCTATTTTCCTCGTAATAACCAAGTTGAACATTATTAATGCTGGTATAACAAACAAATGAATAAATAAATAATAAAATAAGTGTTAGATAAAGAAATTATATTTCAAAACAATATGACAATATTATATTCTGATTATACTAGTTTTTGACTGTCTTCAATGGTGCCTTAATCGAACCACCCAAAAGAAGTTCTCAAACTACCTATAATTAATTCACTGCTTTTACTTTTAAAAAACCAATAAGTAAATAGAAGTTAATTATGTTATACAATACATAGTTTTAAAGAGTTATATTTTAATTCGGTATCATTATCTATCATTATATTTGATGTACATACGTCAGAGTAGTTATAACTCATCAATTATAAAAAGCAATGATGAATGTTATCTGACCTTCTCTTCTCTCTATGGAGAGGTCGTGTGAAAAACAATGTCATCGTAATAAGTTGATGCCAGCGTAATTATTATTTATGATATAAGTATGCTCTTACATGAATACATAATTGACGGAAACAAATAAATAAGTAACTAATTATGTTTAATAAAAAGTTTAGGATATCAAATAGGGAAAACGGATTTTTCTGAACAAGAATTTTCCGTTCACGAATACTCCGAACACGAATTCTTCGAACAAGAATACTCCATACACCGAGTCTTTCGTACAGAACCTTCCGCACAAGAACCTTCCGGACATATAATACTCCGTACTCGGAATACTCCGTACACAGAATACTCCGTACATTTAATACTCCGTACATTTAAATATTTTAAATGCAAAAATCATTGTTTTATTATAAAATTTGCAGTTCAAATTTGACAAATATGTTTAAAAGTTGATATTTTTTTCTGAATGTTAGAGTATATAAGTATCAACAAGATAATAAAATTATGTAAACATACTGTGTATGTGATTTTTCAACATTAAATATCTATATGAATTATATTTCAAATAATGATAAACCAGAATACGTCATACGACATTACACATTATTATGAAAAAAAATGATTTTTGTATTTAAAATATTTAAATGTACGGAGTTTTCTCTGTACGGAGTATTCTGTGTCCGGAAGGTTCTGTTCTGTTCGGAAAATTTTGTGTATGAAGTATTCTTGTTAGGAGAATTCGTGTTCAGAGAATTCGTATGCGGAAGAATCTTGTTCGGTAGAATCACCGAACCATCAAATATATACGGGTTAGGGGACACCGGGAAACGCCGCCTGAAAAC
>CM062840.1:12462551-12789495 GCA_031772345.1 Himalopsyche anomala
TTTTAATTTTGCACATTTATTGAACTTAATTCATTTTGAGTATTTATTCAAACTGAATTTAACTCATCCAATAAATTAACACAACATTTATTGATTCTGAGGCGGTACGAAGTTCGTCGGGCCAGCTAGTTATATATATATAATTTAGCTGTGTAAAAATGATCATCTAACAAAAATAAAATTGCTGTAATAGGCATTAAAATATTTAATAAAATCTGACTGGTCACGCATTATATGTATATATCATGCAGTATCGACAAAATTAGTTGACGGTAAAAGATCGGACAAGTCAGTTGTTTTGTATTATTTAGTACGTAATATGACATGAGTACATTGACTAAAATAAAAAGCATCGGCTAACAGCTAAATCTCTTTCTAACAATCTCTGAATATAGACATATTGAGCGGCTGACTGAAAACAAGTTATACTAAAACGATATCGACTGTGGAAAGGAAAAAGGACGTAACCCACACATATCAAATTTTACAGGAGGCACAAAAACGTGTTTTGATGATTTTGGGACACATGAAAATTATGAAATATACACAAGCTTGTATTGAACGGAGAGTTCTAAACTGGTGTTTAATTGACATAGTCTAATATTAATTGAAGAAATTGTCTAGGAAAAACCTTTTTTTTCAGTCTTTTTTCTTAGTTTCAATTTTCACAAGCTCATCTTTTTTCAAACTTAAAAGCTAAATTTAGATACTAATTTGACATTTGCGGCTTACGTCTTTTTGATAGAACCTGTATCAAGTTAAATACACTGTGATTATCGAAAAAAGCTGTTTTGAAAAACTCTGGGTTACGTCCTTTTTCCTTTCCACAGTCGATATGTTAAAATAGTCCATTAAAACCCCAGTTTTCGTGGAATACTCCTAGATATAGTTTTTTTTTTATTGTACCATGTTATAATAGTATGTATGTCTTTGAAAATTGATGAATGATTATAATGTCGATGTGTCAGATGCACTGGATCATTGCTAAATTAGACCATAAAATATACCACTGGATCAGTAACAATAAAAAATATTAAACATACACAATGATTGAAAATACTACTACGTTATCGATTTACTTGGTAGAACTCAATTGCAATAAGGTTAAAATTCGTTGATATTTTTAACCTTATTACTATGCTATCGTTTGATTTTAAGGTATTTATAATTATAAGTTGTACACTCAGGCTAGAGATTTAGTCTTTTACTTTTAAAGTCATCCATCACTTTTTGTTGAGAGGACAGCCTCCGAGACCTCGCGGCCATAGATAATGAACACAGAAGAGCAATCATTATTGTCTGTGTATCCATAGTGTAGATTTAAAAAAAAAACATTTCACCATTTACCTGAATAACGGGAAGAAAGTAGAGCGAGGTTTTAAAGAGTGTTTTTTTTTTTTTAAACGGATCGATTTAATATAAAGAAACTTATTTATATATTTTGATTTATTTTTAAAGATGTATCCACATTTTATTTTTGTACATTTTAGGTGTACAACTACAGGTGTAACTACAATATTGTCACCCACTCTTTCATACTCCAAGTAACAATAGCCAGGCTTTAATATTATTATACTAACGTTATGCTGACCTTCAGATTTCAATTGACTTCAAAATACAATCAAGAGTAATGCGATATTTATAACATTCCCGTGGTTCTTCGACGAATGTGATATTTTATTGGTACAGAGTGCACTTGCTATAAATGTTTGACCTGCCGTTTAACAAATCATTTGCTGACCTTTCGTCTGAGGGAAAGGATTCAAGGACAAATAAACCAATCGCTCGCCCTATTTTCCGATTTTATGAAGGTTAAAAATACAAATATTAATAGAAAACATATTACAATATTTTCACTTCAGAATCATAAAAAATAAAGACTATTGTACCCAATGGGCTAGCAAAACAAATAAAAACGAACGAAAGCGCTCTTCCATAAAATGCATACAAATATTCAGTAATAACTAACTACTCATACGTTCTTCAAATAATAAACAATATTTTCATAAACATACGTTGTGAAAGTTTTCTTTTATGTGTCTTTCATGTCGAGATGAAATATTGTATAGATTATTTGCAATAAATAATACTGTATAATTAATCAATTTTACTTAGCTATAACATATATTGTCTACAGGCATAAATAAAATATTATGTTTCTCCAGATGATATAATTAAAACAAGAGTTAAAAAAATCATCAAGTTGTCCGTAGATTTTGTAAAAGAAAAAGTGAACTAATAATAAATTTAATTACTATCGTAATTGTATTGGATTTAATACAAATTTTCTTAGTCTGATGCAATAAGAACACTAATAAACTTATGGATATTTTATTTTACGGCAACACTTTTAAGAATACACTAAATTCAAACGTGTTCGAATAATAAATTATTGTTTATGAAAATTGTACAATATAGGTAATAATTTATCACATTTGATCTACATTTCCACCGAAGATCAGACTAATTTTGAGTAGATTTGAAGATTGATGCACTTATCATCAACGAAACTTTCAACTTTCTTATTTGTGTGTACATCCATTATCATTGTCACATTCGTGAAAGAGTTTTAATACATTTTTAATGTTAATCATGTGTTTATTGTTGTATTTTATTCTGACACACTATGTGTGTATTTATTGTATTTTGATATCAATTACGCTATGAAATATAAACTATAATTAAATTTTGATATGAGTATATATGGACGGTGTCCATTAAATCTGAAAGTGAAATTTTATCAACTTTCTTATGAAATTATCACTGCCAAATGAATCCGAACGATAAACGAGTTCAAGATGACTGTCGCTGAGAATATTTATTCAACAAAAGTATTTGATTATGCCAGTGAAAGTTTATGGAAGTAGACAATTATATTCGAAGAGTAATTTGCGAATGACTTTAGGGTATTTAGAATTTATTATTAATGGCTAATAAATTATAATATATATTCATGTGGTATTTATTATTTTGCATGCAATTATGTTGTAATTTCTTTAAAATTTATTATTTAAATATGTATCGGAATTATAATTTCTAATTTTAAAAATCGTCTCTAAATTAAATGGTTACCGGCTTTCAATACTACTTTTTCACAGATTTTTAAAATTACGTATTTCCACTTATGACCTTGAAGCCTTTGAAGAAATAGATTGCCTTAGTGATGTATAAACGCAAATCAATATGGTTAAAGAAATTTAAAACTTCCTGAAGAATCTTCCTGGCTGTCGATTTTGTTTAAGTATGTACACTTACCAACTACTTGGAAGAGGGGAAATTTTCTTAACTATCATTAAGCCTATTCACTATATTATTGTCATTATTAATGTCATTATTTTTATTGTATCACTTTGTCAAAGAATTCCCAAATTTTAATTATGTTTGTAATTACTTTCAATTCCCATTCTAAATTTATTAATCTGAGATGACTTTTTAATTATATGTTAGATGTGTTAAACATTTTAATTTTGTGCTATTTTAGAATCACTTTTAATGTGATTGGTATTTTCTTTTCAATGCCAATTGTTGTTTATAACTGTTCATTTTTGTATAAATAGCACTGTTAAATTATATTTCTTATCAGTTGACGATGCTCGTAATGAGCGAAACCGGTCCTGACATATTAAATAAAGTGGAATGAAGTACAAAGGATTATTGTGTTTTTATTAATATAATGCCTTTCCACCAAGTATTGACAGTGAACACCCTAAAAGTGAAATTTAAAACATTAATAAGTTTGACTTTGAATATTTGAATTGAAAACAAACTAAATGTTTTATACAAACGCTTAGAATTAAGTGTTGCTATCTCGTTTTGCAATTATTGAACAATTTTATCAACACCCAAGTCAGCAGTAAAATTTTCAAAATCCTGTTAACGCATGTCACTGTCGATTGTCGATCTAGTCTTTTAAGTCGACAAACTACCCCACAAGGGTAGTGTGATAATTTTCCCGCCGTTTGGTCGGAGATAAGCGACATTGACTGGGACCACAATATACCAGATACTTAATAAATAAAAAAAAGCAATCCGAATAAAAATCAACTAACAAATGTCAGAACTTTTTGTTGGTATCAATAGATGGGTATTTTTCACTTTTCCATTATTTCGGGTCGAGTTTCAGAGCGAGTTAAGTAGGAAATAATAATGTGCACGCAATTCACTGATTGACGTCTTCCAAAAAAATGTAATGACATTATTCTAACCTAATGATCATAATGCCGTGAAAGTAAATTGCTGCGACACTTTCTCCGTGGCATTTAAATATTTACAATGGATGTCATATAATACGTCATTTAAATAATCTAGAAACGCAACGATGACTCTAAATATGTGCACAACCATTTAAACCTGATTAACTATTTTAATTAATATCGCAGTGATCGATCAGCTTTATAACAACTAACGCCAACCTTCTTTTCTACGACATGTAAGGAAATTCGGCTACTGTTATTTTTAGTAACTAAATCAATCTGTACGTAATTCCTCCACAAGGAGAGCTCTTGTTAACTTTATTAGTTTAGAGGTTGATCGTTTTATTGTTATTTAAATCGTTTTAATGGTTATATTGCAATTGTAGATTGCAAGTAGTGTTAAAATGTCGATCACTATCAAAATATACAAACGCGAAATGGTGCCATCAGATAATATGACATGAAAAGCAGTCAACATTCGAGAGATGCTTCAATATTAAAACTGTCACAATATAGTTAGTTCTAAATTTGAAATGCTGTACATATCTATCTATATATATATATATATATAAATGAATGTTTGTTTGTTTGTTACCTATGCGCTCCAATACCGCTCATCCGAATGCGATGTAATTTTGGTGACGTGTTGTGCGGACACCAGAATAGGTTTATGTATCAGCTGTGGGATGCCAATGCGATAATTTGTTTGCTGGTCTGGTATGCGTAAATTTTATCGAAAAAGTGAAAAAGATAATGCACAACATCATTGAAGCTAAAAAAAAATAAAGGGGACAATGTTATGTTGCCAAGCATCCTAATGATTCCAACAGATATGCCATTCGAATTTAAATGTTTGCAGTTTATGGTGCGACTCGCATTTGCAATGACCATCGACAAAGCACAGGGACAATCGCTAAAAGTGTGTGAACTAAATTTTGAAAATCTATGCTTCTCACATGTACAGCTGTATGTGGCCTGCTCACTCGTTGGAAAACCTTCAGATCTATTAGTATACGCACCAGACGGAAAAACAAAAATATCCAAAAGCACTTCAATAAACAGAATTAAAACACAAACATGTTCTTTCTTTGAGTGGCATTGCAACGCATACCGGGTACTCGCTAGTTTATTATATAATTAAAATACCGTTTTACACAGGATTCTTAAATCGATGCTTTACATTTACTTTAACATTATTGATGTTGTTCAATAAATAAAATACGAATATATAGCAAGTAAGTCCCTTCTTCTTATAGAGTTACGTCAGACTAATCGAATATTATATAAATTTAGGAGGCGTAATCGAGAAATTTTCATTGAAATGACATGCGATATTTTAGTATTTCCGGTGATTACGTATTCCCGTAATATTTTTTTTAGTTGAAAATTATCAAACCTTTCCAACATATTATAAGGTACGAATTTTAAGTTTGTCTATGGATTCGATTGCACCATGAGCCAAGACCATGAAGCTATCAGAAGTTGTAAAGTTTTTGTTTGACGAATTTATCGTCACCGGAAACATGAAAAATTATGCATGCTTATCGCTTGAATGGTTTCAATTAATACATTAAAACAATATAATAAAACTCAATTTGTAGAAGTTGTTGTTCCATAATATTACGAAAATAGTACACGCTACTTCAGAGTTCAATTTCAAGAATTAGGTCTCATATATTACCATCCTAAGACACCAGGGAGAAAACTTATAGTAAAGCGACTTTTTAAATTAAAAATAAAATAACAGTTTATAGCTGTTGTAAAATTATCCATTGTTTTATAATGCAACAAAATAAGTTGCGGCAATCGAACGGCGATGGTGTTCAACATGGACGCATTGAGGTCGTCCATTGGTTGCAATTAGTGTTTGACACAACTTTCACGTACTACTAAAATTATCGAAGAATGTAGGTTTTACCAAATATACACTCTTCGCAACGTGTGCCAAGACTTTCAACTCGCGACGACAAATATTCCCGATATAGCTATTGAGTCCAGTGGTCAATATATACAACCTGGTTAAATCAGATCGAGTATAAATAATCAAAATTATCGACCGATTGTTTCACTTTGTCAGCTGTATATAAAATCGCCTGTCATTATAAAGTACAACCCATCAATCAATTATTTTCTATAAACGTTCCATTTTCAAAAATGTTTTAGGAGAAAACCATAGACAAAAATCGAGTGTTGTTGACACTGATTAAGTCAGTCATTTGACAGATAGTGGGGTTCATGAAATTTTAAATAACGTAAGCCGTAATCGGGAATCTGTTTAAAGTATAAATAGACAAATATATTCTTCATTTTCAATTTTAAATAACACTACCAACCACTTTTGGATCAAATCGAACATATTTGAATAAAATAATCGATATGTATTTTATTTTTAAATAAAATGACAATTTGTTAAAGATATTTCATGTATTGACTATTTCTCAGAATTAAGCGGCATTATTCTCTTTCATAATTGCATCTAACTACAGAATGTCATTGCTCAAAATAATGCCGGCGATTATCTTTAATATTTTTAATTCAGTTTTAGTAGTTCGAAAAACAGGGCCTCCGAATTTGATTGCGCCTGGGGCCTCCTAAGTGCTCAATACGTCACTGCCTTTAAACCTTACACAATTATAGTCTGAGTAGTTAATTTCGTCCAAATAACTAGCAAGATAAAAAAATTAAAAAATGTACTTATTTAATGCATATCAATAATGCTGAGTTAAATATGAACATAGTTCTGACTTCCATGCGGTTAACTGACAGGTGAATTTCTCACGAAGAGAAATGGCTTAGTTATAATATGAAAACACGCCAGTGTTGTATGTTTGTAAGTTGTCAGCCGCGTTAGAAAAAAATACGAGGCCCGAACTAGAAAATCAGTCGCAAAATAACACTGAACCCAATTCCCATAGTTTGACAAGAGATAATATAACGAACAAGCGGCTATGCGAAAGAAATTATTGCGATTCAAATGAGTTAACGCCGTGAGATTTTGATAAGTTCGTATGTCAAATCTAAGCTGACAATTTGATCGCATATTTGGCAATAAAAACAGTTATCGTTCAATATCTCACTACCCGCCTGTCAAGCTATCTGTATATTTGTCACGTTGATGTTTTGTAACTGAAAATTGCATCACGGCAATCTACCACTTAAAAAAATTTAAGGTTAAAGATGCTTTACAATATGCTATTCTTTTTATCTTTTACTTAACCCTCCAAAAACCATGCAGTTCTCTGGAAAACTTTGTTGCAGATATGAAATTATCGAAAAAAAAACACAATGTTAGAGTCAAGGAAACCATTCATTCATGTGAATTGTAAAATGTGATTTTTTTTTTCGAAAATTCTCTATTGATTCAAAATTGCTTTCGCTGAAAATTCGAAATTTGCTACAGTCTAAGAAGTTCCGTTTGACATGTTTCGTTGTTATTCGTATTTTCCATAGATTATCATTTCACTGATTTCCATGCAGGGGTGGGCTGGAGGGGGCTCGGAGGGGCTCGCCCGAGCCCCTTGTTAAATTAATAGAAAACAATATTCTCAGATCAAACTAATACATAACTGCAATTTCTGACATACACTATCTACGACAGCTTCCAATATACACATTTTTAGCCATTTACATTGATTAGTTTATGGTAAACTGCATATTGTTGCATATTTTAAGTGTATTAAGTAACAATCGTTTGCTTATTTAAACGTATTGCATATAATTGCACATGACTGATAAATTACTTTGATATTTAGCGAGCCCCTTGTTAACGTATTGGCAGCCCACCGCTGTTTCCATGTATGATAATTTAGCATTTTCTGATTTATTATTAAATTTCCTACAGGGTTGCACTTTATTCGTGGTATTTATCCATTTTGCTAAAATAAAAATATTAGCATATTGTAAAGCATACTTACCAATATAAGAAATATATTTTGATACGCAGTTTATAAATTCTTCACATTTTTTATCAAAATGATATTCGCATATATACAACAATCGATTTTCCAATTTTAACGCCATTTTGATTTATATTCTAATAATCATATTTTTAATAACCGCCCATAATTGTTTACAATAGCCAATAAACAAAACATTTGACAACCCAGCACAATAAAAACATAAATCTATTCTTTCGGTTAACTATTGACATTAAAAAGATACCTTGACACACTAATTGTTATAAAATTACACTAAATACCTTTTACATATTTATATTAAAAATATGTTTCAATTAAAATTCATGTAATATTATAATTATTACTGAATAACTTGTTTATTTATTTTCGATATTCGTATTTCAGCAGATTTATTATAATTTTGTAATATGGAAAGATATCCACGTGTGAAGACCTTTTTAACAAACTGTCAAACTTACGTATCGCGTTAAATAATAAAATGAATTTTCAAAACATCTTTGTGGAAAATAAAATAAAGATTAATAATAATTATATATTTATAATAAAAACATTGGTTTTCTATTATGTGAAAAAAGTATGTTTTCTTCATTAAGTAATTATTAAATTAATAGACGGAATTATAAAGTACTATTCAAAAGTCTCGAAGATCACAGAGTTGTGTCATAAACATAGACAATTCAGACTAAAATGACATTTCTCGCGCCAAGCCCTGCGCCCCAATAAAATTAGTAGATGACAAAGGAGACTTTCCGATAGTTTTCTCCAAAATATTTGCATTAAGTATCACCAGCGCGTATACGTTTTCTTAGTTGTCTTTGGAATATTTTTTTTTACGTGGTTTCGTATTTTTATTTCATTATCGTGTTAATAATGCCAATTTAACTACTATTACTTTGTATTATTTGATGAGAAAATAATTCAATCCCTATTGAATTAACGTTGTCCAGCAGAGTCTGGTGATATAGACCTCAATTCTATTCGATAATGTAGATACCGTTGGTTTTATAATATGCAGCATCGGAATGTCAGGAAAATGCAAAGAATGTATTGCCTGGAGGCAGTCTTTTGCATGCGTATTATTTTTGTATCTTAGCTGTACTGTCTGTATATAACGATATTATTTCGTTTGCATTGTACACACCGCTGCAATCGACGCAACATTTTCATGCGATAGTAATGTGCCAGCCGACCCCGATTTCTTCACAGTGCCTGTACCATTAAAAGCAACCGCCAACCTTTCATTATTTTTGTTTATTGAAAAACATCCGTCATTTTTTGACAATTTGACTGACAATTCGAAACGTCACATCTTCGAAATTTAACTAGCGACTCATTGTATCAATTTGGCATAATTTCAAATTTAATGTTCCATATTTGAATTAGACAATACTTTCCATTTTAGACAAAATAATCCCAATTGTGTTACTACAGTATCCAATTCGCTATAGGTAAAAATGAGATATCGCTTTAATATTGGAGTACTGATTCAAAAGAATCCAATTTTATTTTTAAAATCGCTAATTCAATTACGGGTCATAACATGACCCTCTAATCAATATGTTTTGTACTCAAAAAGTTCGTATAAGAAAAGTGCTTTTTTCAAGAAAAGGTGGATCTGGTCATTTTTGATCTCAAGCTCCTCATGTGAAGTACATACTTTCAAAACCGGCTAAAACGGTGTTCATACAATTATAAATATGATATATATATTAGAAAATATGTATTTCACCTACATAATAGCCATAGTTTTAATTTAAGATTTCGACTGAAGGTGCATGGTGAAATTTCAATATTAAATTTGAATCGTTCAAATTATGTACACTCCCACAGATTTTGTCACTAACGACCCGGGTTTCGCCTTCCGGCATCTTCGGGCGTTCAAGTGCACGGATGAACTTGAACTGACGCCTAGTAAATGAATGTTTCGTGTTTATATTATGTACAATTTCTTTTTTATGTTTTGTCAACTATTATATGTAAATGCTAAGAGTATTTTGATGGTTATGCATGCGTTGATTATACGTTTTAGGTTTGAGAGTCTTTTTGAACGAGGTTTTAATCTATTAGGTGTGTCGAGTCATATAAGAGTAGATGAAGAAATATTTATCTTATATTCTGGAACTGGCTGTCAGTTCAAGTTCATCCGTGCACTTGAACGCCTGAAGATGCCGAAAGGCGAAACCCGGGTCGTTACTGACAAAATCTGTGGGAGTATACATAATTTGAGTCATAGTTTTAGTTTTTAAAAATGATGAAAACTCTCAAAATTTCTGACTGAAAAATTTGGTTAATTTTGAAACTATCATAAATAATCAAAGTGTGAATTTCAATTAGTCTTAAAATGAATTAGCCAATTACTGCACGCGTTGTTGGACAAGTGATAAGTATCTTGAAAAATATTTTACTCGCACACTTGTTAAAATATAAAAATCAGACTATACGCAAAGATCACTAATTTGACAAATTTTACTTCTTCCCATTTTTCTCGAAAATACCAAAAGCTGATTTAGTCTGTTTTGAAAGTAAGCGCTTTATAAAACAGAAACTATGTTTATACGTTTGGAAACCGTTTGATTGAAAAGTACCTATTCGTCACTCCCGGCAGTGTTCTGTTTGAAAATTTGGCAACAATATAAATAATACAATGGAAAGTTGGAAGAGAGTATCACGATATCAAAGTGAACACCAAAACTTAAATGAAACCATTTCAAGGCCGAACTAATATGGATATTGATGACAGCCTAAATTTGACATAATACTTTTGGCGAACATTCTTAGCTAGGTTTGTACTAGAAGTATCAAAATCAAGATTAAACATTGCATCTCGTATCGTGTTATTATTATAAACAATTAATTACTTCGCAAAAACAATTTCAATCATTTAAATGTTTTTAAATAAATAAAGACGAAAAGGAAATATGATTTTTTTTAAATGGTGACATATATTTTTATCAAAATGATTCGTAATTTAAATTTACCCAACTCCAGTTTCTTCATTACTTTTTTTTATTAAAATGAGTCTAATCAAAATTTATTCGAGTTTTAGATTTTAAAAACAAAATTTGATCTACTTTAAAATCTTCTACAAATAAAACAATCCATATAAAGAAAAAATCTATGTCACATTAGTTAAGTATCAGGCACGCGTGCCGCTGGTGTTCTATTTATGAATCAGTGTACGGCAATGCACAGGTGCGGCAGGTACTTAAATGAGTATGTTTTTGACAACTGTCCTGGCGACCAAGGAAACCGGAAGTGTAAATATGTATCAGTGGGTAGTAAGAGAATGAATGTTTTTAGATATAATCGAATCTATTGGACATCAACAAAACTTTTCATTTTGACTAATACATGTAATACTATCGGCAAATGAAACAGACGTGCGAGGCACACTGGAATTAATTTAAAATTCG
This sequence comes from Himalopsyche anomala, assembly GCA_031772345.1. Lineage (NCBI taxonomy): Eukaryota > Metazoa > Arthropoda > Insecta > Trichoptera > Rhyacophilidae > Himalopsyche > Himalopsyche anomala. The sequence goes on from CM062840.1 coordinate 12,474,075, forward strand.
TCAATAATTATTATTTAGTCTTATTTCAAACAAATTCTGAAAATAATGTTAAAACAGAACTGTTGCCAGCGGGCTCATACTATTAAGGCTAACTTTACACTACTCAGAAAGAAAAATAATCAAAATAAAGATACATACAATTGTATATGTTTTATAAGAATACAATTAATATTGCAGAATATATAAATACCTCTTTTCCGATTTAATACAATCAAATTATAATTTGCTGTCTACATATGTAACAGGTTTTAATAATTGCAATAATTACAATAATGCATTTTAAGTATTGTTTATGCAATTGTAACGATCGTAAAATACATATATTTAAAATAAATCACGAATATTTGAGCTATTAATTTCAGATTATTTGTGAGCATAGAACACTTACTTCATATTATTTAGATGTCCAACAAATTGACGTGGATAACAATTTATAATTATTAATTAATATGCATTGATTGGCCCGTGATACTTATTCCGTTGAGTGTTGGTATTATGGTAGAAACTTGGTCATGAACGTATTAAATAAATAATAACTAAATTCTGAATGTTAATGTTAGATACCGTATTTATTTGGTATATAGAACATAGGCTGCTTTTTACAATCATGTGTCATTAATGTTAGCTTCTTGGAAGAGAATCTCGTAGATAATGTAGGAAGACGCTACACCACTCATGTCCTAGATTACACAGTAAACAATATTGTAAATGAATACGTAGACAACAATATATTATTATGATGAATAACAGGGGCGGTTCTAGGTACTGGGCTAGGTGGGCTAAGCCCGACCTGCATTTTTCACCCAAAACATTAGATGGCTGAATAAAAATCAACAGCAATTCGGCCGCTGAACAAAATAAATACATTTATAAGCGTAACTTACCTTTCCCAAATGAATATAATATCTTTGTTTTAATTTTCCTCTGTCAATATAAGACAATGTTACGTCTACCTACAATCATATTCTCGATTGTGTTTTGTATTACAATTTTAAACTGAGCCGGCATAAAAAAACAATAACCCTATAAATACTTTACAGAGAACAGGAACGTTACGTCACTGGCAACACCACTCAGGGGCTAAATTCTTCATGCCCGTAACTACAGACAATATCATGCAATATTTCTTTACACTGGGGCGCAATCAAGCACGATTAGATTTTTTTTGTATTTGTATGTACGGAAACGTCATCAAACACAAAGGATAGTGTTTCAATCTGTCAAGCTTCTGTTGATCGTTGGGGGCTAAAAACAATCTGCCCATTACGCATACTTATGCATTGAAACACAAAACCAATATCGTTGTATTGTATGAAAGTGACAGGTATTGACTTTCAGTGACAGCAAGTAACAGTTCTATACTGCTTTTAGTAGGTACTTGTTATTTCACTTTGAAAGAGACGAATTTAAGGATTCCGTGTTATTATTCTATTATTTCTTAGTTACATTAGCATTGATTTTATTATATAAAAATTTATGCATTGCAGTAGTGTCGTAATATTTGTTAATTTGCTTGTAGATTAATGTATAAAGTGAAGTGGAAATATGCTTTTCTCTAGCCCACCCAAGATTTCAGGTCAGGAACCGCCACTGATGAATAATTTGACAATGAATCTCGAGAAGTTTGAGATTAGGTTGGGCTAACTGCAGAAGGAAGTGCATTCAAAATAAATTTACTTCATACATTTATGAACTCGTTTGAATTATTTAGATATTTTACATTTTACAAGAAATGTGTCTCATGATCAAAGTCATGTGTTAGATTTTATAATTGTATTGAATGATTATATTATTATTAAAATGCAAGACTATGTATATCTTCATCGTAATAGCAAAATATGGTAAGCAACAGATTGAAAATTCTGAGTAAATAACAAATGATTTTTTTTAACTTTTAAGATAATTATAATACAGTAAAAGTATAATAAAGTCCGACAACATTATGTATACAGCAGATCAAAACGTAATTTCGTTGAATATTTTTCACCGTATATAAATGACATTGTTATTGCGTTTAACAAGAGCATATAATGCACTTTTTGAAAATAAATGTCAATTTAAATCATAAAACGCTTTTCTTCAAAATATGAATATGACTTAACGCACAGTCCGTTCAAAATCTATTTTTGAAATGTTTCTATCATTCAATAATTAATTTCATACATTCGTTGGACTCTTAAATATGCTAGAAAAAAGTGGTTTGGTGGCTGACTTTGAAAAGTCAACATTCTCGCCACGGCACCACTCCTATGATATTTTTAACACTTCCTGAATTGCTTGAAATTTGCGAATATATTAAAATTTATATAAGTGAATATTCGTTATTTTATTTATCTGGTATCGTATTTAAAACCAAACTTATAATATAATATAAAGTATTTAAAATATTACTATACGGTCATCAATATATTAAATACAACCAACAACAATGTTGTATGGAACTAAATTTACAGTGAAAATCACAGTACATGTTTCATTGTTTGAAATATACCTACTGTGTGATGTCATCTGTCACTTTACTTAGTATTACAGTATTTCTGCAAGATAATTTTCGTACGTTTATGGTATGAGAATTAATTTGTGATTAGTTTAACTTTTTATTAGTCAAAATCGGCAAAAACTGTCAGCCTTGTATTTTTTAATATCACAGGGAGTATGCACTAAAATATCAGTTTCGACGGGCTTCATATTTTCTCTGAAAATCTTTGGGTATTTTTAATAAAATACAATGGAAAACCACTGTTATTTTAATTTTGCTTTTGGTTCAATACATAAGTTAATACTGTAATCTCGTTGCCAATCTTCAATAGAAGACGGCGTCGAGAGATGAAAATATATACTTAAGACTTCTCGGAGAAAACGAAATACGTGTCGAGTAACGTTATTTGCTATAATGTACATCGAAAGAATGAGCAATGGAATTTATTATTTTTTTTATTTATGTATTTTATCTTATTACATTTCATCGTAGTAATTAATGTTGATTATAAGCTTTATATAATAAAATATTAATGACGTTGTTTTGAATGTGAAATAGTTTAAAAAATTATATTTCGGTTTCGATTAGATCAGATTAAATATTATATTCTTAGATATAAATTTATATTTCACTTGATTGACAGCGCGAATGTATTAGATTATTTGGAAAATATTCTTTTTTTTTCGAAAAAGAAGTATCTCGAAAATAGTTATTTATAATATCAAATAAAATATATATTTGTTTCAAAAATTAGGGTGTCAGTTCTTTGGTAAAGGATTTCTGACAAGTAAGAAGGTAGGACGTTCTGAAAACAATTATCAAATTTACCTGGATGTTGGTCCGTTTCACTTCGATGTAGAGCCAATTATCTGTGGAGAAGGCAATTGCCATAAGGGCAACGGCTACAATGGCCGTAATAGTAGCTAAAGACAAAGTAACCGCGGAACAAGGCATTATGAAACTAGTCACAATATCTTAGAAACAAAAATCACACCAATCCAGCAACTAGTCAATTCACTATCACAGCACGTTGGGATACTTTATTTTGAAATATGTGAAAAACACCTTTACAACATTCACACAGACACGGCACTAGTCAGCCACTGCACCGGCCAAACAGGTAAAACTATTTCTCAAGAACTGTAAACTTTCCAAATTGAGCGCCACCGCTAAGTATTTGCAATGTTGCCAGCCGACAGAAATAAATACAAAAATAAAACCTTTGTATAGATAAAAATTAGCTTGTCTAAAATATAATCACTTTTAATATGTTAACTGTACGTAGTGGAAAGGTTTTATATTAAAAAATAAACACTCTTTATACTAATTCTATATGTATTTAATATAATCATGACCGGTTTCGCTCGTCATGAGCATTTTCAATTAACGATACTCTTCATGATGAGTAAAACTGGTTTTGATCATATAAAATAATCGTAAAATTAGTACAAAAGAGTGATTCATTTTTTAATAAAACTCAAATTTAGCTCGACATCAGTTTTGTTATATTTATTATAAATTTGGAGCTATGAAAGCTCTCATAAAATCTACCTAGGTATTATATTTTCACTTATTATTTATATGATTTAAAATATGTCTTCAAAAAAAGCTCTTATAATTATTAGAGTATGTATTTAAAAAAGTATTGTAGGAATTTATTTATGTTTTGTTAATATAAGTACGATAAAATTTTCAAATATGCTTAGGTGGCATGTCAATTCTGTTATACGATAAAAAAGCATCGTGCAAGTCTTAAATGCATCAAAAAATAATATGATGGTTTTAACAATATACCAATAAGTACAATTCTTAAACATATTACAATATATATATATTAAGTTCTCGATTTATAAGAGTCACGCTAAAGTTATTGTCAAATTACATCGTGAAAAGTATATACGAGTATGTAATGTACTAAACAGTAGTTGGAAGAATATTTTTGAATCGATTTCATATTTAAATCATTATTTAAAATGGTATGTCAAAAGTTTTCGGAAAGATTAAAAGAAATATTTATTTACCTAGCTTTCAACCAAGAAAACAAAATCTTTGGTTCTATAATTTTTAATACTTGTAAGTATTTAAAGTAAACTTAGAAGTAAATATGTTTAAAATACCATTATTACCAGTGACCTTCAATAAAATATTAATTGTTATTATGTATGAAGTCTCCAATACTTTTCATGTGGTTTACAAAATAAATAACTACTTAGTGCTTAGTTTGCTTCATAAATTAATATACGTCTGCCCTCATTAAGAATAGTAAATACATTTTTTTATGATGCCAAAGTAATCAGTATGTCGTTCTTTAAAATATGTCTTGCTTTTGAATGGGAAAATAGACAGTTTGATGGAAGTCAGCAATGTATCTAAAGAATCCAAAGCATTCATAGTTGTAAGTTTATATTTTAAATTCATGTATAAAATTGCTGTTTCATAATAAATTAAGTGAGCAAGAGTTTCATTCACTAAATGTGACTTCTCAATTATATATTTCTTAATAAATGTAAGAATATTAGAAGTGCATTTTATAAATCACATATTTCCATTTTTTTAAAGACAATTGGTTGTATGTACAGTAGCAACATTTTTTTTATTTGTCTATGCTTATACTTCATTAAATATTGTCTCTGTACTTTATGCTAGTTCAAAATATCAAAACAAATTAATGTCAAAAATAGTGTCAATAATCAAACTAGTAATCAAGTAAAATAAAAACACTATAGATATCATAATGGCAGCAATAGCCAACTATGATTCCGAATTAGCAGCGATTGATCGAGAATTAGTCGAAGTTGAATCCAAATTACGTATGCTTAAAAAACGACAGCAGGAATTAAATGAAAAACGGGATCAACTTAAGGACAAGAGAGATTTACAAAAATCAAAAGAACTCGGTGACGAGAACTGGGAGCACTCCGACTTCGAATGGTCCGAAAGACTTGTTGATGCATTAAAAAACATTTTTAATATCAACTCTTTTAGGCCACAGCAACTCAGTGCTATGAATGCAACACTGAGCAGAAAACACACCATCGTTGTTATGCCAACCGGAGCTGGGAAAAGTTTATGCTTCCAATTACCATCACTCATCAACGATGGGATTACAGTTGTTGTATCTCCTCTTATTTCATTAATGGAAGATCAAGTTATGGGTCTCACTAAGAGGCATATCTGCGCAAAATTAATGACTAGCACAAGCACAAAAGAAGAAACGAATATGGCACTTCAATCCCTTACAGACAAAAATTCACCAGTCAAACTTTTATATGTGACACCAGAGAGATTGGCTAAGAGCAAACGATTCATGGCGAAATTGCAAAAGTCTTTTACCGAAGGAAGACTTCAAAGAATTGCTATTGATGAAGTGCACTGCTGTTCACAGTGGGGTCACGATTTTCGTCCGGATTATAAATTTCTTGGAATATTGTCATCCATGTTTCCTGATATACCTATTTTAGGATTGACTGCAACGGCAACATCTCGAGTGTTAATTGACGTCCAAAAGATGTTGGATATAAGAGGTTGTCTTGTTATAAAATCTTCGTTTAACAGACCAAACTTATTCTATCAAATTATTGAAAAACCGTCCTCTGCTGAAGAATGTATTAATATTTTTGAAAGTTTACTGAATCTCAAGTATAACAACCAATCCGGCATTATATATGCCACCAGTATCAAAGACTGTGAAGATTTAACTGAAGGATTACGTAAACGGGGCCTTAAAGTTGCATGCTACCATGCTAGCTTGGAGCCAGCGAGGAGATCAACTATTCACACCAAATGGGTGAATAAACAATATCAAGCTATTATTGCTACTGTAGCATTCGGACTTGGTATAGATCGTCCAGATGTAAGATTTGTGCTTCATCATTCCCTCAGTAAGTCAATGGAAAGTTACTATCAAGAGAGCGGTCGCGCAGGTAGAGACGGAGACAAAGCCGACTGCATCATGATGTACAGAATGCAGGATATCTTTAAACTAAGTACCATGGTCTTTTCATCTGCCGGCAGCTTAGATCATCTGTATGGAATGATCAAATATTGTCTAGATCCGACTAATTGCAGAAGGAAAATAATAGCCAGGCATTTTGACGAAGAATGGGAATTGGCTGATTGTCATAAAATGTGCGATAGATGCTCGCAAAGCGCTTACCAACCGACAGAAATATCGATTGAAGATTATTGTAGAGATATTTATAAAATAATACAACACGCGGCACAGTTAGATACCAAACTTACAGCTCAAAAATTACTAGACTCCTGGTTTTCTAAAGGCCCTGTTAATTTAAGAGTGAAAACTATAAAAACTGCTGGAATATCTCGAACAAGAGCTGAAGATATTGTTGCTTTTTTATTAGTTCAAGGATATTTAAAAGAAGACTTTCATTTCACGGCTTATAGTACAATCAGTTATCTTAAGAGTGGTTCTCTATCTTCTTTACTTCTTGACAATTCTCATAAAATAAAAATGTTGTTCAAAAGATACAAACCACTTGATATTAAAGCAGCTACTGCGAAGAGTTCTAAAGTAGACAATGCTTCTGAATCACTTTTAGAAAATAAAGCCGGAAAACTATTAAATAATGATTCAAAACCGGAAGTAACGAAAATCCCTGCAAATAAAACCAGGAAAAATTCAACGAGTCGAGAGTCTTCCAATGTTGATAATTTGTCACCAAGTGTTATTACTAAAAAACGTCGAATTGAAGTAAAAAATACTAGCACTAGTAAAAGTGATATAGTTGTAATAGATTAAATTATTTTTATATCTCAAAAAAAAACAGTTTTATTGAATTGTTGCTTCAATCATTTATAGACGATTAACCATAATCTTCTTTCTCTTTGACAATATTTGTCCTACATGGCATATCCAAGATTCCTTGAAGCTAACTGCCGTGTTTCTTCCCATGACATGCCAAGTACACCCATTAAACATTACCTAAGTCTTTCAGGGTGCTGGAATCCCATTGGATGACAGAAAGGGTGAGCACATTTGAGGCTTTCTAAAGGCATCTGTAACATGTGACGAAGCCAGTTCCTACAAATCTAAGACTGCCGATGAAACAGATCTCAGTCTAGTCAAAATTCCTCATCAAGTCAAACCACCTCCCCGCCAATAGGCAGAGGCCATGATTCACTATTGTAGAGCAGCGTCGGTAGGACAAAAGCAGTGAACAAATAAAATTTGTTCAACATTTGCATCAGTTTACATTGAGTTAAATGTGACTCCAGCATTCCTTATTAGATCATGAGACCTTTATTCGTGCTACCGGTTTCCAAGACACCAACTATAATCAGTATTGACAAACAACCTATAAAATTGCGTACATATTTTCAATATAGATATTTGATTAATAGAAAAACTCTTTTATTTTCACTCTTAACCCCCAGAGACGAGAGCTTTTTTTCGATAAAAAAAATATTTTGTAAGCCATATTGAAATCACGGATAACTTTTATTCCTAACAAAAATTTAAAAAAAAAAAATGCCAAGTCGTTGTATAGAAACCCCGCATGACTATATGGTCATGCTCATCCTTTTATTACCATATAATATTGTGTACGGACAGTAGTAAGGACGAACCTGACCATCTGGGCACGCAAACATTCGGGGTTGAAATAAAGCTAAATGTGAAATTTTTAAAAATATTTACAATTTGACCTTTTAGATCAACATAATTTCAATACAAATATATTAGCAAAATAACTGTAAATAATTTAATATTTTCATAAAAAAATAATTAACAGTTTCAAAAAGTCTATTAAAAAAACGGAAATTCAAAAAAATTGCATGTGCTTTTGGTGGCTGTTTCTGTCCCCCTGGTTGATGACTAACTGAAGTCTGTACCCTTCTTAACCAAATATGAGTGAAAGCAACGATATTCAGGTAGAAAAACGATGAATAGTGGGATCAATAGACAACGGTGTTTACTGTGACCATATGGTCACGCTCGTCATTGGAGGGTTAAGAAAAGCTTATGAACTCTTTGTGGAGAATTTCAACGTTGCAAATCAGTTGATAAAAGAAAATTAGTTCCTAAATAGATCAAAGCATTTCAATTCTTTTTTTAGTTAAGTACTACCATATTTTTCACATTTTAAAGTTGAATGATGGCATTGTATTGTACTCTTATAATGAAATCTTTAATTAAAGATGTTGGTTGGGCACAGGCAAGATAGTAAGTGGTGGCAGATGGCCAACAAAACACTTGTCTCATGATAAACCTTGTTCAAATCATTGGATCCCATAATAAAATAAACGCTGTAAACAAGATTCGTAGTAATGCATTCAATAGTACGTTATTTGCGCATTCCAATAACTGAACATGTAGATTTAAGACTATACCTCACTTATTTGAAGTTGAATTTTGAACAATTGCTGTTGAGCAATTGGTCCATTCCTCTCATTTATTCAACAGCATTCATTTTATGTAAGAATTCTTCTAGGTTAAATTTTTTTTTGTTCCAAATATTTACTCACATTTTGTGTCAAATTATAAATGTTTTTCTTTTTTACAATTGTCCAGTCTACAAAAAACCCTATCAAAGAGAGCAGCAATGTCAGCTGTCGGCATTTGAAGTTGAGGGGGTCTACGGAAACCAAAAAAAATGCAAGTGGTCTATTAAAAAAAGTTTAGAAACCTTTGATCTAGGCTTTTTAATGCATGTTCTTAAAACAGCTTTAATATAAGTCGCAAATCTTTGTACAGTGTTCATGAATTGTATAGCGATCATCCGCGGGAAAAGGTTTATGATAAAAATAAATTGCATTCAACAAAAAAACAATCCAAACATAAAATTGAATAATTACTTGCTTGCATTTCAATAAACAGAAAACCAAAAACAATGTTCTCTCTTTTGTCCTGTAAGCTAGCAATTTTCTAAAAACTAATAAAGGAAAACTTAATATTCATTTTATGAGTCCTTGAGAGATGTCGGACCCTTTTTCAATGATGTAAACTCTAAAAATATGTATTGACGTCGTAATAATGAGAACACACAGGTAGGTAGCGTGTGTGGTTAGTAGGTATGCGACACACCGGTGGGTAATTAGCTTTAGAGTGGTTAAAATAGATTTAAACTCATAATAAAAAGGCAGAAAAAAACTTCAACAATATTGGTTACTGCCGACTTTGTTAAGAAAGTATTTGGGTCATTTTTTATTAGACTTGGACTTATAGTATAGTTTTTTTTACGAATGAGACCTCATTTTATTTATTTCTCGTTTTATTGCACATCTTTGCCGTTGTTATACATCAATAAATTAAATTTAAAACAACAATTAATTCAAATCTAAGTGAAAAGAAAACATTTTAAAATTGAGAATGGAGGTGGCTCAAATCTAATTTTACATATTCAGCAATCACCTTGTATTCTATCTTTAGGTATTGGTTTATAAAAAAAAATGGTTTGACAACCCTAACCCGATTTTAAGTGGTAAGATTTGAAAAAAAATCTGGAAGTATGACCAACATTGCCCATCTCAAAATTTTTACATAAAAGTGTTGGTAATACAGTATAAAAATAACATATATGATTCTGATCATCCATTTAACCAAATACTAAGATTTCACTTACCTTTCTGCGTTATTTTACATTGTATTTTAAAAAAATTAACCAGTGAACAATATATTCAAAAGTTGACTCAAACAAATAAACATAATTACCTATATGAATACAGAAAATAAAATAGGCACTTAGTACCAAAAAAGTGAGTATGCAGTAAGGTCATATTCACAGATATCCTATATTCAAATAAAAAATTAAAATCCGTATTAGGATTCGAGCCTGTGAGCACTGTGACCGAAGTCAACGACGCTGACCACTTAATTACTTGATCATGGAACTGAATTTTAAACATGAAGAAAAAAACACAATATTCCTCGGTACTTTATTTATGCCATACATTACAATGCCATGAGCGAATACCGGTCATGACCTTTATAAAAAAAAGTACAAAGAAATACTGTGTTTTTTCTTAATATAATGCTTTTCCAGCAAGTATTGACAGTGAACACACAAAAGCAGAGCTTTTTTTTGAAAAAATAAGGTGCCAGAACTCACTTCTTTCCAAGTTTTTTTTTAATCCATGTCCATTCTCAACAGAAGTATTTTTACGAAAACTGCTTGTTACTTAGTTACTTAATCTTTCTTTTTTTCGAACAGTGTAAGAATAGAAAAATCGGTCTAGGACAGGACTAATAGTTAACCAATCGCTCTAGCTTTGCCCTGTTAATTTTATGATTGGAAGGGTGGTAGTAAACCGTGGGATGGAATTCAGACGTATATTAGTCTATGCTTCCAATCATAAAATTAACAGGGCAAAGCTAGAGCGATTGGTTAACTATTAGTCCTGTCCTAGACCTCTCTCTCTCTCTCTCTCTCTAATCTCTCAAGCTTCTGTTGATCGTTGGGGGCTAAACAGAATCTGCCCAATACGCATACTTATGCATTGAAACACAAAACCAATATCGTTGTATTGTATGAAAGTGACAGGTATTGACTTTCAGTGACAGCAAGTGACAGTTCTATACTGCTTTTAGTAGGTACTTGTTATTTCACTTTGAAAGAGACGAATTTAAGGATTCTGTATTCTATTATTTCTTAGTTACATTAGCATTGATTTTATTATATAATAATTTATGCATTGCAGTAGTGTCGTAGTATTTGTTAATTTGCTTGTAGATTAATGTATAAGGTGAAGTGGAAATATGCTTTTCTCTAGCCCACCCAAGATTTTAGGTCAGGAACCGCCACTGTCAAATACCCAAGTGCAAACTCCACACATATTTTCCATCTAACATCTCTCTTTTGACATGGAAAAACATAATTTAGATTTAATAAGAAGACTATTCTTCAGAACTTTTTCGTAAAGTGTAACTCCAACTAGTGCATTAAGTTTTTGATGTGCAATACAAAAATTGAAGTTTTAATGAAAGATTCAACAAGAAGGGTTCAGTGTTTCACAACGTGGAAGATACAGCCAAAAGGTTTATAAACAAAATCAAAAGTATTCTAAAGATTTTTTCCGAACAGAAAAAATGGTACTGAACGCCATTCCACCGCGTTAAATGATAAAAAGCCCTGCTTAAAAGTAATTACAAACATTATTCCATATATCTGTATCGTTTTTTGTTGAAAACTATTTTTAACATAGTGGAATGTTTTTAAATGAAAACGATTTTTTTTGTTTTTTTTTATGATTGATTTTGCGGTTTCACGATATTAAATAAACATTTTATGCTAGTGTAAACGCAGTCTTAGTATTAAGCGTTTTATTTAATGAAAAAATAAATTATTTTTTAGTACTAATAAAAAAATCTTATACTGGCAACTCGTAAAACAAAGAAATTCAAAATTTGATTGGATATCAGATACTGGTCGTTTGAAGTTTGAAGTTTAGTCAAACGTAATATTATAAAAGTGCTAAAATTATACTGCTCTGCAGCATATCAATGAACTACATTATTTAATTTACTTAGCATTAAAGATAAACTAAGTGAAAGTGCTTATAAATGTGCAAAATGCCAGATATACTTGAGGTGGAGGTTAGTCTTAATTTAGCGGCAACTGATGCCATCTCCGAACTGGATAGAACTTTGCAGGTTACTGTATTTTATTTTCCGTTGCTATAATTACTAAATGATATATTTTTTGGATGTTAAAATATAACCGTGTTTTCGTTATAGACCCAGCTGACTTTCTTAAGTGGTATTGTGGAATCTATGCTCTCGAAGATTTCAACGCAATCTTCGGCTAGTCCAGTTGTATCGACACCTTTAAAAAAAAGAAAATTGAATACTATATCCGAATTTGAAGATGCAGGTAACTTAAAATATGAAAGTGTTTACTAAACTGGATTACGTATCTGTCATAATTAAATTTTTAAAAATGGACGCCATAAATCAGCTGAAAACTTATTCGAATTATACAGGTAGTCCCCGACTGAAGAAGGTTTGACATACGACGATTTGCACTTACGACCCAAAAAAATAATCATTTTTTTAAATTTTGAATTGAATCATGGGGCACCATTGCACACAGCTGACTTAGTAAAAAAATCGTATCTTTCGTGCTTTCTCGGAAAAAAAAATTATGGCAGACGTTGCTACAAAGCCCAGGAAATATGGTGTTTTCTCTGACCAAGTTTTCGCCTTCCAAAAACTGTGAAATATGTGCAGGAAATTCTCTTTTGTTATTTTCTGACTACATAAAGAATTTATATGCATCACTTTTAATTTGTGTGAAAATCTTATTCCCATAGACTTTGCTAGATGTGGGTGTTTGTGATGTCAATTTACCTTGAGTTTATCTCGAGTGACTTACAATAAAATTCTCACCCGAGTTTTTCTCGTATGATCTTTCAGCTTTAAAATATTTGGCGCATTGGCATAAGCTGTAATGCCAAATATTAAAAAATAAAAAAGACTTGTGCAAGGCGGGAGCAATTTCGACTATTTTAAGTGAAATCATAGCTGTAAAATATGAACCATATACCTGGTACATGTGCAGTAAGATCACATGGTTCATATTTAAATGATTTTTTTTAAATTATGGTACATAGTTTGTTTGCTATTTCATTTATTATGCTGTATCGTTACATGGTTCATACTTAAGAAGGCTGAGAAAAAAAATAGAAAAAACTGTATATTTAGATTTAGCTCTTTTTCATAAAATCGTCACATACACCATATTTGGTGTACAGCGACAACATATTTGTATGAAATTCGACATACGATCAAAGCTCAAGAACGTATTTTGGTCGTATGTCAAGGACTACCTGTAATGCCATTTACTTAAATATTTTCTTTGTTTGTACTGAACGTAATTAACTAAACCTATTGCATACGCCCAAAGCCTATTTTACCATTATAAATGACATTTACCATTCTTTTTTCTGTAGTACAACTGATTGATTCTTATTAGATTAAAAAATCTTATATTCTTTTTTTTTGCAATCCATTGTATTGTTACTCCATACAGAAGTGAATTCCAGGTTATTTTTGTTAATTCCAAATTGAAAATTTTGCTGTAATGCATAATTTGAGATTATATTTTCACAAAAATACTTCATTGAGTGACGACTATTTTACCACAAATGTGAAAAAACAATCTTTCCCTTGACAACAACGGTTTATTCAGTATTTCCTTTGCAGATAATCATTTGAAGGTACTCTCAACGGGCGGAATCCCTGCCCTGAATGAAACGTTCCAACATATTGATTTGGTTGGTAGCTCCACTCCCAAAGACTTGGTTACAGCTCCACTGAATATCACTGACCAATTGCCAATACCATCGCAGAAAGATGATACATTGGTATTGGAAACCACACATGTGCGTGAAAAGAGAACAGCCTCCAAAGCTGCTACCGCCATGAACAGCAAACTGGTTAGTATACAATATGAAAATTGTGACGTTATGCAATATGTGTAAATGTAATTTTATTACCAGTTTATTTAATTTTTTTTATTTTTATACACACAATAATGCTATTGTACTTATGAATATTCGTCCAAATATTTTTTCTTTAACCCTTCCAGTCAGTCCTATGTCGAATGTTATTCAACATTTTTTTTCATTCATATTTATTTCAACAGTATTCTTAGCAGAGGATCAAATGGTTTTTATGCATTGTAACATTGCGGCGCGGGCACTGAGTTCTGGATTATTCTTTCCAACAGTTACGCTAGCCCCGTGCACGTGCTAACAACTTAAAAATTATTACCGATATTTACTATTGTTCTAATAATTCTAACCTTGCAAAAATGGCATTTCTATGCCTAAAATTACAAAAAATTGCGTGAGAAAAACATGTGAGAAAAAACCTGGGCATGAATTCTTTCACCGTTACATGCTAGACAGTAATATATGAAAGATATAATGAGTTTGATTGCTTACAAAATCTTAAAATGTTTTTTGGCCATTCTCACACCCCTAGATTTTTATTTTGTGATGAAAAATGAGAGCAATAATCAATTTATATACATACACAAACATAGATTTTCTATAGAGATGTCACATTTAAGTAGGAGTTACATTATACATACCTCTAATCTGTGGATGTTAAAAATTTGCTTTTGGTCAATATTGTTGAGATATAGACAAAAGCTATTCTCCTGAGGCATCAGGCGCTGACGACCTAACATACCTAATTCCATCAATATTAATTACATTGTCTTTTTTTTGTAAATAAATAATATTCTGTGTTTTTCTACATCTACAATGCCTCACATGCAATTGCATACCTTTTTTTGATAGATGAAGGAGAAACTCAATGATAAAATGAGAAGACCGGAAGCTCAATCGGAACCGACAGACAAGACTATCACCTTAGTAAAAACACCTGACCCGATTGTCCGCGTAGATACTCACGAGTCCCAACCTGTTAACAATATAACTATTCAGATTGAGAGTGACATTAAACAAGGTAATAATTTATCATATTTGTATTTGTAATTATAAACTAGTAACTTATTTATTTTGTGTTCACAGAAAACTATTTTGTTATTTTGTCTCTCTCACTTTCAATCTATAAGTATTTTTTTATCTTGTTGAAATAATGTATTTATTTTATATTGATTCTAAAGAACTCACGAAAACACCAATGATTTAAAAAATAGATTGTCCCGGTCAAGACTTGCGATTGTCAAATTTCTGTATGAGGGCTGTGAATGCTGCATACGAATCGGCAACATTACCACCTACTGGTTTAGGGCTCCGTTCCTCTATATAATAATCCTCAACATAAATCTGAGCATGTCAATTTCACCTGACCAAGATTTGGCGATTGCCCTAAAACGTATGTGACCTGGCAATCTTCAATTCGATGCGTACGGTTTTAGGCGCTGGTTTACAATTATCACCATATGTCCTGTAGGCACTGGTGAATGCTTACTATGAAAATGAATTAGTGAGGTCTTGTTATCACGCCTGACGCGGCGCAAGACCACTGCATGTAGTTTCTAGATGCCAAGAAGCGTAAGAAAATGGGTTAAGCAGTCCCTTGTTATGTCCAAAACAAAATTTATATAAAAGGCATAATGTTTTCATGGCAGACTTCTACTGACTTGCCCTCCTTCACCTATAGTATCCAGTGGCGTAACAAATGTTAAGTGTTTCTACAGTTTTTTTTTCCATGACTGCTAGTGTCTTCCGAGCAACAGCCCAAGACTTATTGGCTTGCTCTTAAGTGTGCAGAAAATCAATCCCTCAAGATAAAAGATTTTTTTAAATAGGGTAAAAATATCAAAGTATTTCAGTTCTACAGTTTTTTATATGTTATACGTTGATAGCTATTTTGGCTTTCGCCATCGTCAGAACTATGCTTTAAACGTAAATTTGCTCAGCTATATATACTGGCTAAGAAGAGATACATAATGCATCATAATATTCACTCTAACATACTAATTCAAATTCTAATTACAATATTGCACTTATTAAATGTGATTTTAGTGTTTCATAAGTGCAATATTGTAATTAGAATTTGAATTAGTATGTTAGAGTGAATATTATGATGCATTATAAAATTGAGTTCTACCAAGCAAATGCCAAATCAATAAATATTTTTTTTAAATGCCTGGTAATTAACAATATTAGTCACCAAGTCACTGTGGCCGATCGTTCCAATTGACAGTTGGATCGACTTGCGCAGCTCTTCCCTCCTTCTGCATTAAACAACATTCCCATGTTTGGCATCCTGTATTATAGAGCCACATTTGCATGCTGGCCCATCCACTAACTGGCCAAGCTCATAGAGCTGGGCAGCTAAATCACCGTGACTAGTAATGGGTTATGTTGTCCAGTGATTTGGAGTCAGGAATTTGGCTATTTCCATTAGTCATTTTATGTTCAGAAACAATAAATAGCTCTGGCGCCCCCTGGCGGAAGTCTAAATATTTTTTTTTTCTTTCAGAAAAGGTGCCGATCATAGATAGCCACAGCATTAGCACAAATAAAACAGTCACTGAAGTGCCTATTGAAATTGCTCAGCAGGAATTGCCCAATGGACATATGAATTCGGATGTAATGAACATGCCTCCACCGACAATGCCCATAAAAGTTGCGAGTGAGAAACATTTTTTTTTTTGTAAATCAACTGTTGTATTTCTAGTATTGCATGTCGGATCTTGCAACCCGTTGAATTCTAAAATAGACATTCGCATGCAATGATTTTTATATTTTTATCCAAGCTTTAGATGTTTTGAACCCTTCTAACTCTATCTTCTCATGAAAAAAATTCTAGAGAAAGCAGTTAATGGCTTTCAATCTCTTCTTTCTTTAATGGAGCTATTATTCTACAACTACTTATTTTTTAATATTAATTCGGTCTCTTAGAGTCAAAGAAATGTAACTTAATTTTTGATATGCACTGGATATAAAATAACACATTACATAAAGTGACACAGAGACATATCAATAGGAACAGTGGGTCCAAAAATATTTCAATACACACCTTCTGAAAACAAATTTATAAAACATATTAAACAATTTATAAAAAAAAAAATTACAAAATTAACAAATAAATCAGGAAGTCAAAACATCTCCTTTGAAGACGGTTTGGCCAACGCAAATTGCTCCCCGGGCCGCACATGCATATAAATACATTTTTTTATTACAACGAATTTCATACTTATTGATAATAATCTAAATGCATTCAATTAGAGTAATTGTGAAAAAAATTATAAAATAATAGCAGCACATCACTGTATAGCGCATATTGTTTTTAAACTGTGACAATTTTTCTAATCAGTTACAAAAATGTAGAAGATATGATTTTTCTCCTGACACATTAGAAATTAGCAAAAAACCAAACCCCCTTGATATTTTTCCCACATATTTTGGCAAAGGGTTTATAACTTACTATAATGTTAATTTTTGAATGTTTTTAGAAAAGAAAACCGTTAATGCCAGGAACACTCGGTCGAAGAAACAAAAACTGGAGGTAGCCAACAGTTCAGATACTGAAGACGAATCTAATACTAGCGTTCAGAGCAATAATTGCTCAGTCCGCAGTCTCAGGAATCGGAATGTTTCCAGTGTTGCTGAAGGTTTGCGAACAATTATTTATCACTTCTGAGTTTTATGATGAATGGTTTCACATTTTTGCGGTAGATTTTTGTACAACCCGTGTAGTTTACTGCCTGGAACGACTTCTAAGGCACATTGCCTTCATAACGAAAAGGAACAGTAGTGAATTATTTGTATTATTACTATACACAACAATACATAAACTCTCTTGATAGAGATCAAATCTTAGACTAAAGTTACTTAGTATTTGCATATTACTTGTATTGCTCTGCGTGCTAACAAACTATTGCATAGTAATCCATTTGAAAACAGCCGTGTCTCGCATTTCTTACATTTCCTTAAAGTATTTTTTTTTTTTCTTAAAACTTACTCACGTCGATCATACGTGTTTCCAGCTGCAAGGTCTGTTTAGCTAATCAATTTGTTGCCTAAAAAAGGGGGAAATATTCAACAACAAACTCGGTCTATTGGTTTTTTTTTTGTTGATTTTTTCGTTTTTTGCAGGTTAAAAGATTTTTGTTTTTTAAGTATATTTTTAGACTATGGATTGAATTCTGTATCAGATAAATATGTATATCGCCACTTCAACAAATTTATTTTAAAAATTGCGAAATCATTATCTCTCATTACAAGATGTTTGACATATTTTATTATTCTTTTGACAGACGTGACTTTCTCGCGAAAAACAAGATCCACGCGCAACAGCGAGAGAACTAATGAATCTCTGACACTGGCACCAGCAAAGAAAACTCGAGGGAGGAAGGTATTTGGCATTTTTCATAATACATAAATTTTGAGTGTTGCTATAATTCTAATGCTGCCATACTCAACCTGCGGCCCAATCAGCTCTTCTGTGCGGCCCAAAAGAATTATAGTCACCAAATATTTTACACGCAAAAACCGCAGTACTGGCATGCCGGCTCGACTAGTGACTGTAAGTCAAATCAGTCGCTAGTCGCGACGCCATTGCACATCATACATACATATGTATGCAGTATAGTATGTGTTATGTTTACATTTTACTATAAATATGTTGCGGCCCACGATAATAATTTAACTAGTTAAATTTAACTGACATGGCTGGTTTTGTTACATTTTTACTTTAAGATTTCATTAAATTTATAGCTGTTTCGGTTTGATGACTTTCGATAATTATTGTTAATACTCGAATATTATTTACACATAAGAATGGTATCGCCCTATTGTTTACGTTTGTCTTTTATTTTGTTCACATGGATAATACACATATCTATCCGTATTTTAGTGAATGTTCAGTCAAAAAATGATGTACTGGTGCTACCCACTCAACCCACCAATCTACACGTGGAGCCTAGCATCACATTTATTAGCAGAAAACTGATCCATGGTTTTGCATTATTTTGTAAAATTTTGGGTGTCGGATAAAGTGACAATTAACCTCTGTAAAATTATCACCATTTCAAATACATACCGTTCATATTTTATTCTTGAGTAAAATTTAACATGAATTAATTGTTAATACCCATGTCATTTTTTACAAATTCACAGACAAAAGCGGAAGAAAAGCATATTGAAGAAGATGATGAAACGAATCAGAGATCTAAAAGATGCAGAACAGAATCCGATACTGAAACAGGTTATTATTGTTAATTTAAGTACTTTATAACTATTTGTGTTGATGAGCTATGTGACTGAGTAAAATATTGCATTTTTGTTTAGACACGAAGAAACCTCAAGAAAGAGCCAAGCGCACCAAAAAAATTAAACAAGAATCCGAAGAACCAGTAATAAAGTCAACTCTAGATTCACCTACAAGATTGTAAGTATACCGTTAAATTTAGTAGAATTTATAATAATTAATTCAATTTAGTCCGTTCCTCAGAAATTTATTCAAGACTTATAGATGTTTGTGATTTATTATTTTTCTCACTACCTTGCTTGGGTTTTCATTAAATGATTTAAATTTTAATATATTCTTTCTTTTACTCTCTTGAATAGACCTGACGCAGAACAGAATAAAACTGATACGAAAGTAAATGCAGTCACACTGGAATCCAGCATCGGTAATCTCGATGTCGCCGACCGTCAATTGTCTAATGCCGTCGACCCAATCGAATCAGATAAGGAAACGCTACCATCCAGAAAAAGATCGTCATCCGGTAAAAAAAAACCAAAAACACAATCGGATATCGCACACCAAGACGTCGTGACTTTGGGAGACCAAACGTTCATCGTGGACAGCAATACTATCGCTCCGAAGGGAAAACAGGTAAGAGTCATTATGTTTTCGTTTTTCTTCCGGTAAAATATTCCATCCGGGGGAAGTTAAGAGGCAGAAAATTCTCACAATAATCAAAACATAGAAAATATACTTAATTTTTTATTTTTATAAAAACAGATTCACAACAAAAGTTTTTCATCCTTTAATCCACTGAGCACTAATTAATTTTGAAATTACGTATTTATATTTTTTTCATCTATCTAATATCTAATAATTTGTCAACTTATTTCCTGTGCGAAACCAGTCTTCGAAGAAAAGTAAATATTCAAAACTATTTTTATCAAATTTGAGAATGAGTTGGCAAAAAAAATTTTTTTTGCCTTATTTTATGAAAAGTGCTATTTTTACTTATCATTGATATAAAGTTTGTATAATTAGGTATTTAATTTGTTTATTTTTGTAATATGATGCATGAACATTCTCAATCTAATAAAGGATACATCATTCGTCAGACATCGATAAGGCTCATTGAATTAGAGGCACAGTGTTATCAATATTTTTTGTTACATAGTTCCATTTTATATTCTTGCACGAATTAGCAAAAAAAAAATGTGGTATATTAAAGGAAACATCAAAAGCCACTCTTGACCAACGTTCCCTCTAAGCTACGCGCAGCAGTTGGAAAGCCCCCGCGCACTCGTTCCGGGTTGGCGTGCATTACAAGGCAGTTGTTCGATTAATATTTGATCGGTCCGCGCAGCCTTTGAAATTTCCGCGCATCTAACCTCTTGTCTTAGAGGGAACATTGCTCTTGACATATTATAATACACATAAATATATACATTTTTTGAGTTCAAATTCATAGGAAGTTTGTTGCTTACAATTAATTGAGTGACTCAAAAGTAAAAACAATAAATGCACGAGCATGTTCCTTAACATAAAATAAAAATAATACATCTGTAGGTAATCAGTTATTATAATGAATATTTCTTTTGCATTTACACATCTGGTAAAGAATTCAATCAAATTATTATAATCTTTCCTTTTTTTGTTTTCATATGGATGGTCATAATTATTAAATTTTATTATTTGCCAGTTTTTAAAAAAAACAATAATCCGTCATTGAAATTTCTTGAAATTTCATAATACGGTTCATATCTAGTAATAATTATTGTTTTGTTTTGTATTAGAATGTGCCTGTTAGCAATCTGCGATTTTTTAGTAATTTGAATATGTTATAAGTAAGTAAAAGGTTACATCTGTATCCCAAGAAACATAGTATTCTAGATTTAAAAAAAACACTTAAACTATTCAAAGACATTAAACATTGTAAATTCATAATTATTATAAATACTATGCAACACTTACTTTATTCACTGTACATTTTATGACAAATTTAACATTTATGCTTCACAGTAGAAATCAGTTCATTAATTTCAATTTTCAATAGTGTAAATCATTCATCCGAAAGTCAATTGTCAACTCAGTCATCGCGAAGTAAACCAGACTTCCGAGTTTGTGTGTAGTTCACATATTCTCCAAAATCAGCGTTTTTGCTTTAAATATAATCTTTTTCTCATAAAATAAACACATAAATGTATATTTTAGAGATGTCGTGCAAAATTTCAGAAAGTGGCTTTTCTTGTAAGTTGACTGAATCAAAATTTAAAAAAGACTACATTATAGTAACATTTTAGAAAAATTAAGTAACTCGTGATTTAGGACGTCATTTATTTCAGTCACGAGTCGGTAGAAACTACATACACTTGAGAAAATATATAATCTCAAGCCATCTATCACAGTGCACCCTTTATTTAATAAGTGAATCAAGCTATCATCACCTGACAGATGATATAATTATTTATTACTGCTTTTTTTTAGCTACACTTTAACACCCTGTACATAGCTTAACATCCGAAATTACAGATCAGATTCACTTACGGGGTATCACTAAAACATGATTCACTGAAATATATTTATATATCGTTAGACATGCTCAATTGTAAGAATATTATTTTGAAGTTGTTACTGACTATTTCGATGTGATACATTACGTACTACTCAGCGATATTATTTTTGTAAATAAAATATAATCGTAAATAGTGATAAAGCAACCCAGTCACGTTTTTTTAAACTGGTCAATTTATGAGTTGTTATCAATGTGAAACAATCAAATTACATTAACAAAGATATTTCAACAAAAAAAAACAGCGTTCTTAACTTTATTTATATAATTATAAATAAGCTTTTTAATCCTCTGATGTTCATATATAATAATTATTGTCCACCGATTTCATTCAAGTTACATGATTTCTTATAAAGATTAGATTTAAGTTTAGTTTTAAATACTTTTTATCATATTATTTAAACAAATAAAAAAAACCGTAGAATAGTTTGGAAAGATAGTAAAATTTTCAAATTCGACTTATTCTCAACACATAAGAAATTATTTTTATGAGGTTCATATCCAAGTGTTAATTAAAATGGTTAAAAATATATTCGATACTATATTTTTAGCATTACCATATAACCCTGATATATAAAAAAAATGACAACCGCTAGGTTTAAAATGTTTACCCTAAATGTCCTTAAATATTATTTTCTAAGTAAAATTCTTTTTTATTTTTCTGTTCACCTGCAGCCCATTCTGCTATTTATTATATATGAATGAGCTGCTATTCAAAATCCATTTCAGGTGACCATCCCTAATACTAAACATAAACTTATTAAAAAATAGAGATTTTTTTTCCATTTAAATTTGAATTTTGTATATTTCCACACATTTTATCACAACGACCCGGGTTTTGCCTTTCGGTATCTTCGCATCAAGGCATTCAAGTGGACGGATGAACTTGAACGGACGCTTAGTAAATAATTTTTACAGTGTATACATAGGAATAAAAATATTACCACTAAGTTTAAAAGTTATCGATAGCGATCTGGATCAATTTGATAGTATTTATGTTCAATCTTAATTGGGAAAACGAACCCGTAACCAATTACAATCTCTATTGGTCTCTAATAATACACGTGATCATCTTTAAAAATAAATTGAAAGATTATGGCACAGAGACGCCTTCTGATTTTAAAAGGGTGGGCATTATCAGACATAATATTTTAAGATTGAGATTATTATACTGAACAAATTTATTATTATTCTACGATGGTTGAAGAATAATGACATTTACTTTTATGTAAAGGATATAAGTAAACGTGAATCGGGAAGATAACAACGCATTCGTTTTACACAAAATCATTTTGAAGGTTGTTATACGCCGTATTTATATATATACATAGATAAAAGCCGTCAGCGCCATTTTATATTTCAACAGTGATGTTTGTGTACAGCGGATGCTGCGACAGCACCATATGTTTGTACGAGAGCGTACTCAGACCGTCGTCTTTGTGCTTGCCGAAGTTTTCGTCGAGTATCGCGTGTCTGTTTTCATTGAACGGCTCGTGTTGGTGCTTCATCATTGTGTACATTGACATCTCCGGAGGAAATCTGAAATAGAAAGACTGTCGTGTATGAGATTTCAACACAATAATTTGGCAACAATAATTTGAATTCTGTAGAGGTCTATTGCTTGTTCTCTTATACTGACTGGCAATAAGATGCTTCGTTTTGATATCACTATGTTTATTTAATTTTACTGAGAGTATTTTATACAGCCAAATCGTAATGATAATATTGTTTCACTGCACATATGTTATGTGTTGACGGGTAAACTGAAGGACGCTGGAATTTTCAATTTCTTATTATGATTTTTTTTTAATTTCAATATTATTTGCCACTCACCTTTGCACCATAAGTTTCTCATTGATAATTCTATTGTACAAGTCGTCATCCTCTCCTCCCCACATTTCAAATTTGTTTGAAAATCCATTTATCTTTTTGAAATGGACGGACAGCATAGCTAAGGCGCCTCCGATTAGAGTATCATACGGCAAATGATACCTAAAATCAAATCAAGATCATCTCATTCACTGTGAGTAAACAGATTCATAGAAATCTAAAATCAAAACATAACATTTGTTTCTTCATTCCAAAAGGTTCCATGTTGCATAACATAATATATTTCGAAGAGAATGCATTTAGGACACTCTTGTGTGCATAGCGAAGTCTTTAACAGTCGAACCATTGGAAGTTTAGTGTCCGCAAAACAATTATTTAAATAATTGCCTCTTGAGGTGTCAAATGTAGTAATGTTTTATCAAATCATTTCATTATATCACGGGTTCCCAACCTGGGGGTCGCGAAGGGTTTCCTGGAGGGGGGTCGCCAACTTTTTTCGATTTTGGAGATTTGTACAAAATAGCAAATCGAGGATTTCAAATTCCCTGTAAGCTAAAAAAGAGTTTCGGAGACAATCCGGCGAAAAAGTATAGCAAATCGAGGATTTCAAATTCCTCAGGGGGGGTCGCTAGTCACATGGCTTATATAAAAAGGGGTCGCCACCCGAAAAAGGTTGGAAACCTATGCATTATATCATAGTTGTGACTCGGGATCGGCTAAGGATGTAAGTTCATATTAATTTTATACGAAAACATACCGAAACTTGTCGACGCTGGCGCTCATATGCCGTGGGTGTCCTGTGCAAGCGTACAAGTTCGAGGGGTTAAGCGGAAGCATGTCGACATCGTGCAGGACCAGACACGGAAAACCGAGTTCCATTGCGACTTTTGCCCCCGCATTGAACAGTTTCCCTTTATTCCATGGCGCAGCACCGCCCTGCTCCACTATAAATACTCTGGAATTCAATGCGAATAATTTTAAATGTAAATTATTTAATCTTATCTTGGCTGCAATCATAGCGGGTGTACCTAAACGAAATGCCTCCTGCTTTAGCTTTCATCTTAAAATTTTGCACTCGCCAACATAACATTGTCGCCATTTCAGCATAGTCGTTGATAGAATTATTTCACCGATTTCCTGTCGCCAAATATTGAGTATTCCACACGACTGCCATGTACCACAGTATATAGAAGATCAATGCGCTAAGAAGGATTTATGACTTTTTTCTTGTCAGTATTTATTTGAAATTACTAAGACGCAATTGAGCTCTTAAAAAGTGAAGTGTTTAGCCAAGTCAAAATTATCTTTCCTATCGGACTTTTTAATTTTGTTAAAAAACTATTTTAGAAAACACCATTGCAGTGAGTATTAACTCAGCTTGCTTCCTTACTTACGATACTTTGAGACATGTATAATATTATAACGCATCCAACTCGATGTTTTCTAAAATACCTCTTGCTCATTTCACTTCTCAGGGGCTCGATTACAATATTACTTTTTTGTTGACATACATTAGTGAAGAATAGTTTTTTGAATGTTAAATTTTTTGTCGCTAATTTTCCAGCCCTTCGCCGTTATTCATTGCCTACTCTTTCGAGACCTCACTGTTAGATTTAATACACTAAAATAATAAGCATTTTTCTCTCAGTCGAAATTATCAGTAGTATAAATTTATTTTAAATAGTGTATTATTTTTTTTATTGGTTGATTACAAATGAAGTAGTGAAATACTATATTCTAATCACATCCCCTAAGAATGTGTTGAAGTGAATGATTGTTTCAATGGAAGGATATATCACTTGAGTCCGTACGGACACACGTTTGGACCTGTCAGGAAAGTTACATACAGGACTGGCTCGAGGATTTGTGCACCTCGCTAAACTAAATGTGTAGATATAACTAAAATCTGAATGCGGCGCCTGTGTGCGCCGCACACTTTTCACACGCCACGAGCCGGCCCTGGTCACATGTCGATAGTGGAAAGGAAAAAGGACGTAACCCACAGTTTTTTCAAAACAGCGTTTTTCAATAATCACAATGTATCAAACTTGATACAAGTTCTATCAAAAGGATGTAAGCTGCAAATGACGAATTAGTATCTAAATTTAGCTTTTAAGTTTGAAAAAAGGTGAGCTTGTGAAAATTGAAACCAAGAAAAGACTGAAAAAAAGGTTTTTCATAGACAATTTCTTTAATTAATATTAGATTATGTCAATTAAACACCAGTTTAGAACTCTCCGTCCACTCCCAGGTTGTGTATATTTCATAATTTGCATATGGGCTAAAATCATCAAAACACGTTTTATGTGCATGCTGTAAAGTTTGTGTGGGTTACGTTCTTTTTTCTTTCAAAGGTCGATATCCTAATCGTAGCGTATTTAAAAAGTTTGGAGAGTGTCCTGCTGAAAACCAGTAGGTCTAAAGTCTGAAACATTAAATGCGGTTACATTGTTTATTACCGTTTGAATAAATATTAAAAATACGCGATTCAAATTTTAAATTTAAATTGAACATTCAGAAAGTATTTCTTTGCTATCTAACTAAAGTTCAAGGTTACCGCGTCAAGTTGTATTCACATATCAATGGATATTACGAATTGCCTGATTGTTATTTATTACCAATAAAAACCTCGCGCGAATAAACGGCATGCCGTTTTACTGTGAAACATGCTCACGAAATTAAATCTTACTTAGCAAATCGGTTACCTGTAATGTATATTCTGCCGCCTGAGAAAGTTGTGTATGTACGGCAGAAACATGTCCAGCTGCGACTGCCTGTTCCTGTACGGCACCAATATCGCCGTGCTGTACAGCGGCCTGCACGCCGGCGGGACGTACTGCCCGGACTCGAGCCCCGCGTTGTCGCACGGAGGCGCCCGATTCAGCGGATCCGGGATAGACAGAACGGTGTCGTTGGCCAGGATGTCGCTATAATCGCAGGGGTCCAGCGCGAAGTTTATATCCAGTGTGCTGATGCCTTTCATCAGCTCCTCGCGGATCTCGCCTCTCCTCAGATGGGCGTAGTGCCAAGAGAAGTGCCATCGAGCCAGCAGCAAGACGAAGAATACTAACAGTAGGGCCTTAGTCCACGTGCAAGTGAACTTTTTTCCGTTCGGGACTCTGTCTTTCATGAAAATCATCCTCTCTCTGTCGGGATTGTAGTGATCCGATCACCACAGACGCCGACGACTGCCCGTTTCGCAAATTACCACAGCGGGACCTGTTGCAGGAAAAAATCTTTTTTTATATATGTATTCCCGTTAAGTAATGAAATAATTATTTCATTAGCTTAATAATAACCAACAAGGCCATCGTTGGCTTAACACGTGTTTTATTATAGCACGTCGGTGGTCAACCCGTTCACTAATCTTCACTTGCTTGACGGATTTAGTTATTGCCTACGTTTCAATCGACGTTCTGTTCAAACGGACTCATCAAAATATACAACTAAGTTTTTAGACTGCAAGAAGATGCGTATATTTAATTAAACAAAGTCCTTTTTTCTCATTTTGCATTTACTCAAAATGATCCAATGGCATACCTTTAAAATTATTATACATTTTATGCACATGCCGGAATAAAAGACATCATAAAACAAGCTCATGTTATTTTTACGAAATACACTCAATGACTTCTTGCATCAAACCGACGATCGACCCGTAATCGGCAGAACAACGTAATAAGTTCGCAAAAATAATTCCTTAAATGATGTTAGTAATATTAGGTCAATTAGAGTTTCTTTTCACGAGATTATTACGAGAGGAAGTTAAAAAGCAACCTTCTGTAAATTTTATGAATTGTCGCTTACGATTTTCTGCCGATTACGGGTCGATAGTCGATTTGATATTATGTTACGCGTAGCCTTAAATCTTAATTAATGATAAGAGAAACGTGAGAATAATTGCGTTGTCAAAATATTCCGATGTCTACCGAACCCGTGGTTTTACATGCTGTGTCTACTTTTAAATGTTCTGTTCAATATAATTTATTTTCTAATGCGATGTGGTGGTGATGTTCGTTCACTGCATTGAAAAAGATCGCCGACCTGTCTTATCACCTACCCGATATTGTAATTTTAATATTTTTAAGTGCCTTCTATTTCAATTATGTCTATGTCATACGTGAATCCATTATCTAGTCAGGTACCTAGCACCCACCCTATGATTGATCTTGGAATAAATGACAGCTCATAAAACAACCATAAATTAGTCATTTTAAAGACGCGAATTTAATTCGATAGAATACTGCGCTGTTGCTTCCATTCGAAATCGAATGTTAAAGTTGGTTATTTATTTTACGAATTTACAGTGGTGGGAGAATTTAATCAATAATACACAGATGTTAGATAGCGATAGCAAAATTTAATTTAAAACTAGTATTGTCAAGAATAGAGCATCAGTGCTTCCCAACCTGGGATCTTGGACATGGGTGTGTGTGTGATGTCATTTCTCCTTCATACCAAAAATTCCCACCGAGTTAATCTCATTATTTTCCGATTTAAAAATATTTGCCGCATTTACATCAGCCAATATATATATATATATGAACGCACGAATATCGTAATCTTAGGATTGCAGTTTTTGTCTAACGGTCATTTTTTTTTTAAATGTATTCAAATATGATTGGTTTGAATTATCAAAACCGCAATAAGCTATTTTTACATTGCCTAGCTCCGCAAAAAGATCTTCGCTTATCTTGCGTTTATGTTAAAATTTCATTAACAAAGTTGATAAAATCCAGCATATAGACCAGAACAAACACGTTATTCTAGGATTGCAGTTCTCGTCTACAAATTGCTTTTTTTTTATTTCCATTGTTATCTTTATATCCACACTACATATTATAGGTCAGATAAGACGTAACGTTTTCTGTTTTGTCCAGTTGTCGAACATTTCGAGAAACGGGCTTGATTTAAAAAAAAAAACGTTAAAAAATATTCTCGACGGAATTCTATTATAATTTCTAAAAAAATCCTTATTCCGTATACCTATGTAAAATATGTACACATAAAACATTGGGGGGCGGATTTAAATGTTTGGAGGACCGTAGTTTGGTGACCGCTGCCGTAACACATACATACATGGAAATAGATTAAGCCACGCTGTGCCATTGATTTACTTGACAGCTATTTGTTTTACAATAACCGAGACTCTGGGTCAGAGTCGCAAACGTGATGTTTTCGGAAGAGTCGAGACTCAGAATCGTAAAAATTCAAGCGACTCGGACTTTTTTTATCCCATTTTTTAAAAATAAGTTGGGGTCAGAGACGTTCCGTGGGCATAGGCAAATAGGCAGTTAGTTGCCTAGAGGCGGCAAGTCCAAGTAAGCGGCAAATAATCACAGGTTTTTTTTAAATGACTGAATATATATTTATTGATTTAGCATTTACTTGGTAGAACTCCATTTTAATAGGGTAAAATATCAAGGTATTACAGTTCTACAGTTTTTTAAAAAAGTTAAAGGTTGATAGCTATTTCGGCTCTCGCCATCGTCAGAACTATCTGGTTAGTTAGTCTGATAGTTCTGCCGATGGCGAAAGCCGAAATAGCTATCAACCTTTAACTTTTTTTAAAAACTGTAGAACTGAAAGACCTTGATATTTTACCCTATTGACTGAATATTTTTGACACACGAATTTGATTCAGAATAAGTATAGCGCCTCAATGTCTTTGATAAAAAAAAAATGCTGACAAAAATCATTTTCACTGGTAATAATATTATGACCGAGGGTAAACAGTAGTTAAATTTATTGCAAAAATCTTTTTTAAATATGGCACTTACCGATCTCAGCAATATAGGTGGCAGATAATGTAATTTCAAAACAAATAGTAAAACGCTATTTTAAAGTCTGCCTATGGGGCGGCACATGGCCTAGGAACGTTACTGCTTGGGGTTAAATGAAAAGTAAAAGTAAGTGTGCATGGTATAGGGCAGTGGTTTCCAAACTTTTTTACTTCCCTCCCTTTCGAAAAATAATCATCATCGCGCTTTTCTACCCTTTATTTCATATTAGCAATAATAGGCACATTTTCAATGGTGTAATAATACACAATATATAAAAAAACATGTTTTGTTATAAAAATATACATTTATCGTTTTATTAAATTATTTTTAAATTGCCGTGGTTGTTAATTAGCATAAAGTAAATCAAATCTCGGGAGGAAATGGATTCCGTGTCCACGCGAACTTTTAAAAAAATTAGATCTTCAATAATTTAAATTGCTTCACTCTGAATAAAAAGTTTTAGTAAGAATTAACTCTTTTAACATATGCATTCATTCACTGGTGTCTTGCTGTAACGTCACGATAAAAAAGTTTATTTATTTACGAAAATTACATTTCTGTTAATTGTTTCGCCCCTCTCTCGGCTGTTAATCCACGCCCTCCAGTTTGGAAATCGCTGTAATTCTTTCGGCTTTTGTATTTTTTCATTACCCTTGAAATCCCACACGGTTTTATTATAATATAATATAAATATTTATAAATTTGATGTATACATAAATTCGCGATCGATCCGGGAGAATCGTAAGCGACGTGAAACAGGTAAATTATTTTCACTGACTCGCATTTTCGTTAACATCAACGTGATTTATGAAAACAAACAAAATTCTGACCGCCAATGTAATATGGATGTTTGTTTAGTGTTATCTTCCAGTATAATTATTATTCTTAAATATGTAAAAAAAATCACCTGCACAGTGTTCATTATCCTCGGCGAATCGGAGCTTTTATTATCATAACCACTAACGATAAAAACTTATTTGATACAAAAATAACCTGCTTCTCTGAAGTTAATATTATTTGTTTTAATTTACGTCACGAATAAATTGACTAACTTACATACATACTTTCAGGTATACAATATACATATTGCAATCTATTTTTAAATAACCCTTCGATGCAATAGACACCATATGGCGACAATATCTTGGCTTCCCACGCACCATGCCGAGTCACCGTCATGTGGGAGAGTTTTTTTTTCTTCACATACCTTGTACGAAATGAATTTTGCCCAAATGTATTGAAATAAAATGTTATTCACATGTTGTAGTCGAAAACGACTATAACTGGAGCAATTAATTTGGCTAGTCTTGTCGAATGTGGTCAGTATTTAAATCAACTTTTGGACACTATTTAATTATTGATCTATATTTTAACCTCGAGGACAGTTTTATGTTGACAACCAACTTTATCACATTTTTATAATGCCAGGCTGTCTGTCAAATTCAAAAGAATTACCGACCAAACATATAATAATATGTATTGCTGATCAAATATTAGTAACTCTTGTCCGCTCACAATGTGCAGCATATGGCCTCCTAATGGACTTTCAAACGATTTTTTTTCTACCAGAACTTTTCGATTCTCAGTCGCTTAACCTTTTTTCGACGAGAATAGTTAGGATAGAACATGGCTAGAACAGGACTAGTAGTTAACTAATCGCTTTCACTAGTCCCTGTTATATTTTTAGGATCGCAAGAGGGAGGTAATTTGTAGACATCACAGACACTCATACCTTCGAACAGAAAAATATAAATCGATTGAAAAAATGCTGTTCGTACTGGGACTCGGACCCGTGAGATCCGACACGGAAGCCAACGGCGTTACGTTTTACCGCTGCGTCACGCACCCGACATTTACTTGATTTAAATATTGACCAATAAATATAATTCAATTTAGTTGTCATGTTGTGACCAAGTGAGCTCAATTATATGAATCGACGAGATTCTTCTCGAGGCGGCTAGTAAAACATTTTCAATATCTAATTGATTAAAAAATATTTTTAAAAATTGAAAAACCATGAGCGACACGGACACTGTATTTGTAGTTTTGTTTTGTTTTACCGTATTCCGTCTTCCAATCGATCAATTGCAACTTGCAACCAATCAACGATCACACGACATTGTTACGTTTGGAATCTACTGTCGTTTTCCTGTTGCATAAATATCAATATTTTTAAATTCACATTCCGTGGAGATATATTATATCCATGATTGATCGTCTCCGGTTGGTTGTATGACCATAATAAAATTCTATTAAAGCTGGCGTATTTAATGCACACGTTACCGGTAAATTTCGAAAACTGCACAACTTTCTAATCCATCTGGCAGATTTTATTATCTTAAATTATTCTAAATCAGCGGAGATGTTATTAACGAGTGATACAATTGTCACGTCAAAAATGTTTGAAATATTCTTTTGTAAATGTTATGTGGGTCGATTGCACTCGAGTGTCGACAGAACGTAGACTTTTTTTGCTGTCAAACTTTTCTTACCTGATTAATACTTGTCCGCGCGGGTATTTTTTTTGAAATCGTTTTTCAGTACTTTTTGTTACAGTTGTTCACTTTCATTTATGGGAAACGAATCGGATATTCGCAGCTGTTTTGATAAAAAGTAGACCAAATCGTTTGCGTACACTTTACTGCAAAATACAATTCCGTATGATAAAATAGGCATACATATTTTGCTGTCACCCTGGTAATTTATTATGAATAAACCACATACATACCTGAAATATAAACATAAAACCTGAAAAATTGTTTCCTTTTCTTTTATTGCAAACTTATTTGAAAAATATCGTGTTTGGAATTTTACAATATAAACATTTTCACGTCGAGTTTATAATTTTTTAATGAACTGCATGATTTTAGCATAAGTTAATTGCACTGTTTATTAATTAGTTCATCACTCAACTCATTTAATTATGAAATTTTATTATATTTATTTTGTATGATGCCTTTCAGCCAAGGGTCAAAACTAAAACATTTACCTCTTCGTTTCGCTCCAAATAGTTGACGCGTTCTGATTGTAATAATATTTCAATCGATTGGCAGTGGCACTTTCAACAATAAAAACGGTAATAGCTACCTGTACATAAATTGAATTTTACGCGCCACTTGAATTCCATCTTCAGGTTTGTTAACATGGCGTCGTAATCACTCAAAATTTGACGGTTAGTATAATAAATTATGCACCATTGTTATAAATTACAGCGTGTAGTAATTATACTTTCTTTCGTCAGAAATTGTGTTACCGTCAATTGCCGATGAAAATATAAGCACTATAATTTACCATGAATGTGTTAGAAGCCGTTCACTGGTAAAATTTTAATAAAATTCATCTTTTACGGCCCCACTCCCACAAACGTCATTGGCTATCGTTTTGTTTTGTTGGCTGCACTGACTTATTTCGATCGTGGGTTGTTCATATTGATTGCGATCTTCTCTTTCGACGTAGCATTTTTTGCCACCAGAGTGCGCTTATGGAGTATCCGTAAAACACCTGTTGCATACACCTATACGAGCGAAATCTGTATGTGTCGTCTGGTATCAAAAGTAGAACTGTTCCATACAAAATGTATAGAACAGTTCTGCTTTTGATACCAAACTACTCATATTATGTACAACATTAATGCTTTTTTCGCTGCCATCGATTATATTTTGATTTTTTAAGTTAGGTATGAAATCATTACGTATTTATGACTTAAAAAATTACGTAAACTATTAAGTTTTCATCCCAGCTTAATTCAGCGTTTTTTAAATATATATTTTTTTGCCATGATTTACAATATCAAATCCGCAAATTCGCAAATTTCTTGGATTCTAAATTTGAAATCCTCGGAAGAGCTAAAAAAAATGGTCACATGCTGGTCATTTCGGCAAATTCCTGGGATTTCCTTGAAATTAGAATTTTTATGGAAAGACAAAACAATGGTATGGGGGGCACAGAAAAATAAAGAGACTCAAAAGGGGCCACGGGCCCAAAAAGGTTGAGAAACACTGTGTTAAATGATCCGTCATTGGGTATGCATATTAACATCTCAAAAGCAGATCTTTGAATAAGGGCAGGTTGAAAGACAATCAACATGTTTGAATCAGAAGAACTAGTCGTTGACCAATCGCACCGTTGCAAAATGGTTTAACCCTTTGAGGAGCGAGTTCATTTTTATTAAATTTGTTTTTCTTATATTTTGATTATTTGTACTATTGCTACACACAAATATAATAAAACATTTTTGGATACGGATATCAATCTGGGAAGAATATTAATTATTATTTCAAATATTTTTTTTTTTAAATTATTAAACGCATTGCTAAAAATGAAAAGTAAACTAATATATTACTCTTTTTAAATAATTTTCTAGAGGTTATTACTTCGAATTTGCTCCTCGATCTTTTTTTCCCTCTCATCTGTGTGCATGTGACACTACTGACGTTGATTCCAGGAGGATAAATTAAACTGAAATGGAATTTTACGCTCAATATTATATGGCTTCCCAATTTGTTTACAAATATTAATAACCATTTTAAAAAAAATCTTTTGTTTATTTGCAACAAATAATAAAAGTAATGTGAGTGCCGTAAATCATAGATATTTATAATGTAAGATTTCGACTGAAGGTGCTTGGTGGAATTTCAATATTAAATTTGAATCGTTCAAATTATGTACACTCCCACAGATTTTGTCACTAACGACCCGAGTTTCGCCTGAAGATGCCGAAAGGCGAAAACCGGGTCGTTAATGACAAAATCTGTGGGAGTGTACATAATTTGAACGATTCAAATTTAATAGATATTTATGTTTTTTATTCAAATGTAAAGAAATAATGATGATTGAATAAAAAACATGAGAATGACAATTGATACAAGATTACACAACATTTGGACGCACATATGCTTTGGTGATACTCATCAAAGGGTGAATATTACGATAACTCACCGATAACCAGGATAAAAATCATTTTTAAAAATATATATATATTTCGAATGCTGCAACATATCACGCATCTGAAGAGGTCTGGCTACTAGTTAACAGATTAGCAACTGTCGGGAATGATGAAGATTTTAGATCAGTGGCTCTAAACCTGGTTGATTATATTTATCACAATGAAAAATAATATTACACACATGAGTGTTTTATTTTCCTGAATATAAGGCATTTCTGCAAAGTATTGACAGTGAACACCTTGAAAGTAATAATCTTTGCCAAATGAAAGTTTTTACTATTTTTATCGTCTATGGTGACTTCCCATTTGTATAGTATGTGAACAATGCTTTAAATAAACACAACTATTTTATAACGAGACACCATTCCAGCTTCCTCCATATAATTTTTTTAGTCATATATTTTTCTCTATTCAGGTACTTAATGAAACTGTGGTCATCGATAAGTCTGATGAAGAGAAACAGAAAAGCACTCCACCCGTCGCCTCTGCTCTGCAAACAAATAATACCCCCGTTGAGAATCCTACAGTATCTCTTACGAATGAAAAACCAACCGGAGTCGCATCAGTTCCTCTCGACCAGACTATCACACTTGTACCAGGTACGCTTAAGAGATATTATGAAGAGCACATAGTGTTTGTACAACTCAGGGAAAGTAACTCTATAAACTAGTGAACACTGCCACTGTGGACAGGAGAGACATAGTATGTGTATTATGGATCACATTTAATTAATTAATTAAAATTGTATAAGATGAACGTATTTATCTTTTTTCCCTCGATATTAAAACATGCTTAAAGTTAATGCGGCAAAAATGTTGGAGGTGAAAGGAAAGATTTAAATTCGATCATAGATGTAATCTTATTCATATTTGGTGGAACAATATTTCATTTGAAACGCTTTTATCATTTTTTTTCTTTTATCTATAGGTGCATTGATTAACTATGATCCAAACTGCTCTCTACTGACTGACGATGAGAGTGAAGTGGAGGAGACTCCGCCTCGCAACGTTTTTAGCAAAACCTTGAAAGCCCTCAAGAAGATGAAAGAAATTTTCGAGTAAGTGTTAAACTAGTCATGATACTTTTATTTTTCTAATGAAATGAAATATTCAACTACAGTTGGAATCCCTAATAATGATTCATATCACATCGAAAGACCAGTTTATAAAATATATTTTTCTTGATTTCTATGGAACACTTGTTTTGTCTTTGTTCTGTAGTGTATAATTTTTTTGAACGTATTACTCGCTTGTTTTTGCAGGAGTCCTGTGAAAAACCATGTTCAGCATTTTGAGCGCTTGGCAGAACGTGCAGCCTGCGCCCCAGATAATCTCGACGCACCCACAAGAGTCACGCGCACTAAGACTAGAGCAATGGCCGCCAAAGAAGTCAGTTATCATTTTTTTTCTTTTTTACATTATTATTCATTTATAATACAGTTGACACGTGTTTGTCCAAGAATGGTTTAAGCTGGACATTTCAGAAATCTAAATGAAGTAATTTTCTTAAGTTCTTTTTCCCTTTGACTGCTTGACTGTAAAGGTATGATTTTCTCTCCATACTACTCACTGTTACATTTTTGTAACCATGTCCTATTGAGGACCATATACGGATTCTTAACACTTCTTAGTCGGGCGTTTCAAAAATAGACTCAAGCCTGTAGCGGGCGGTTTTTAGTGATTAGCGCACAAATATATTACATTTTTAAAATCAACACAACTTCTAAACCAAACGATATTTTCGATTGAAATTTTAAAAAAAATCATACGTGACATTTAATCATTAAAAATATAATTAGGACATTTCGATAACATCATAATTTCACTATGTTTCTTAGCTGAATATAAAACTTGTTATCAATTTAGTAGATAGCACTCCGCATGTTATAAATATTAAATATTCAGAACATTCTATATAACAAAATAGCATATTTATCAATATTTTATAATTATAATACATAATCGCCATCCCTACAACTTTACTACCACTGGAAGTGTAAAATCTAATGCCGTAAAAATCACAGCGTAAATATTTGAGACACATGTGTCACCCTTTCTAGCAAAGAATTAAGACTAATGTTAATTAGTTGCGGCATTTTATTTAACGCCGGCAAACAAACCCGTGATATTATGTGTCCCGCAAACAAGCGACGATATAAAAAAACGTATTATGCCGTGATCCGCATTCTACCGACAATACACTAAAAACGACTTTTGTCGTTTCCCGCCTATTAAGTGTTAATAGAGCTTATCTCCTCAGAAGTTGTTATATGAAAACTTATAGTTACTTGGTTGTTACATCTCTTTTGATCGAGAAGCGAGTCAAGGGATGAAATACATAGATATGATAATAAATTGACAAAGGATACCAAGCCTAATCATTTTATATCAAGGGTGATCCCAAGGAAACAGAGTTGTTTTATGAAGGTTCAAATATTAGTAGAAACAGGATCATGTCGGTATTCACATAAATATGTTTCTTATGTTGTTTTCTTGATATGTCGGTGATATTAACTATTGGCTAGCCATCAGTTAGCGTTCTTTCATACTCTCCAAGACCTGATGGCGACAAAGTATAAAACTCAGCATATTACGCTACAAAAAATACAAAAATCACCGACTTAAATGTGTTAATCTTGAGTTTTTCTTTAAATCTAAAAAGCTATTTTTTTTGTGAATACTGTATTGTTTTTTTTTTTCATATATAATAATCCAAATGTAAAGTTTCTCGTTCAATCTCTTGTAACAGGATGATGGCAAAGAGAACATCGAAGAGCAGCAGAAAGTGATTCTCGCTCCACCAGCCGCGAAGCAGATGCGGAGCAAAATCGCCACACCTGTCAGTGCCAAATTGATTACCAAACACAATCTGCAGTCATCTATTCCCATTAAACCGGTAAGAACGTTGTAGTGTTTAGTGCGGATGTCCATTCGGGGATTCAAACTATTGGCTGCACGCCAGAGTAGAATGAGAACCATATAGCATTACCACTGGGCTACGGCGACTTAATCCATTATAGTTATACATAGCTGAAGGTAAAAGTCACATGGGGGTACATCCGATCTGTAATCCAGAATTTGAATCCCCAAGTTGATAATTGTACCAATCAAATATGGCCATGTACAACAAATGAACATATTTTTTTAAACAAGAACTGCATGCAAATAGTGTTAGATTGTTGGAAATTCACCCATGCATGAATGATTGCCTTTTATATTTTTACTAATTATAAATATTTTTATTATTCATACAAATTATGTAAAATATAATATCATGCTAACTACTAGTGCCGGCCCATGCGAATTTCTAATGATGAAGAAGCGCAGATTACAAAAGTAATCAGCATTTATTTAACCCCTTTATGAACCTTACAAATAAATTCAAATTAAAATTTGATTTTGATGATTTTTTTGTTTTGAAAAACATTTCTGCTCACTTTCTTTGCAAATAATTTTAAAACTAACGGTTGTTATTTTTTTTTAATGTTGTAACCTGAAAGTCAACACTTTATCGGCCTTATAATATGGTAATGCCAAAAAGCTCCGACCATTGTATTGAATATATATTTTTTTTCAAAATTTTTAATAACACTTGAATTTATAGCCTCATTAAAGTAATTCTTCATGGGATTAGAATCTGTGGCGTAACTAGAAATTTGGTGCCCTCATGCAAACGTCACGCAATTTTCCACACATGTTTTATTTAATATGTAGAAATTTAGGCTCCCTTTTTGCTGGGCCTGACTGCAATGCTACCAGTGGCGGATTAACCTATAAGAAAATGAAACTTGAAGCCTCCGAATCTTAGGGGCTTAAAAAATAGCTTATAAATTTAATAAAATACATATACTTTTTGTTCAGATTTTTATATAGTTTTACTATTTTACTTTGTATTTTCTGACTTTTTTTATATAATCTATAAAACAAGGTCAGCATTTTTTTTGCGCCTGTGTACTCCCATGTGTTTAATCCGCCGCTGGTTGCTATACCGCTGATTAGAATGTCTAAACATTTTTTTAAAGATAAATATTGAAACATTATACATGTTTGGCATATGGGTTTAAAAGGTTAACAGAAGTTACTAAGAACTATTCAGTTATTCTACCTTTTTTTTCGACGAGAGTAATAATAGAATAATGGGTCTAGGGCAGTTCTAGTAATTCGCTATTTGCTTGCCGAGTTGTCAACGTTGTACTTTTCAGTTCCGGTATCCAAATAGATCCAATCTCCGTTACCAACACTGCCATGAATTATAAATTAGGTATTGTAATATATATTGCTTTTAAAACACACCTTGAATTTTTTTTTGTCTTCCCTGAAATGTGATAAGGCAAGGCAGCTTGTTGTCAACTATTTCAAATAATAATGCTTAATTTAAAATCGTGTCATGCTGTTTGCCAAAGAAAAACGTGCAGAAATCAATATACAGAAAACTCAATTTGCCATTTATAAATTATGCATTCAACACAGACACTATGAGTTGCAAATACATTGATTGACGCTTGTAAATTTTATATGTTGACGGTAGTTTGTTTTCATTATTTAATTTATCTACTATTTCTACTACTTGACTAAATAATTCACTCGCCTGAGTCAGCTGAAATTAGATTATTTATATTATACAATCGACCCCTTTATAGTGTAGAGAAGTTGAGACAGGGGCGGGCGAGCACCGGATTTATAAAAAACCCCACTTCAGTTATATGTGTTACAATTACCATATTTATTTATTTTTTATCCATGTCTGCTCCCAATGTGGAGCATATGGCCGCCTAATGGAGGTATCTCAACAGAAATTTTTCTACGAGAACTGTTTGTTACTCAGTCGCTCAGTCTCTCTTTTTCAAAGAGACTAGTAGGGATAGAAGAATAAGGCTAGGACAAGACTAGTGGTTAACTAATCGCTCCCGCCACGCCCAGTTATTAAATGATCGTAAATGGTGGGAGTGAACTTTTTGACATCACAAACAACCATGCCTTTGAACAGAAATCGATCGCAAAAATGCTGTTCATACTGAGACTCGAACCCGTGAGATCCGACACGGAAGCCCACACCGCTAACCGCTGCGCCATAGGACCCGACAACCATATTATTACTCTATTATTATTATTAATCGGTAAATTAAACATATATTTTTTTCAATTTCATATCTGCACAAATGTTTATTTGAAGAATATTACTTTTTAACACAATCATTCATGGGAATGATATTGACACCTGTTTCAGGTTTTGTTGACTGGTGGCTGTATAGGAAACATGTTTGTATTGTGCTTGTTTTTGTCAAGAAAAGTATTGATAGTTTCTTTGATAGAATCGGCAGTAACTTTGTTATTCCAATTTTTTGTGTTACAACTTGTGGCACGCGTTTCACCTCTTAGCATCATCAGCCAGACTATTGCAACTTTTTCAAATCATTTGATGGTTTAATGAAATGCTTTTTACACTTGACAGTAAATTATCGCCCGGCTTAAGAACTAATGAATGTATTAGTGTGCATTACGAAATACTGCCCTTTATTATGGAAACACTGAGAAAAGTATTATTGATGAGTTGATTTATTTCTTTTTATTAATTAACAGGTAATGGTACACATACAACGAACTGATCCAGCAGAGGATGCCATCCGAAAAAGGGATCAGATGTTGGTAGCCAGAAGCGAAGAGCAAAGGCGGTACGTGACATTACACTAATATATATATATTATTCTTAATATTTTACCACTAATATTAAACAAGGCATATGATGCTGAGGAAAGAAAACCGATGCTCCTTATTTTAATATATAAAAAATTCACATTTAGCAGCTGAGTATTGTGTTGACTGAATATTTTTTTTTTTTTGAATGATCATCAAAACCGGATTTGAATCTTAGTCATCATACAACATCTCCTTTCCTCTCAGATTCATTGATGTTATGTCTTTTTCTGCAGAGATCTTTAGGTCACCCAACCATATTAACCAACGTTCTCAATGTTTTACTCTCCAGTATCAGCGGGTGGTTGATCTCTTGTTTACAGTCTGTATTGTTTGTATTACATAAGAACATAGCATTGTTAAGATTGTATTCCTCCTGCCTTGTGCCACCTTCACATCAGGCTTTGAAAAATTATCACTGATACCTTTGTTTCGTCGATGAGTACACTTTTTAAATGTCTTAACTATATTTACAGAAAACGTGAAGAAAAATGTCGCGCTGCCGCATTAGCTAGAGAAGCACAAGAGAAGCTAAAACAGAATCAAATGGAACGATTAGAGAGAGAAAGGGAGGAGAAATCGCGTCTTCTGTTATTGGAAAGAGAGGAGCGCTCTAGAGAAGAAGCCGAAAAGGTAAATATAATACAATATCATTCTTTTCTCTTGATTAGGTGAAAAAATATCAAAGTATTACCGTTTTACAAATATTATTTTATATGTGGTTGGTATTTATTTCGACATATGCCCTCACCAGAAGTATGTTTAAACTTATACTGTCTTAGAAGAGATATCCTAACTTTCTAATTTATATTGTGTATATTACTATACTACTTGTTTCGTTTTAAACTTTACTATACTGGGTGAATTCATTCAATTTTTAGAAGAGATTAGCTCTGGAAAAGAAGGCGGCGGAGACAGAAGAAAGACGAAAACAAGATGAAGCCATTCGACAAGCCCGGCTCAAAGAACAAGAAGAAGAAGCGCGACGGCAGCAAGCGCAGCGACTTAAGCAACAAGTGGAAAATGAAAAGTAATTACATTAATCATCTATCCTTTTAGCAGGACTGTCACAATTAGTGAGTGAACTTTATCGGAAAACAGGTTGCAGTCTCAAATATTTTGTTTTATTGCTTACAGGTTACGCAAAAAGAACTTAGCCGATGAAAGAGAACTTTATGCTGCACGTAAGCTTCAAGAACAAAAGAATCTTGCTGCTGCAGCGAAAGCATTGGGATCCAAAAAGACAGGTCAGTTCTTTGCTATTACTTGAAGATTTCGAGGCTCTTATTTATGAAAAAGGTTACAAGTTTCTACTGCTAGTGGACAGAGAGGGAGGAAGGCGGTTAAAATATTTTTCACATGCCTCGGACGTAAGATGTCTGTTCTTTTTTTTATAAAAAAAGACAACAGCAAGTATAATTTTTTTTTTTGCCTTTTCTCTGTATTACTTTATTCTAGTGATGCACAGGTTAAAATGGCATCTATTTCGTTCAGGCTAATTTTCAATGTTGGCTAGTGAGAAGTTATGTTATTATTTATTTCAATGCCAACTCAATATTTTCTAAGCAATTACACCTGTTCGTAACATGCACTCAATGCAGATCAGATAAGGCGTGTATTACTAGTAAGGAGTATGTATAGTAGAATAGTCATTGAATTAAGAATTGGAAGTGATTACATATAATCCACAAAACTTTTGCTGTCTGTTTACAATTATTGTAAAATGGATAAATTGTCCTTAATTTTAAATAATTTGTGCATAGTTGTCTTGTATAGAGGATACTTTTCTACCTCTTAAAGTTTAAGTTGACAATTTGTGCTCTTTTGTTACAGGGTCATCATCATCTTCCAGTGGTCTTAGCCAAAAAGTAACTTATAAAACATTTGAGGAACTTGGCACAGACGATGAATCAGAAAGTGAAAGTCAGGCCAAGAGAAGCATTCCACCGTGGAGTCGAAGTAAGTGATTCATTTTTTTTCTGATTTCGTACTGTACTGTACAAATATTTTTTTATGAGCGATAGGCAGCAACAATCAAAGCTGGTAGGAATATATTTAAAAAGCCAGAAACAATTTTGGCAATATATCCAATATTAAGCAGTGCTTTATCTGCTTGATTTCATTCTTGTATTTGTAGAAGTCTAAAGACAATTGCTAGCAAAACCCACGTGTAAAATTAGTGGCAAAAATTTATCATCCATTTTTTATAGTCCCATCTCGGCCAAACACCTGGTACCTGCTAAATCGATCTGGTTCCACTGTACAAAATATGTTATGAAAGTTCTATCGATCACCGTCGTTTGTTTGTTTTAATGCAATAACTATTTTGATTTCTATTTCAGGACAATCTAGAAGAAATCTTTGCAAGATTCAAGCGTTTGTCAAGCCTTCCATCATTGAAAAGTTCTATTCGACGACGGTGTTCACTCCGGACTTGGCCGATATTTTCCCAAAGATCGATCGTAAGAAACTCGTGAGGACGTCCAGTGCCGTATGGAAGACGCCTCCGAGATTCTCCATGATGCCCACTGAAGATTACAATAATTAAATTTATAGGATAGACTGTTTTATGAATGTTCCTGTTTTCACATTCAATAGGTATTAACTATGAAAGGGCACGGCACCTATGAACAATTTTAACATAATGTGACTATCATTTTTGATACAAATATTTTTCTTTTTTGGAGAAAATACTCATTCCAAAATATTAAAAATCAACATATATTGTATTCATATCACTAATTGTGATTGTAATGCATAATGAATAAATATAGATTACTCTGATGCACTCTAATTTCTGTACCTGGAACCCGCCTAAATGACTTGTTTTACTGTTATCATATATAAACTTTAGTGCAGTAAGTGCAGTTTTTTACAATTTGAAATTTTATACTTCGGGGTCATTTGTTTTAACCGTATTCCTTCCTCGTGAAGCGTATAGTCACCACATGGTGCCTCCAGTACTCTTTTTAATTCCACCCGTCATGTCAGTTTTCATAAGTTTCATTTAATATTCTTATAAGCCTTACAAGATGTCAGAATTAGGGATCCCAACTATTCGAATATCAAAAAGTAAAAGTAAAAAAATAATATAATAATGATTTATTTTGCATTTTTTGCATAAACCAGACAAATTTTTTTTTACAATATTTTCTGAGAACTATTTCATCAAACTCGAGTATTGTGATAAAATAATGAATCCGAGTTGAGTGAAGCAAATAATAATATTAGTTTTTCGAGACTTGGGACACAATTATTTCAGGATCCAGGGATTGATGACTGGGAAAAAACTGAGAAATTGAGAGATTCCAAAATAGTTTTCAAGCCTGAACACCTTGGTTTTATTTAGCTTGATGACTTGAAAATGTTGGGAATTGTCAGATTCTACAGTTATTCAAAAATGTGAGAGCTTTTTTATTAGCTCGCTTCTCTAAAAAAAAGTAGTGAATTGACTGTTTTCACAGATATTGACAAATGTGGGACTTTTTTAGCTCATTTATCTGTTTTTATGAAATCAATATA
This sequence comes from Himalopsyche anomala, assembly GCA_031772345.1. Classification (NCBI taxonomy): domain Eukaryota; kingdom Metazoa; phylum Arthropoda; class Insecta; order Trichoptera; family Rhyacophilidae; genus Himalopsyche; species Himalopsyche anomala. Next base: position 12,517,523 of record CM062840.1, read on the forward strand.
AAATGCGCAATGTATGTTGTATTTAGGGTCCTTGAACTCTGTTGTGGCTCCCCTAAAATTATATTTTCTCTGTTACACTCTTGGAACATGCTGTGAACCCAGGTTGAGAAACACTGTTTTAGAGTACAGATATTCATTTTGCCATATAACCTATTGATAAATAAAATGAATGTATATTTTAGTAATATTCCCTATTTTGGTAATAGTCACTATTTTATCATTTGTGCCTATATTTGTTCTAAATGTTATATTTTAAATGAAATGATTTTTTCGTTGTATGGCTAACTAACCAGTTGTGTAGTTAAGTAGGTATTTATTTAATTTTTAATATAAAATATTGGATCTTTTGCTAGGAAAAATTTGAATATCCTAGATCGCAAAATCTCAAAGAAAGGACTGCAGATTTTCATGCATAGGTTCAATTGTTGATGAATCTAGAAAATAATAAAGTTAACACAAAACAATTAAATACTAATATTATGTACATAAAATCGATACCCAATTACAAATAATGACTTAGCAGCACTTACACGCTTGTTAACAAATTACATTCTCAGAATTATATTTCTTATTGTTGCTTTGATACTTCGCACTCTTTTATGGTATTCTAAAATAAATCTGAATTATTCATTATATTCAAAAAAATATTTAGGTTTTGATTTCATCACTGATGAGGTGATATTATTCAGGATCATAAATCCAGTTTCAACACATCCCATCCACTGAATGAGCCTCCCGTGTCCATGGCGCAGTTAAAATGAGACTTTTTATTTTTCTATAGCATAGTTTGGATATTGCACTAGTAAATTTTGACTTATAGTTCTGATAACTTCATCAGGTCTTTTAAGACTTTTCTTTTAACATCAAAGAAAAGCCCAACTGATATTTTTTACATTTATTTTGTTATGGGTGAAGTCAAGCTTACCATACTGCAATGTACAGGGCAAAATGAATTTTTATCAAAAGTAACCGATTATTTATTGTCATGGTTACTAGTTATTGTTAAAAGATTGTTGATTTACTTTTAACCAATCGCATGGGCTTATTTTGTTATTGAAATGTTATATTTTCTCTAATTTTTCAATTGCGTTTATTGATTTGTATTATTAAATTTGGAATAAACTTTTTTGAATGAATATCTTTGCAAATTATTATGAAGACTTTGTTGCCACAAGGTAGACGTTTTTTTTATTACAACCCTCTATATCTTATATTTTTTTTTATTCATTTTTATTATAAATTTAACATGATTTCCGTTTTGACGTGCTCTGTACACAAAAATGCTCTTTTTTATATCCATTTATAAAAGTTCAATGATTTTATTAAAATATGAATTTATTTCTTATAGAGATTAGATTGAAGTTTTAGTTATAAAGGCTTTAAATCATATTTTTTTTAATTCACACATTCTACTAATTCAAAAACTCGACAACCACTGGTTTCAAAATTATCTGCCTGAAATGTTACCAGATTTTTTTTGAAGCAACAAATCATTTTTTATTTGTTTTTTCATGTGGGGTTCATTCTGCTATTCGTTGGGTATGAATAAGCCACTATTCAGAATCTATTTCAGGTATATTTGCCTAAAGGGTAATAAAGGAATGCGCGCTTCCTTGCTTTTTTATTTTCTGGTGAATCGTTTTTGTAAATAAATCATGTTGAACCATTCTTAACTCTATGATTTGACTAATTGTCTATCAGTTGACATGAAATTCATCTGTTAAAACAAAGTATTATTGATCTGACAATTGTGACGTAATTCGAAAGTTTCTTAAAAATAAAATAGCAGTCTTTTATAAATTACCGAAAAATAAGTAAACATCAAAAATCTAGGTTATTGTCTTTCATATGAATGATCAATGTTCCATCAATATATCAGCTCTGTAAGTTTTTTTTTAATTTTGGTGCAATCAATACAGTCTTGTCAATCGATTCCAGTGTTAATATACAGTAATTATAAAAAATAGAAAATGCATAATGCATACTAACCCAAAGTGTAGTAAAAATTATCTTCATCATTTATGTAAAATTTCACCATGAATATAACAATCGATGTGTTATTGTATTATTTGCCATGAACCTATTCAATATCTTAATCAAACAGCAGCCATTTTTGTAGTTGCACAAATTTGTCTACTAAAAATCTCACATACATAACAAAGTCAAAACTATCTGTGGTCTCTGATGCTTCTTTGAAATGTGTGTGAGTTAAGTGAACGCTAATACATTCATATAATTGGGTCTCGATATAGTTGTAGAATAAGTTTTATACTTTGTAACTTGTTCTTAGAAAATAAATGAGATTTTAATCATCACTTTTTTATTTACTTCAACCTAACTATTACATATAAAATACTCCTATCTGTCCATCGCAAGAAACTCATCCACCGCCCTGGTAAATTGAAAATAACAGTTTTTGTGGTTGACAAATCCGGAATGACTACATCACTCTTTTCTGTGATTCCAGACGAATTTTGGTACCGGAGCTATTTATTTTATAATTATAGACAAAACAATATTACAATCCAGCATTCAACTCCTTATGATAGTTGAGGTGAACATTAATAATATTGAATTTTAACTGGATGACTGCCACAGAGGAGATATCTTGTCAAATTTTCATGCTCAACACGCCAGATGAATTATCTCGTCAATACCTAATTAAATTAATAATTGCAAATTATAGCAGGCGTGCTAGGTACAGACATACTTTTTTCTACGGCAGCCAAAAGGTTAACACAGTCGTTACATAAACCAAACTTTTTTCTTCATTTTTTCTACTTACTAGAAAACTGATGTTCAGAGTTCTATATTGCAAGAATGAAAATACTGTTAAAAACGAGTCATGGTGAGTTTAATTTCCTAATTTTGTAAAACTGATACTGAATTCATGAATTATTACCAAGTAACATTTTTTATGTAACTTGTCAGATCTTGTTCTATGTGGTATTGAGTTGTCGGACAAAAGAAAAAGAATCATTAGGCTAATTTTGTCATATTTCGCTTTGTGAGGGCCGCTCTCTTCTATCTTGTTTTTATTTTAGAATTTATTCATGTGTATTGTGAATATTGGTTTTATTTTTTAGAATAATTATATAAACCTCAAAAAAACTAAATCAATATTCTACTTCTGCTATTTTGATTTGGATTTCATTGAATGTGGTTTAAGTGGTATGCCCTACATCTGTCCCTTAAAACAATCCTGGCCTACATATGAAAATTGTGGTAATTTTATTTAGATTGCAACATAATCTTGTTTCTATGAACAATGGAAGTTCCAACGAAATCTGAAAATACAATCAGCAGTATGCATATAATTAATATACCCATATTTAAATAGCAGAAGTCTGTCAATTTCTAGGATGTTGAGAAGAGAAAATATTTGAGTGATATGCAGAAATAATATCATCGTGTTTTTTAGGTTTGTTGAGATTGAGAAGTATTTGATTTTTTAATGCAAATTGGCTTTAAAACTTCTTACAATTGTTTTAAATTTCTCGTTTTGTATTGATATTTGTTTGGCAGTAAAAATCATCAACTGTTTTACCCTTCGGGTTCCTATGGGGTGCATTTGCATTGCAAAATTTTTCTTATTTCAACCATTCGCTGAATACTAATAATACCTAGTTGATATTTATTGTAATCTACAATGAATGAAAATTAGCTTAAATTTATGCACTTTATTACACCATCGTGCACTTATTACATTTATGCACTTTATTACAACATAGTTGTTTTTCTTTTTCCTATTTTTTTTTCTTATGTATATACGTACTTCTTCGGGTCTCGAGTTGATGATATTGAATGAATTATAGGTTTAATCTTGATTTTTTACGATTCATTGTGAAATGACAAAAAAATGATCGTTTTAAAATGGTTTCTAACTAAACTGATAAATTTGCTAAGATGCCTTTGGAACGCAATTTTGCGTGAAAAATTTCGTATGACTTTTAATAATAAACTGCTTAAAAATAATGTATATCATCTTTGCACCTAAAGACTTGTCCCACTTTCGTAACTTTATCTGAGACGTATTGATTTTTTTGTGATCATAATCATTTATCATAGCTGTACGGCCGGGCGCGTATTTGAGGTTATGCGGTTTTCCCAGTTTATATTAATCAGTCTGCAACTGAAATCAGTGCCCAGTGCTAAACATAATTCATACAATAATGTAATGTTACTCTGATATTGAAGTCAGCTGAAAATAATCATTAAATATATCCCATACTCGGTTATAACAAAATTTCGTAGTTAAGTTCTTCTTATTGATTTAGTATGACGGACAGAGGAATTGACGATGTTTGCAGACCGATCGACTCTTTGTTAGAGATAAATGATTTTATTCAACACCCCCCTTCGTGGGGATCAAATACAATAAAATTAAACCAAAGGTGTAAAGTTATAAAGAACAGCGATTTGTATAACAGCGGAAGTATCTGTCACTTTGACAGATTAGCACAGACACCCGCGAGATTTGAATACGGAAGTGTTCCGAAAACTTTGATCTGTCATGATATGGCAAATGGCTACCATGACGATAGGTAAGTTAAGTTTCTTTTATATAAATCATCTTCAAGACTGAAATTAATTCCAACAAACGTTTATTATAATAAAATTAACATCTGATCTCAATTAATATATTTTTTATTTAGCCATAAAAGCGCGAAGTAAATTTTTTATTCAACATTTCTATATCTGAATTATACAACTTTAATGTTCCATTTAAAAATAAATAAGGTTTGTGCATCACTGCTTTAAATAATATAGTGACAAAACATAAATGTATGTAAGTACACAAAAATACAAATTTATCCAGAATATTTATTCTTTTACACAAAGTTTTGCAAACAATAAATACCAGATGTTCGAAAAAGTATCTGGTGATAATTGTTTTGTGCCGCAGAAAAAAACCTCTTTATCGCTGCTCTAGGACTTACTTAGCTAATTACCACATCCCAGAAACGAATATCTGTTTCAATCGACTGTTTGCTTCGCCCTTTGAGGTATAAAAATGCTCATATTATGAAAAAAATATTTTTTTGTTTAGGTACATCAAAGGAACTGAAAATAATGCAGCTTACTGTTTTTACCATTGGGCAGCCATTGATATGTTCATTTACTTCAGTCACCATTTTATTACTATTCCGCCTTTAGGATGGATAAACGCTGCTCATAAGAATGGAGTTCAAATCCTGGGTACACACAACTTCATCTAAATTGATATTTTATCATCTTTTTACAGCAGTGCTAGACAATAATATTTATATTGATCAATATTTTAACTATTTAAATCAGAAAAGAAATTTTTATGTTATTTTTATTTGTGGTATTAAAATATGAAGTATCTATCTATAATTTATTCAAATAAAAACTCACTGTGATCAAGCATCACTGACATATTTAAAATCAATTTTAACCCTTAAGTAATGGGTTTAGGTAGGGTTGTCAGACATCCCGATTAATCAGGACTGTCACCGGTTTTGAGTCTTGCGTCCCGGTGTCCCGGTTAAGAGTCACGCTAATTATTTGGGAAAATCGGTGAATCTTAGGATTAAGGAATCGAAAGTTTTGGAAAAACTAAAAAAAAAAAACGAGTGAAGCTGATCGGCAAATCGGACAAATGTCCCGGTTTGACTTCCAAGAATTTTGACAACCCTAGTTTAGGAGTTAATAATCTCAAATACTTAATTTAAATCTTTGATTGATAAAAAATAACATAGTTATATGTGCTCTAATTATAATGTAAGAATAGAGATTAATGATTGTTCATTCTACATTTTTAGTTATTATTGCAGTTTTTCAGCCAAAACACTGCTCAGGTTTGGTTAAAGTCATACAAATTTATAATGCTTTTTATACCAATGTGATAATTTTGTTTTAAAATAGGTACTATCATAACCGAATGGAAGGATGGAATGGAGATTTGCAAACAATTTTTGGAAACCCAAGAGAAGATGGAAACATTTGCTGACCAGCTTGTTACAATTGCAAAATATTTGAAGATGGATGGGTGGTTAATTAATATTGAAAACAAAATTGACAAAGTTGACATGCTGTTGAAGTTTGTAGAGTATTTGACTAAAACAATGCACGGAGAGATTCCTGGTTCTGTTGTCATCTGGTATGACAGTGTCACCAACGATGGATCACTATCCTGGCAAAATTGTCTTAACAATAAGAACATGTATGAAAAATTCATAATTATTTGATGTGGAAAGAAAAGAACAAGATTGAGAATATGAATGATACTTGTACTATTTAATTCATCTCATTTCTACTGAAAAACAAATATGAGATTTATAACCATTGTTGTTAACATGACACAATTGCAGTCAAAAGATAATATAGGTTGATGAGTGTTTATCTGCTTCAATGTTTTAGCTGCATTTATTATAAAAAGTGCTTTATTAATCTAGTACTTAATAGTCTGTTTATAAATATCATTGATACATACTTAAATGATTTTCTTAATAATTACAATTTTATAAAACTGTCCTAACGACAATCATTCATCACTAGATCAATAAATGTCACAATAGGTGTGCACAATGAAATAAGTATGAGATTTGATGTTAAAAAAAATACTTGAATAAATGGCAGATGCTGTCTATGACAAAATATTTATAAACTATTGTTTAACCTATTTTTCACATCAGTAAAATAACCAAAAAAATTAAGATGTATATTTAATGATGCCATTGTGTGCAGAAAAGTGCTCTCTTCATAATTCATAAAGAATCATAAGCATCATAAGAATATAATCTAGAGAAATGTTCAAACATCATAATCTCAGAACTATGTTTTTTGAAGTGATTCCTTATTCGTGTTTCGATATCTCAATTATACAGAACTTGAAAATTCCTTGTCCATGTACGGCGATACTCACTAATGGGGAGAGCAGGTTTAATATGATGTAATGATTTGTGATGAAAGTTGAAGAGGAAAGTTGTAAAAAATGTGATTCTGTAAAACCAATAGAATATCAATTAATTTTATCTAAGAAACGTTTTCTATTCTTGTAACTCCTCATCATTTTAATTTCCAGCGACTTCTTTAATGTGTGTGATGGACTCTTCACCAACTACTGTTGGGGAAGATCCCATTTGGATGTGTGTATTAGAGAAGCAGGCTCCCGCAAACATGACGTATATGTTGGTGTGGATGTGTGGGGAAGAAACTTCTGGGGCGGAGGACTTTTTAACACTGTTGAGGTAAAGATCATATCTACTATCAAATACTGCAGTGATGATTACAATTCTGTAGCTCACTAAATGGAGCAATATCAAAAAAGTATTTAACACTTAATATGGAGGCATCTTATTAAAATTATGTAAAATTCTAGAGTGGCCGAATGGATTTATATAGCATCTACACCTCATGTCAGATTTGTTTTCAGACACTACATTGTTACAAATGAAAGTTTATTCGAATATAACATGTATTATATAACTATATCACAGATTAGAATTTATTGTTTAAAAAATGTCAACTGAATGTCTGAAATTTAATTGTTCACTTAACATCGCCAAGTCATTTTATAAAAACAGTCATTAAATTTTAGGTTTGTCCTGCTTGAAAATTTTCTTAATATGAACATTCCAGGATATGATATGTCACTAGCTCAATTTTTAATTTTTAATCATAAAACTCCCACTCAAAACTCATGACGTACTGATAACTGTGTTTCACTTTTAAGGGACATGCTTTTTGACAACATAATCTCGTGAAAAAGCTATGGCTCAAATTTCAACCGCTAATAGAATGATTACATTTTTAGGCAGTTAAAGAAGTGCATAAGGTGGGATTATCTTTGGCCATATTTGCACCGGCCTGGACCCATGAGGGAATTCAATCATTTCAAGTCTTAGATCAACAGTTTAACCAGGGCGACCCTGATCACCCTCAATCATGCACATCTAAAGCTCTTGATGAGACCGATGACACTAGGAGAAGCGAATCCCGTGGTCAGCACTTTCGAAAGTGTGCTCTTAGAGAACATTTCCTTTTGAGGGAAAATGCATTTTGGAATACTTTGTGGCCGTACTTAAACACAAGAGGTCCTACGCAGTTGCCATTTCAAACATTCTTTTGCTTAGGATCTGGTGAGAAGAAACGAACCAATGGAGAGGTGCAGTATAATACTGTTTATTTAAGACTAGTTGATCTTTTTTATAGCACTGTCAATCATATATTACCCCTTTCTTAAAAATTCATGTTACATATCTTGACTGCTCAATCTGTAACCTGGGTGACTACACTAACATAAAAAAACATACCTGAATGGTGTCAATCGAAAAAATGTCTATCTTTGTCAGCATATAGGCTTTGACAAAATTATATTTTTACCATTTCAACGCAATGGAGTCTATTTTGGTAAAAAAATATAGATGCGGGCAGATGTTAGTCAGCTAAAGACTTTTGTGTATTGCTCTTGCATTATCAGTATAGTTTTTGGTTTGATTGCTACACGACAGTATATGATATACAAATTTTCAATGTTTCCAAATTATATACAACAATATATTATCTAAAATATTTACCGTTCAAAATTTTTTCTTCAAAATGAGAGTTGGCTCACATCAAATCAAGTAAAAAAGGCAGTTGATCTCAGGATCTAATCTTTTTTACAACCAACTCTCATTTCTCAAAAGTTTTTGCTCTTCTTTCTGTATTATTGCTAATCTATGTTTAAAACACATGTTATTTTATTTGTAGGTTATTGAAAATAAAACATGGTTTGATCTTCAACAACAGGATTACCAATTATCGTCACCTGTATGTGCCAATAGTCATTGGCTCGAGCTAGAACTTCCTGAAAAACCAAAACCTCAAACTGTCACTCAATCAAAAGATCCTGTCCCTAATCCATTGAATACAGGTGCAAAAAGAAAAAGAAGTTGTGATTTGACAGAGAGTGATTCAAAGATTACACGTGGTGATGAAGAAATAATCAAAGATGACATAATACTTGATCACAATGAACCTTTTGACGGTTTACCAGTTAATACTACTCACTGTATTGTTTGTCCTCCTGTCAATGATGTATCTGAAGATGGGAAAGAATTGAATGCACAAGAAGAAAACATTATAAAGAGTGAGTCAACTAATTTGGAAGTAAAACCATTCAAACCACCCATTAAAAAATTCAGAGTGAAACTAAACACCGATCGCAACAATTGCATTGAATTTTATCAAGAAGATAGTTTGGAAGGCGGTGGCTGTATCAAAGTCTCTCCAGTAGACAATAATGTTGATGCACCTGAAATTTCCCGCCTGTTTGTGTGTGAATTTCTATGCGACCATAACTTTACAGTTTATTATGCTGTCAAAAAATTGGACCTCGTGCAAAATCAAGATCTCCACTTGGTGTTTTCACTAAGAAATAATAGAAATGGGGAAACATTTAATGTTGTATTAGCAGGTGATTATTATATACCGATACCATCAGCCGAAGAGGATACGAAAGTCATCTTGAAACCGGTCAATATCAACTTGAAATCCTTTCAAATGTTACAAGAAAATCTACTAAAGAATCATTCTGGTTTTTATATACCTGTGGAAAATGACAGTGATTGGGACGTAAGGTAATCATTATTTCTTTTAACACTACATATTTTCTAATTTCACCATCATCAGTGTCAAGGGTAGACCTTAGCTGTCTCGAGTGAGCTTCTATACCTCGTTTCACTATGTGCCATATTCATAGATATATTTCTAATTTATTAACAAAGAACATACTGGTCTGGTTTAACCAAAACGATACCCATTATCCACAGGACCTTTCTTCATTTTTAGTTACTTTGATGATGCATTTCCAAAATTATTATACTCATGGTTTTGGTTAATTTATTGATGTTCATGTTTTATGTTTCTTTAGACCAGTGATGCGCACGGGTTACTTTGAGTGTTACTTGTGGCACTCTAAGCATTTCTCAGTGACACTCTGATCTTTAAGAGGATTTAAAAAAAAATCTTTTTAAATTTTTTAAAAAAGTTGATTTCATATCTTCTGCTGTTATGAATTTGATTAAAAGGTCATTGAATTCATAAATTATTGTAGTTGAAATTTAGTCTGAGTTTCGAGCTCACTACGGCAGGTCATCCGTATCCTTATTTAAGTAACTGTTAATAAATATTTTAATTGTTTGCAGTCGAGTATTTTTTTAAATATTATATTTAATAGTCATTGTGATTTAATTTAACTAATGCTGTTGGACTTCTTCATAACAATATGACGAGCTAATTAAAAGAAAATATTGGAAAATTTATTTTTCTATTAAGTGACGCTTTACAAATTTAAGATTGAAAAAGTGGCTCTTGGCTTAAAAATGGTATGCACCACTGCTTTAGACCATCAGGAACGGATGCATCTTATCATTTCTCTATTTTGAGGGATGAACAACTTTCTTTTATTATATAAAAATCAAATTATATTAATAATTTTTGTATATTTATAGAATATTCATAACAGTTTGAAAGAGAATTAATGATTGACACAATAATAAATTAAAATCAAAATGCTGCGCCATATTCCTATGATACACAATCAAGAATTTAAAACATAACAGCAACAGATAAAGAAAACCATATAACGTTTAGTTCTACCAGTTGACACCGGTGCAGTTAGATAAATCATGTTATGTGCACCATATAGCTGAATGTCATGTCCATAAATCCAGTAGATCGTAGTGGAGAGGCAAACCAAGACTAAATTGGCGTTGTGTATCAGTATGTCACCATCAACAGGCTGTTGCTGGAGGCTTAGATCCTGAGCAAAAAATAATGGCTCTGACATAAAATTTCATATATTAAATGTGATTTATGGCATATTGTTTATAAATTATCATAATATCTGTTTACTTTTTCAGATACTTCTCGTTGGAATATCCAAATTGCTCCATTTTGGATATCAGCTGTAAGCTTCAGAATAAAACCGGAAGAATGTTGCTGGGTGGCTTAGGAATTGCTAAAGATGTTGTTGATTTTTAAAGTCTTTCCATTTTGAATAATTAAAAAGACTGACGATAGGAAAGAGATAAACGATAATTTGTGTCTGACATTTTCAATATTAGCATAGATTTAAATCCATTCACAAAAAAAAATTCTAATACTTGGACTCACTCATAGAGATAAATAGACTAACAATAATTATTGTTTAATTATTTCTCGGTAGCACATTTTACTTGATTTTATAATCAGAGAGTTGTTATATTAATTTTTATGTATTTATTAATAAATAAAATGCCCATTGTGTACACTAATAATTTTAATTTTGCACATTGACATTTTCGACACGGTGTATGAAGAATTAGTTGAAAATATGGAATGTATCAGAAGGCTGGTTGATTGAAATTTATTTAGATAGTAAATAAACCTTACTGTCATAAATTCTGCCACCTATATCACAAATTTGTCAAGGCAGCACAGTAACATGTGTAATATTAATTAAGACTATAATAATTAATTATTGTTTCATTTGTAACATGCTTTTTTATTGTTATATGCTTTAAAAAAATAATATTGTTTTATTGTTCCGCTTTAATAAATAAAATTAAAACTTTACCACACTGGTAGTTTCTTTCATAGTAAAATAGGCTTCTACTTTTTGGGATTTTATTAAATGTTAATATGCCAGCATTTTCGGTCAAATTTCTTCCACAGTGGAGACAGCCGACAGCGTCAGTAAGTAAGTAAGATAATTGTTTTACATATATCAAGTAATAATGCTCTGAGAATCTTTACAAATTGTTACTTTGGAACATCTAGGTAAGACTCTCAATATTTATTAATGACTAAACAATTGTAAGCTTTGGGATGAATTATCATTACAATCTATTAGTCACTTCTTTCTGAAAGGATCTTTGAGCTAGAACAGGGCCAGTGCCAGACATTTTGCTGCCCTAGTCAGTGGCGTTTTAAGCATATGGGAGGATCCATATAAAATAATACAAATATAAAAAAACCTGTAAAGGTTAAGTATATGGAATATGAATTATATATTAGTTATTTTTGAGGCTTCTAAGATTCGTTTATGGGGTAATCCTCCACTGTCACATATACAAATATCAATAAAATATATCATGGGAATGAGGCGCAAGATTCACCGGACAGTAGCGCCAAGAATAAGACGAAGAATGAGTTGTAAAACATATGTTTTGTATCAATCACATCCAGTGGCGGATTAACCCATAAGCGCAAGAGGCGCGCGCTTGGGGCCTCCAATCTAAGGGGTCTTAAAATAAAATATATTCTATAAAACCTATATAATATTTTCAATTAAGTTTTAGTAGTTCGAAAAAGAGGGCCTTCAAATTTAATTGCGCCTCGGGCCTCCCAACTGTTTAATCCGCCACTGATCACATCAAAGCTTTTCTTTAAAAATTACCATTTTCAGTAGTCGCCTGCTGCACCCATATTTATGTATAACCCCGACACTGAGCAAGATGTGTCGGACTTTGTTAAAGTGTACTAAGTAAAGCTATTTTATCTAGTGTAAATATATTTTCGCTTATTCAAGCAGTGAATATATATCATACAATGGATTTTCGATTTCACTGCTCGGTATAAGTGAAACTATTGTTGACAGGAACATGTACTCTGTTCATGTCAAAAATGGCCAATGACAAAAACTGTTTACATAAATGAGATGAGCCCATTGGCCGGCATCCTAGGCCAATCAGGACACTAGAAGGGGCTCTGTTCTAAAATATAAATATTGAGATAGAGAGTTTCACTTTCTCGCCACTAGTATGTTTCCCTTCCCAAAATATAAATAAAAATCTGAAGACCACGCTCCCGCCGATGCCCCGCAAACCCTGGACAGACCGCAGGATATAATAGCATCACCTTACTGTAGATCAGTGTTTCTTAACCATATTGAAAGAATCGCCCCCTTTTGCAGAAATAAACTATCTAACGCCCCCCCCTCACCAAGGAATTTGAAATCCTCAATTCCGTATACTTTTTACGCAAAATATCTCCGAAATTCGTTTTTTTTAGCTCACCGACTAATTTGAAATCCTCAATTCTGTATACTTTTTAACCAAAATATCTCCGAAACTCGTTTTTTTTAGCTCACCAACGAATTCCTCAATCGCCCCTTCGCAATCCTATAGCGCCCCCCAAATTCTGAACAATTAAAAACGCTCCCCCAGACTTCTAGACGCCCCCCAGGGGGGCGATACCGCCCCCGTTAAAAACCACCCCTTTAGATGAAAGGGAAATCGAAGCATGGCTTCACCTCTCCAGAACACGATGGAAAGACACCATGCTGCTGCATGCATGCTTCACTTCCAGTCTATTCTTCACTACTGCCGTATATTGCTGGCCGCACTAAAATTGGCTCTTCTTAATCGCTCTTCGAATTGATTGGTCGCACTCACTCTCCGAATTGATTGATCGAAATTTGAAACATCTCAACCATCTGCCTTCACGACTCGGTCGAAGAAATGTCTCCGAAAATCTAGCAACGTTCGCTGTCACGTTCAACCTAGTCGAGTTCGGTCTCGCGCCAATATCAGTATTTTCCCGCGTTGATTTTTTAAAATCAATTGCATTGGTCCAGGGTTATTGATCAACATGGGTAAGAATAACCAACTGCATAATTTATTTGTGTCTCTCGTTAAATTTAATCATCAGTTATTTTTGCTGCACGAATCTTTCCTTGAATTGGAGATTCTCTCATTAGCAATTATTAGTCATTTTATCAAAACAAAATTATCAATTTTCCATGTTACAATCAAATGCATATTTATCAAATTAATCAGAATAAATTAACTTCACTAATTCGCCAAACGGAGCTTATTTTTAGGAATATATGAGTCTTTAAGGGAACCAAACATAAAAATGGTGAAACTTTTCCATTTGACTTTTAAGTGCAATTACGTTTTCAATTAATTTTTGTGGGAACTGTCATCAACTTTTTATTTTATGTGAAAGTTTTTTCAATAAATAAGCATAAAAAAGTAATACAAAATAACTTAGATTATTCCACGTATTGTGCTACAAACTGTGACACGTGTTTCGCCTATTTCAGAGGCATCCTCAGACAGACTTACTTTCAGTAAGTAAAAGTAAGTCTGTCTGAGGATGCCTCTGAAAGAGGCGAAACACGTGTCACAGTTTGTAGCACAATACGTGGAATAATCTAAGTTATTTTTTATTTTATATTCAAATGAACTTCCACAAAGATACCGACGAATCCATCGAAAGCATAAACAATGTATTTTAGAGAAAAAATGATTGAAATTATGCAATAAAAAGGGTGGGTTCAGTTCACTTTTTCCCATCATCCTAACTTGGCTCACTTTGCCGTATTTTAATCTCGTTGACCCCAATCTATCAAACTATTTCGCTTACTTTATTTATATTACTATTTGAGTATAAATTTACCTTGTCCAAAGCATAGACTCGTTTACTCGTTATTTAAAACAAAAGATACAAAACTTTTAAATTATCGGGATAAATTCTAAATACCCTCTGTTAAAAAGTAAAATATTTAATAGCCGTCAGCATATGACACACATGGAATATTTGCATTTAACTGTCGAAACTATATTATGTAAAATATACCACATTCATATTTGACAGACGTCACAATCTTGAATAAAAACAATCGAAGTCAGTTTGTGAATCACAAATATCGTTCCATTTTCAAATGCTTGATTTATATAATGTATTTTTATCGCCTTGATATTTATGACGTTAGTATTATATATCTTCAATGTTTGCCATGTCAATCGGAGGAGGTGGAAACGCAATCTTAGCTAAGGGTATGTGCTTCCCCTTAATTTTTTGTACCGTATGATGTGGGTTTCGACTCGAGTTTCGTTTTTTCGTTTCATTTATGTTGTATAATGTATTATGTATGCATAACTTGTACTTTGTTATTTTTTTTTTAATAAACTAGCAGACTCGAGGCCAGCAGCGGATTAACAGTTGGGAGGCCCGAGGCGCAATCAATTTTGGTGGTCTTCTTTTCCGAATTATTAAAACAGAATTAAAAATATTATATAGGTTTATAGAAGATATTTTATTTTAAGATCCCTCAGATTGGAGGCCACAAGCGCGCGCCTCTTGCGCTTATTGGTTAATCCGCCACTGCTCGAGGCTGTGTCTGCACATTTTTAAGCCAATCGAGACTTTGTAAAAGATATCCTTCATTCCGCTCCTTTTCAAAACATCTTTATCCCTCGGAACGGGGCTCGTCTCTTTCAAATATAACGGAGAGTAGCTCGAGACGTTCTCATGAGATAAAAACATGCTTGGTGCGATTTCGCTAAAATTCCAGTAAATATAGTTTAAATTAAAATACACTTTCGCTGTGACACATCAACTCCAGCAATAAAGGCGAAATAAATAAACTATTAACCCGATTCTCCGCTTTGTTTTCAGTAAGGGCAAAAAAACTTCTGTCAAATTATTTTGAGATATTTTGCAATTTGCAACCGATATTGACTTCGTTGATAGGTAGGTACCTATTTCAATTATCCCTAATGTGGTATGATCCAGATTTTTTTAAAAATCAATCAACAACAGAATAATCAAAAAATATTGCGTAGAAATAAGTGTGCGGGTTTCAGCAAAATAAATTACACAAATGCATCACTGTTGGTGTGCCTCAAGGCGTTGATTGTGACAAATGACCCTAATATTAATAGTCTAGCGCAGAGGTGGGGAACCCGCGGCGTTTTGGCCAGTCTGGTGCGGCTTTCTGGCCAATTATGGAAAAACGAGATTTGGAGATATCTGGGGAAAAAGCATAGCGAATTGAGGATTTCAAATTTCTCGGTGTTTACTGCGGCCTTATGTCGAATCTGAAAAATGAATGCGGCCTATTTTTTTTACACGACTCCACAGCCCTGGTCAGAATGTTAGTACTTCGCTATTATATTTAATTAAAATGACGTTCTTCTAAGCATATTCGAATTAAGCAGTGGCAAATAAAGTATATGGAATACTCCAGGCGCAATAAAATTTAAAGGTCCTGTTTTTCAAAAAAAATGAAAATGTTTGTATTCATGTAAAATAATAAAAATATATTAAAATCTAAACAAAAGTATATAGGTTTTATAATATAAGCTATTTTTCATGCCCCCTAAGATTCGGAGGCCCCAAACGCGCGCCTCATTCGTTTATAGCATAGGTTCCCCACCTTTTTCGGGTGGCGACCCCTTTTTATAAAAGCCATGTGACTAGGGGACCCCCGAGGAATTTGAAATCCTCAATTTGCTATACTTTTCCCCGGATTGTCTCCGAAACCGAGTTACCGTGTTAGCTCACCGAGAAATTGAAATGTTCAAATCCAAAATCGAAAAAAGTTGGCGACCCCCCAGAAAACCTTTCGCGACCCCCAGGTTGGGAGCCAGTGGTTTATAGAGTAATTCTCCACTGTCAACAGGTCACAGATCCAAATATCGATAAAAAAATATATCATCGTCATACTGGCAGAAGACGATAAGTCGAAAAAACTTGTTTTGAGATGATCTTCATTTTCGATAATCGTGAAATTTTAAAATATCTGCTTATGCACCTTAAATATTACTTATCTTTCTAAAAACTTCATTAAATTCGATAAAGATTAACAAATTCGATTCAGAGATTCGGACATTTTAATTGATTTATAGTTTTATGTTGGCAATAATAGCTTTATTCAAAATTGACTCTACATTATGAATTGTAATATACATTATGTTCGAATTATGTAAAAATACACAAAATATGGCTGCACTTGTTTTTTCAAGAATATACAATTTGCTAAAATCTATCAACATTTCTGCATTCATAACTCAAAACAGTCGGTCTTTAAAATTGATCGCCTTCTGCCTGTATGCCGATGATATGAAAGCGACTGTTAACTTACTTACTAGATTACTATGAAACATTTTCCCTTCTTCTAAAAACAAAACTGTAACATAAACTTTATAAATAAAGGCACCAAACTACCTTTGTCTATTATATATCTTCCATATACGAACAAATATTGACAAATTATTATACTTACTCTAAAAATATTTGATTTCATTAAATTAAAAGTATTTAATTCATTTATCATCCAGAAGTAATAACCTTGATACAGTTACTTTGCCGAGAAACTATAAATTTATAACAAATCTATTTTCGTAAGATAGTTATCTATATACTACGTCAATTCTTCAAGAGAACTGACCCGAAGATCTGTCAGTATCTTCATTAGGAATAGTAGGAATACTCATTATTTAAGCATACAATCAGTGGCGGATTATCCTATAAGCGCAAGAGGCGCGCGCTTGGGGCCTCCGAATCTTAGGGGCCTCAAAAATTGCTTTATAATATAACCCATATACTTTTCGTTCAGATTTGAAATATTTTACCGGGAATTTTCTGACGATTTTATGTTTTCCTAAAAACAGGGCCTCGAAATTGTATTGCGCCTGGGGCCTCCCATGTGCTTAATCCGCCACTGCATAAAATAATTATAAAACGTTTCTAAAAATAATATATACCCCAAGAAATACCTGGGTTTTTAACTGTATACTTATTTGTGAACAAAATATGTCATTTAATGCTAAGAGTGTGTACTTCAAGTTTATAGACAATGGCTTCAACCTACAACATTATCCATTCATAAGGTATCAAGAAACCGAAAGTGCACACCCATTACGAGACAAATTATCAATGGATACCTGATACTTTTTCTAGTATCGTACAATCCAGCTTCGTGGAATGTGCTGCAATACAAACAAAACACCTGCCGTGGACTAGATTCGAGAGTTGCCTGTGTTATTATAATAATGGATTTAGCAATAGATCGGGGCTGACCAAGCTCTGTGCATGTGCAGCCACTATTATTTCGACGCCGAAATTTCCGATAAATGGTTTGACAATACCACTTGCCTAGATTAGCACAGATCTATTTTAAAAATTAAGGAACGGTTAAACCACGATCAGACAGGCCTGTATGCGGTGTTCTTGGATTTGACTTCTTAGTATGGATAGTTTGATAAATCGATTTGGTAAAGTGATTGAATAACAAAGAGATAATCCCCACGAGAAGTTCAAATGCTCGGCATCTGTAGCGGATATAGTTACAAAAAAACAGTACAATATACGAAATATGAACAGTGTTTTGGGTCAATTGTGAAGATTGTTAAAACATCTTGTTTTCATTATAAATACATATTTAAATCCAGGAGTGATCCCTCGTAGTCAACACTCTGCGTATGATTCGCATGTGTTGCTTGTTTGTGATGTTTAACGCGTGCCGGTCGATGATTTACCCTAAGCTTAGCCAAAACACATTTTTTTAAATACACAGATAAAAATTACACTGCTTTGGATAGTATAAATATATAGTTATGTCATTGTTGTCTCCCATTTAGAAAACTTACTATATTTTATTTTAAAAAAAAACGCCTTTGGCGAACATGCCTACGTCTCCATTAGTCCATTATATCTAGTTTTGCTGTTTTTTTATAAATTTATTGTATTTGTTGTCCTGAGGAAAGACGGAGCGTTGGAAGACCGCAACTTCGCTGGATGGGTGTCATAGAACCTGTGAGTACTAGAGGTCGGCGACTGGAGTGGAGTGGAGGAAATTGATTCAGATGGCCATGGTTCACCCCTGAATGTAGTTCCATGAAGAAATAAAAGATAAAATTGTTTTTTTAAGTAATTTTGCCTTACAACCGATAAAACATCAAACCTTATCTTAGAAAATGTTTTTTTAATTGTAATAGTGTTTTGTTATGTTGTACTTATTAATGTATGGATTTTTTGGCTATGTGTATTTTCTTTAGATTATGATTATTTCCTTTTATTACCATGTGTTTTGTATACTATAATGTCAAATTATTTTCGCCACAAAAAATTGGCGTGGCATTTTTGCTGTTG
Organism: Himalopsyche anomala; assembly: GCA_031772345.1. Taxonomy (NCBI): domain Eukaryota; kingdom Metazoa; phylum Arthropoda; class Insecta; order Trichoptera; family Rhyacophilidae; genus Himalopsyche; species Himalopsyche anomala. Next base: position 12,536,396 of record CM062840.1, read on the forward strand.
TATATTAATTAATATGGAAGGTATGTCTTACTAATAAATAAAACAACGATCACAATTATTCATGCTTTTGCAAAACAAAAGCCACTGAAGGTTCACTTTTCGCTTGCAGGGCTGGTAATTATTAAATGTCATAAAAGTTTTCTTTATCTAAAAAGGAACGACGTATATGTGACGTAAGTATTTGAAATGTCATTTATTGATTCGATTTTCAAATTTGATCATCGGTGAAAAAATGATGCGTGGCCATTTTGAATATCACGTCAAACAACGGAAGTAAAAGAAATCCTCATGAAAATATAATAGATATTGAAAAAAATGTTCACGTACTGTTTATTAATTTATTAATGTCCGTTGCAACACAAAACTGTATTGCACGAGTGAAAATGATATTGCACCATGGCGAGTTTTATGTTTTACTAAAATACCACAGATAAGAGTACGCGAACGATTATTATGATAGTCGTTTCTTACTGAACAATCCAGAGGTAACTGAATATAATAGTGCTTTATCGTGGTAACAATAGGATTATTAAATCAATCCAGCATTATTAATCAATGAAGGATTTTGATTTCATAATTTCTTTCATTGTAGGTATACTTTTACGACGTACCGTAAAAAATCAGTTGCGTTGAAGTGCATACAATTCTATAATTTCGGACAAAATTGTATTCATTTACTAATTACATTTCTTACATTTCGGGCTTTCTTTGTAATATAAATTTAAGAAATTTAATAGCAACCAGTCTCTTTAATTTTTAATTCCTTAAAGTTTAAGATATTTTTCACATCGTGTAAACTTTGCCTTAAAGGCGTATGAATCTTTAGAATAAAAAGTCTAAGGCGTCGCTGAAAGATTTTTCGATCAAGCTAAGAATAATTTCAAAAACGACTTCTTTCGTGTTTGTTGATTCATCGCCCATCTTTTGCAAATAAAACTTCCTAGTGCAATATGAGAATACAAAAACAAATCTTTTCCACCGTAAAATCGTTAGTTGTAGAAGTATTTTTTTAAAATATCAATGTAATTGCTGTTTTTTATATTATATCCTCCCCCGTTATCAAGCATAAATCATAATGAAAAATTGTTTTAATGCCGAAGTTGCTATTACGAGAATTCATTGACACGTGGTAAGGATTGAAAGAATGTTAAGAGAACGATAATATGTTGAGTAATTATTTTTCCTCTCTTTTTCTCTCGACCGTCTTTAGGGCTAGTCTATAGCCGAATGCTCAACATTGTCTTCTAATCCCAATAAGAATAATTTAATGAATTGATTTTTTTAATCGAATTATGGATTCGAAGGCAGGGATTTATGTGATGTCTAAACTTACGTGCTTTTTCCGCAATCCTAAAAAACGAGGCACAGCAAGAGTGATTAACTTACTAATAATCCTAGAGTAGTCTCAATTTTTATTCCTACTCTTTTTGAAAAAGAAAAATTGGCCAGCTGAACAAGCAGTTCTCGAGTCTTTGAGGTAAGTTAAATGTTTTTAAGTCAATATAAGCACAGTAAGAGCAGACATGGCTTAGATTAAAAGATCCTGTAATATTCATTGCAAGCAATGCACGCAAAATCTTCAATAATTCTCCACAAATATTATTGTTAAAAAATGTAACAAGCTTAAAATTATTACGAAATAAGTCATGCAACCAGAGTGTCAGTGGAATTTTTAGTATTTTTGGAACTGTAATGATACTCCAAAATAGTTTTGTACGATGTTTCGATTCTAAATATAGCAAATGGCTTGAAGCAGGTGCGTTACGGTTTTACAAATATGGCGCGTAGCGGTTTTCCATTTTCAAATATTAATTATTGTCTATTACGACCACGTTTCACACTTCACCTAAAATGGCGTAGCATGTAACTGACAGATTTCACACTTGTTTGTTTTATATGGACGTAATTTGTTTTCTTTAGAGGTTTGCATGAACAATAATTATGTTATATTCGAAAGGAAAATGTGGATGACATAAAATATCAAGATATAATTTCGTTGTAAAATTTGGTTTATTTTCTTTTATGTACAGTAGCACCTCAATTATGCGGACATATTGGGATCAAAGTAATATGGATAATTTAAAAAAATCATGAATGACAAGTACATTCAGTTCTATTTTTTACGAAATTCAATTATTGATCTTTGCTTAAAACTAGTTCTTCTTGAAGGTGGTAAATTGTGAATACTTTTAAACAGTATTTCTTTTGAAAAAGAAGTGTCGGAACTCACTTTTTGTCAAGCTTTTTACTATATTTTTTTCAACGTATGACCGTTCCTTATGTGAAGCATATGTTTCTCAACGGAGGTGTTTAAGCAGAACTTTTTTACGAGAACCGTTTGTATTCAGTTGCTCAATCTTCCTTTTTTTAAGAGTCAATGAATAAATAAACCAATCAATTTATGGGAAATAAAGAATCATGGAGTAGCTGGGTGGCAACCATATGTTTCATATAGGAAACGAATATGATAAAAGATTTTTTTATTATTAAATAAAATAACAGTTTAAAAACTTAGAACTTAGGGAATTAGAACACCACGATGCAACGCAAAGTAACACAGTATATCTACTACGCCACGGTTGTTGACAACTAAAATAAAAATATTTATTTTATAATATAAGTCTGTCCAAACATGAAGAATTATATATCTTTATTGAGTAACACCGTATTAAAAAGGACTTAAAAATATTCAGATTTTATTCAGAATTTTTAACAATATCAATATAAATTTTCAAGGTAACCCAGAATCTCATAAACAATAATTATTGTATCCATCGTAAACAATGATTTAAATGAATTTGAATACAATAAAGTTTTTGGTGTGATAAATTACCTGGGAGAATCAGTAGTGAATTCAGGGGCTTTAAACATTTACAGACGATATGTTACAATTAAAGATTTTGACAATTATTAGTCTATTCATCATATTGATTGTCGAAATCTACTAGAATTGTTCTAGCAATTAGAATTTTCTGATAGTATGCAGATATGTTAGTTAAATTGAAATGATTGAAAAAATCAACTCGGGAGTTAAAGAGTCTTTCTTGTTTTACCCGACTTCACAGCACTGATTTTTTCAATATAGAGATCCTATATATGTTGTTTTGTAAGTATCTTAGAACAGATGAAAATTAACAAGATGAATTTTCGAAAAGGTTTACTCTTATCTTTGAAAATATGACCACTCGGTTCTGCTTTTGAATAAGTAATATGTATATAATACTAATGTCCAGCGGTGGGCTGCCTAAATATTAACAAGGGGCTCGGCTAATCTGAGTGTTATTCGCGGTGTTCCGGAAAAGTGATGGATTTTTTATCACTCTTATATGATGATTCGCAATAATTTTGAAAGCAATCGAATGTTACTCAATATGCTTTTTTATATATAAAAATATGCTTCTATATAACATATTACAAAAACTGATGGTATCTTTTTGTAAGCGCCGGAAATAAATGTATTTTACGAGAAATTTCCAATTTCAACAGTTTTTTTTATCATAATACAAATAAATCATATATCGAAATTATTGTTGACCTTAACTTTTTTTACTTTAACAAGGGGCTCCCGGCCTTAGTAAAATTTAACAAGGAGCTCGCGCGAGCCCCTCCGAGCCCCCTCCAGCCCACCTCTGCTAATGGCTGAGGACTTCTTATCAGAATAAAATAAAATGGCATTGCTCTCTTTTAAAAAAAAAAATATAAACACCAATTAAACACTTATTTCCACTGGTGACATTTTCTCAATATTATAATAGATTGTGAACCTCTGTATTTAAAATCTCCTGCTCGCGACCTTGCTCGTAAACTCGTGATTTTATCTTCGATCAAATTCTTTTTCAAAAACTCTCATGGTCATTTCGCGTAAATTTAGAACAATGATAGTAAGTTATAACTAACTCAGAACAGCAAATTCCATGCAACCTGCGCATTTCAAGTAGCTGGTCTAATTTTTTTCTCTTATCAAAGCAATAATTACTACTTAATATTGCCTCCCACTCTTCCGATCCTTCAATTCAACTGGGCGCTACTATTAATTAATCACTAGTCCTGTCTTATCCTTGTCATTTTATTCCTACTACCCTCTTTGGAAAAGAGAGGTTGAGCAACTAACTAACAAGCAGTTCTCGTAGAAAAATATTTTTTGTTGTGATACCTTCATTAGGAGACCATATGCTTGACATTGGGAGCGGACATGGATAAAAAAATGAATAACATTTAACGAGCCCCTTGTTAAGATATTGGCAGCCCACCGCTGATCTCGCGGGTTCAAGTTCCAGTACGAAAAGCATTTTTGTAATCAATTTGTCGTCTACTGTTCGAAGGTATGGGTGATTATGATGTCTATAAATTCCTTCCTATTTTTAAAATCATATATTATTAATAACGGGGCATAGCAGAAGCGATTAGTTAACCGCTAGTCCTGTCACGTCGCTGTCCTATCATTGTATCTCTACTACTCTCTTCGAGTTAGGCGGCTGAGTATTAAAACTTAGATATTGGAATCGGATATATATTTAAAAAAGACGTCACTCATATTCCTAGTCACTCCGACTTCTTCATAAACACCGTGACACCACATCCCTCTTGTATAATGGCTTAAAACGTTAAAAAAATTAAGGTTCCAAGACATTCATGCACACGAAAAATACATAAATAACTACTATTCCCCAATTTACATACATATATATGTGCATTTTTCTCTATGCGAATCTGTCGTATGTGTCAGGGATGGACTGGATGGGGCTCGGGAGGGCTCGCGCGAGCCCCTTGTTAAATTTCAGCGCGGCCGGCGAGCCCCTTGTTAATATAAGAAAATCATTCGTCTTAGATCAAATCAACAATTTCTGTAGATGTCTAAATTTTAAGACTCTTCATTTTTTCATTCAGCGTTGTGGGCTTCCGTGCCGGACCTCATGGGTTTGAGTTAATCACTAGTCCTGTCTTAGCCTTATCATTCTATTCCTACTACTCTCTCTGGAAAAGAGAGTTTGAGCGACTAAGTAACAAACAGTTCTCATAGAAAAAAACTTTTGTTGAGATACTTTCATTAGGATGCCATATGCTCCACATTGGGAGCGAAAATAAATACAAATAAATGGATACGATTTACCGAGTCCCTTGTTAAGACATTGGCAGCCCACCGCTGTCGTATGTGTCAGGAGCATTTTTTGGTTGCACTGAATATGTTACGTCAATTATTTTGAATAAGTTCACTGATACTGATTATTTTCATCACGTAAAGTTTCTAATATCTTTGAATTTTAAATAATAATGCATATTCAAATAAATGATTAACATACGTAAAATGGTCTAACGTCAAGTAAGTCAAGGATTTAATTTTTATAATATTTAATATATTTTAGATGCAATCGCTGTTGAAAATAATCACTTATATTATTTTTGAAGAAAAGACAAAATTACCAGAACGGAAAACCAAAACAGGATGTTCGGAAGAGTTAGAATGTTACGAAATAATTTTGTTAAAGAGATCTTTATAAGCGGTAATTATTTTATAATTACATAATGTTTCATAATGTGCATTTTTAAGTGGCACATAAAAGAGATTTTCAAACAATTAAAATGTAGTTATTTTGCTCTTCTTGTCATTGATTAAAAAACATATATTCCACATACCGGTCACGCAAAAATAAAAGTTACTTGGTAAATCAGTTTCACTAATATGTTATTAATTCAATGTTGCAATTATTGACAATAAATTAAATTTGCCTTTGTTAAAAAAATCTCTTGTTTACTGTTCGGATCTTAAAATTGTCTTCTTTTGTGTCGTATATGTTATCAATCATTACTTGGTCTGCTCCACCCTGAAGTGGGAAAGTCAAACAACTCTCTCCTGATTTTTGAGCCAGGACGTTCTTTATTTACCAGGGTCTTTGATTGCCGCATTCGCTATTGGAGAGTACGTTATAGGAGAATTGACTGTGTAATGCAAAAATTTACAAAAAATGTTAATCCCAGGGTCACAAAAAGAGTCCGAGATTAGATGGCATATCGTGATATGATCAATTGGATACCATCAAATGATAAATCATATTAATAATATCTGTGTATCGTTAAAATTCGACGCAAAACAGCAAATGTTGTGCAGTAAAACAGGTTGACTTATAATAGAACCTATAATATTTTACTGCAAACATCAAGTAACAAGTGAAAGGATACTCAATACCACTGCGGTACAGAGAGTACGAATGTAATATGTACGGGCAAGCACCTGATAGGTCATAAGATCCCCGTTGGAATTATTGCATCAAGTTGTTTGCATTCCTACTAACAATATACCACACATATTATGGCAAAGATAATATCATCTGATTCTTTTAATGTTCTATTCGGCTGCGTGGTCAAGTGTTGAACGGCGTTGACTTCGATTGCGGAGGTCACGGGTTTGACTCCTAGTACGGACAGTTTTTCATGTGTATGTGAAGTCTTGAATTCTCTCCCACACCTATTCTATGCTAAGAACGGGAATACTGAGAGTGATTAGCAAACCACTAGTCCTTTATATGTCTACTATCTCCGAAAATAAATACTTAGCAAACGAGTAGCAAGCAATTTTTGAAGAAAAACTTCAGTTGAAGTAATCTTTATTAGTATCCATATGCACCAAATTGATTGCCTTTCTAATATTTTGATCTCAATTGATCGTTATTCTGCAAATCGATCAACTCTAGTTGCCATGACGAATCAGCCTTGTTGATGGATGCTAAGGGTTGGAAAAAATTTTGAGCATCAAAAAAGCGTGTTTTGAAAAAAATGAGTTTCGGGTGCAAGTCTATACTCGTGAAAATATTATTATATTAAATAATGAAGAATAGCATTAAGTTTTCCATCAGTTACGATTCAGATTATACACTTTTGCTACTGCATAATTTTAACACATATCAAACACAGATTTTTATCATATTCATTAAAAAATTTGGTGATGAATTACTTGTTATTTTGGGTCGCAACAAATGCCATTTCGGGCCACGGTGTGTGCATCACTGACTAAATCTTTGATGAACGGTGTCAAGTTAAGTTTATTTAAATTCATATCGAGAGGGTGTATGATAAAACTTATGGTAGCCTTTTTTTACTTTTAATTGTTGAAAGCGTTCGCTAAATTATTCGTTCGTTATTTTTCGTAATTAAATTCGTAATTTTGTCAGTCTTTTGCAATTTTCATGTTAAATAAATAAATATCTTATATTTAATTATCACTGTATTTGTACTTAGAATAAATATTATTATATGATATACTGATTAATTATTTATCCGAGCACAGGTTTGTAGCTTGCCGTAGCGTTGAATCCATGTAGTATGTAAATAATCGATATAATATTAATATTTCGATTAAAATATTACTATTTTGATTTTTTACATAATGCACGGATTCAACACTAGGGTAAGATATAAATCTGTATAATTCATACGTCCTTTTTTCGCGCATTATAATCACCATGTCAAATAAAATATTGCAGTCGAAAACTTTTAAATTATAAATTAATGAAACTTTTCAGGGCCTTTTGTATATATTGATATGTTGTTTTAGTATGCAAGGATTATAATCTATATGATTAGAAAATAAATGATAAAGCACCAAATATTTTTGTCATAATATAAGTATACCAATTCGTGCCATAAATAATACTGTAAAAAAAATGAATTTATTATTGATTTTGTTATACAGTTAGCTATAATCACAATTTAATAGTATATATTTAGATTTTTATCATATTCAATGAAAAATTTGGTGATAAAGTACCCGTTATTTTGGGCCGCGTTTTTTGCATCTCTGGTTTACATTCAATTATGCGTAACGTGTCCATTTATTATTTCTCCCAAACCAGGACACAAATTTGATACTTTTAGGCGCTTCACACTTTCAAACAGTACAATTGACGTGATAGTAATGCTTTTTCATTTCATATTAGGTTAATTATTTTATTTATTCAGTATGTTTTCTTGACATTAAACGATGCTCAATATCACTGGCACCTTTATATCGACTGTGGAAAGGAAAAAGGACGTAACCCATAGTTTTTTCAAAACAGCTTTTTTCGATAATCACAATGTATACAACTTGATACATGTTCTATCAAAAGGACGTAAGCTGCAAATGCCGAATTAGTATCTAACTTTTAAGTTTGAAAAAAGTTGGGCCTGTCAAAATTGCAAACAGTAAAATATACTTAAAAAAGGTAATTCTTAAACAATTTATTAAATGATTTCAATTAAACACTTGTTTACAAGTCTTCGTGCACTATAAGTTTTTGTATATTGCATAATTTGCCTATGACCCAAAATCATCATAACACGGTTTTTACGCCTTTTTTAGGGTTACGTCCTTTTTCTTTTCCACAGTTGATATGCTACGCTAAATACTGTCCGACACTTTTCACATTTGACGACCGATGAAGTACTAATTCTTTGAGACATGAAAGTCGGGCGGTTATTCAATAAGTATAGTGTAACTGTATTATAAATTTTCATAAAAAAAATACAGTATTTACATTGAAATATATTACTTACTACGTGCGTATTGACACACCCCGTTCTCCTAAAGTAGAAATTGAGAGAGAGAAAAAAAAATAATTAAACTCTCTCGCCTCCGACTTGTCGGATTTGGTATGAACAGGTGGTCTCAAAAAGGTATGCAAATTTCTATGGGATTTTTGGGAAACATAAACTACAAAAAAAATACCAATGAAATAAAACTTCTCAATCAAGGTTAAGTTTTTAAATGTAAACATTTATTCTGGTCTACCTACATGCCATTACAACTTAATACAAGTATGGTAGGTATACAAAAATATTTAAAACAATTCAAGTTACAAACACAAAGGAATTGAAAAATTATAAAGTCCATCTGCGATAATGAAGGTACCTTATTATTTCGCTCCAAGCGTTAAATTATACTTCATTCAAAATCGAAGTGTAATCGATAACAGGAAATCTTCAAGAAAACAATTTTTGCAATAATAATAATAGACAGTTAAAAACAAAATCAATATTGTAATAGTAAAAGAATTCAAACGAGAATTTATATTTATATAATGATTACTGATTCAGTAATTTAACAGTAGTCAATTAAACGAGAATCTATATTTATAAGAATTTCTGATTCAGCATTAACAGTAGGTAATCAAACAAAGTTTCTTATACATAATGGTTCTTACTTCTATTATTAATAGTAAATAATTAAATGCAAGTTGTTTATATAAGAATGAATACAAAGATAATGATTTATATTTATTAATTCTAATAGTCGTTAGTTGTTTCAAGCAAGGCGCGGTGCTTCGGGAAGGGTGGGGAACCTTGCTAAGGAACCACCCACTATTCCTGGCCAATTAATTTCAAAACCTCTTAATCTAAATTCGGATACAAGTCCTCTGACTTACGTATAGCAAATACGCTCCTCCAGCTTTTCGGTGACTTTCCTAAAGTCACTAGCCAGCTTCGGCTAAAACAAAATCGCCCCCGTCCAGGTCCCAGACCCGGGCGTGGCAAAACCCCGTCGGGTATTCGGTACATGAAATTTTTGACACTAACAAATATTACGTTAATTACTCGTATCTATTTTTCACGGCGCCTTACTTGAAATTCAACAACTGGAGAAACCCTTTTGGTTTTAACTAACCATGGTTCTCAAACAAAGAAAAAAAATGTATCTCAACCAGTCCTCGAATAAGTACAAATATCGGAGCTTCCTACATATAGCTCCAAACTAACTATAACTATATAAATCTTACATTTAGTTCCCAAATAGAATTATTATTAATAGTTTAAGTTATTACAAAAATAAACTACAGAAATATTTTATTTTGTTCGGAATTTCTCAAGAGACACCAAATAAAATATAAAAGAGAAGAAAATAAAACAAATGTGGTCCATCTGCAACGTTCCTAGACCTAGAACAGGCGCCACCACCAGCTGGAATTCCTCAGCTATTTTGTTATGGAGAATTTCTAAGAAACCGAGCCATAACAAAAACCATCCCTTCGGTCGTTGGTCGAGCGACCTCCCCTGCGCGTGTTAAGCGCGTGCTACGCACATTCCCGTTACTTGGGTTAGAAGCCAGCTTGCGAATATAGAATTTACGGAAACAAAATACTATTTTTAACAGCTGATATTTACTCACGGTTTCCTTTTGTAGTGATGCTCGCTCTGGGCCTCTGGTTTCTTTATCTTAATTCGATTTATAATGTATTTGTCGGGAATCTATTTATCTAATTACAACCGGAGAATTTAGAAAGAACACAACGCGATCACAATAAACAGCTGGGACACCAGAGCGGCCACTTTTTAGAAATGCCAGTTAGTTTCTTTACGGATTGAATTTTTATGTTTAAAATTAAATGCAATCAAGGGGGGGGTGGGGGTTGCCCGACGCACCCCATACAAATTATTTTATACAAAGTTACATGTTCGCAAGCTGAAGGATTAAAATCAAGAGACTGAGAGTGAGTGAGTGAGTTGAGTAATTGCGTCCTGAGACCTCTTTGTTTGCCTTTTTATATTGACGCTAACTTATTTCTGAAATCCTTCCGCGGACCTATTTCTTTTTAAAACAAAATCTGGTTGGTTATATCGTCACGTTTACTGCCTTCCACCCTAAGCAATTTGGGCATTTTTTTAGCTAGTTTGGCTGTCACGCCAAATGAATCTGTGGAATGTTCTTTGTGCTCTCGTGGCACCCTTTTCTTTACTTCGCATGCAAGTCGATTTAAGACAAAAGATATTGGAATGTAGGACTCAAAAAAAACCGGTTTATATCAATCCCACCCGCTTTGAAAGTCCGACATTCCCGTTTACTTTTTTCTGACTAGCATGCAAAAAAAATTATTGGCTCTGTCTTAGAAAAATTAATACCTTCCCCAAAAAAAAAATTATAATATACAACTACAAAACAGAAAGTTCCTAATAAAAGAGAGAACAAAATATGACATATTTCGCATATCTATACATAACCATTCCCCTTGCTCCAGCTTTCATGCTAGAAATCTTCTGGTGACGTAGGTGTTGTGGGAAGGCCTTCATCGGAGAGTTCAGGGATGCCTCTTCCATCTGTTTCGGGCTGCTGGCGTCGCTCTGACGTCCACGCGACGTCGCGGCGTCCGCCGGTCCGTAGATAGTTGCAAACGTGAGCTTTCTCTCCAGGTGTGAACCTCTTCCTTTTCGATTCGCCTTCCAGTCTGTTTTAGCGACGCGTAAAAGTTTTATACTCTCAAGCCAACTCTTGTTGTTCTCCGGGCAATTGAAATGCGTATTTCCTTGTTTACGCCATCGGAATGTATACAATAATTGAGCTATCTTGTCATCCCATGTCCGATGCGTAGACGTCTTAACATACACACACCGTGCTTTAATCCTTTTATTGTTGACACTCACAGTCATAGACACGAAGTGAATTTGCGTATTTGTATATCGATCGCTGGTTAAGCGTGTATCCATAGATTTCAGTTTATATTTATTTATTGGTTGCCGTCCTCATATTATCATTCGGACCTCCTTTTGAAACGTGACTCGTTTAAATGTTTGTATTTCTGTTTATTATTTGAGATTGTATTTTTAAGAATGAATTCCGCCGATTTATTGTTGTTTATATATTATTTATTATTTTCATTTAATTCTTGATTGATTTACGTAGTGTTTATTTTTAATGATTGTCATTGTCACGGTTATTTAACTTAGTGTCTGTTATAATTATTTTTGTCGCTATTCTTTAGTTTATATTATCTGCGATGATTGTTTCTGTCACTGTTATTCAATTAATAATGTCTATTACGATTGTTCCGGTCACTGTTTTTTTTAACTTCGAATCTATAGTGGTCGTTATAGCCGCTTGTTGTTTCGCTGTCCTCTACGCATCTATCTGTATCGCCGTCTTTTGTTTTGTAATACGTTAACATTGCGTAGCGTGCTCTTTGCTTCGTAGACTGCAGTCTCTGGCGTAGAGTAGCGATGTTTGATGTCGTCACCGAGCTACGTAACAATGCTCTTTGGCTACGGCGTAGCATCAATTTCCTTCTCCGTACGTTATTTCATTCCTTCCCCTCGCTACCTTCTTTCCATCATTCTCGGGAAGCCCTGGACAGATTTTTCCTCCTTCTTCTGCTACCCTTTGTCTCGTACCATCTTGTTGGCGCGGATCCCTCTGTTCGTCGGCCATGTTCGCGGCTCGGCCATCAGAGCGTTCGGGTGTCGTTGCCGCCTATCCGGTGAATGAGTTTTTTGGTGGGCGGATTTAGGAGACTTGGACCTGCTCGGCACTTCGTGCTGAATGGGATTTGGTGGGATTTGAGTGGTGTAGGAAAAATTGGATATTCGTATGGGAATATTTAAGCATTTGGTGAGTAGGCGACCCCTGCCTACTACGATGCGTAGCAATGTGGATGGGTGACCGTTTTCGTATTGCGCGTTTGATGCGCTTTGGTCTCCCCTCCTCTTCCTGTCATAACGTCTAGTGTCCGAACAGCCTCGACCAGCTTGTCGAAGGTGTTCCACTCAATTCTGTTGATTATCGTGATCCCGGATGTTAACAGTCTCTGGATCGTCAGTTCTAATTCTTCAGGGCCGCATTCGTCTGCGCGCCCCCTTGCTATGGCCTTCCTCTTCTTTGCCAAAAGAGATTCAACACACTCGTTGACTTTAACTCCGTACCCTAACTTAGTACGCCACTCACAGTTAACACATTTTACCACACTTAACAATGTTTCAATAAATAACAACAATTACAATTTCACCTTCATTATCGCTGGACATCAATCAGTTTGGACGCCACCAACCCCAGATACAGTTGGACCTAACCTTGACTGAGTTACCAAAATTTTTTTTTTTTAATTATTACACAAAAAAATATCCTTCTATTTATCTCAGGGGTAAGGTAAGTGATTTTACAATATTAAACTTTTACTGATTTTAAAATCGGAAGTGAAAAAAAAATCCGACCCCTCGACTTCAGTCCCACCAATCACACCCTGGTATGCAGTTGATCAATCAGCCTACCAGCGTGGATCCTGGTTTGGACTTGTACGTTCAGCGTACCGTCGTTTCTACATTAGTATTTGTAAGCGAATTATTTGTTCGCTTAGAAATTATGTTTCTATTGAATAAACATTTAATTTTTTTTTAAATTTAATATTTTTGTAAAATCGAGCCCCACGTTGGGCGCCAAGAATGACACACCCCGTTCTCCTAAAGTAGAATTTGAGAGAGAGAAAAAAAATAATTAAACTCTCTCGCCTCCGACTTGTCGGATTTGGTATGAACAGGTGGTCTCAAAAAGGTATGCAAATTTCTATGGGATTTTTGGGAAACATAAACTACAAAAAAAATACCAATGAAATAAAACTTCTCAATCAAGGTTAAGTTTTTAAATGTAAACATTTATTCTGGTCTACCTACATGCCATTACAACTTAATACAAGTATGGTAGGTATACAAAAATATTTAAAACAATTCAAGTTACAAACACAAAGGAATTGAAAAATTATAAAGTCCATCTGCGATAATGAAGGTACCTTATTATTTCGCTCCAAGCGTTAAATTATACTTCATTCAAAATCGAAGTGTAATCGATAACAGGAAATCTTCAAGAAAACAATTTTTGCAATAATAATAATAGACAGTTAAAAACAAAATCAATATTGTAATAGTAAAAGAATTCAAATGAGAATTTATATTTATATAATGATTACTGATTCAGTAATTTAACAGTAGTCAATTAAACGAGAATCTATATTTATAAGAATTTCTGATTCAGCATTAACAGTAGGTAATCAAACAAAGTTTCTTATACATAATGGTTCTTACTTCTATTATTAATAGTAAATAATTAAATGCAAGTTGTTTATATAAGAATGAATACAAAGATAATGATTTATATTTATTAATTCTAATAGTCGTTAGTTGTTTCAAGCAAGGCGCGGTGCTTCGGGAAGGGTGGGGAACCTTGCTAAGGAACCACCCACTATTCCTGGCCAATTAATTTCAAAACCTCTTAATCTAAATTCGGATACAAGTCCTCTGACTTACGTATAGCAAATACGCTCCTCCAGCTTTTCGGTGACTTTCCTAAAGTCACTAGCCAGCTTCGGCTAAAACAAAATCGCCCCCGTCCAGGTCCCAGACCCGGGCGTGGCAAAACCCCGTCGGGTATTCGGTACATGAAATTTTTGACACTAACAAATATTACGTTAATTACTCGTATCTATTTTTCACGGCGCCTTACTTGAAATTCAACAACTGGAGAAACCCTTTTGGTTTTAACTAACCATGGTTCTCAAACAAAGAAAAAAAATGTATCTCAACCAGTCCTCGAATAAGTACAAATATCGGAGCTTCCTACATATAGCTCCAAACTAACTATAACTATATAAATCTTACATTTAGTTCCCAAATAGAATTATTATTAATAGTTTAAGTTATTACAAAAATAAACTACAGAAATATTTTATTTTGTTCGGAATTTCTCAAGAGACACCAAATAAAATATAAAAGAGAAGAAAATAAAACAAATGTGGTCCATCTGCAACGTTCCTAGACCTAGAACAGGCGCCACCACCAGCTGGAATTCCTCAGCTATTTTGTTATGGAGAATTTCTAAGAAACCGAGCCATAACAAAAACCATCCCTTCGGTCGTTGGTCGAGCGACCTCCCCTGCGCGTGTTAAGCGCGTGCTACGCACATTCCCGTTACTTGGGTTAGAAGCCAGCTTGCGAATATAGAATTTACGGAAACAAAATACTATTTTTAACAGCTGATATTTACTCACGGTTTCCTTTTGTAGTGATGCTCGCTCTGGGCCTCTGGTTTCTTTATCTTAATTCGATTTATAATGTATTTGTCGGGAATCTATTTATCTAATTACAACCGGAGAATTTAGAAAGAACACAACGCGATCACAATAAACAGCTGGGACACCAGAGCGGCCACTTTTTAGAAATGCCAGTTAGTTTCTTTACGGATTGAATTTTTATGTTTAAAATTAAATGCAATCAAGGGGGGGGGGGGTTGCCCGACGCACCCCATACAAATTATTTTATACAAAGTTACATGTTCGCAAGCTGAAGGATTAAAATCAAGAGACTGAGAGTGAGTGAGTGAGTTGAGTAATTCTAATATCGAGTGAGTGCTGGGGCTTCTTTGTGTGCCTTTTTATATTGACGCTAACTTATTTCTGAAATCCTTCCGCGGACCTATTTCTTTTTAAAACAAAATCTGGTTGGTTATATCGTCACGTTTACTGCCTTCCACCCTAAGCAATTTGGGCATTTTTTTAGCTAGTTTGGCTGTCACGCCAAATGAATCTGTGGAATGTTCTTTGTGCTCTCGTGGCACCCTTTTCTTTACTTCGCATGCAAGTCGATTTAAGACAAAAGATATTGGAATGTAGGACTCAAAAAAAACCGGTTTATATCAGTATGTCCACACCTTTATCTACTATTCTAGATTCTACCGCCAGGATTTTGATTTTGCACGCTTTTGTTTTTAAATGTTACTGTTACTCTTTTCGGGAAACGGAACATTTTGACATCCCGAAGCTGTGTTCGGGGACACCTGGACACGCCGCTTGAAAACGGGACGTCTGTTCACATTATCCATGCGTGATGTACATACGTCTGGCCAACGTTAATTAACAAATGAGTTTTAACAAATCTTGTTTTCCGAATACCTCGAAATAATGAAAACATAATGCGACTATTTTAAGTAGCCGGCCATTCTTTTGTATGCATATTATATTCACGTTATTATGCATGATAAGACAATATATTTCAAAATACAATAATAATGTGAACGTTTCATTGAAACATTATTTTTTGAAATGGGATCGTCGTAATCTCAGCCTCAAAGCTAAGGTGAACAATGTTGTTTTATTATTTAATTTCGGCTCACTCCTCCTCGATTAGCTTGTCTATTTTGAAGGTCTTTTGCTGCATAATCGACATAGTTTTATCAAAGCGTATCGCCGCCACACAAACGTGATATTATGACATCTTTACTCGAAAGAGTGTGCATTATCGAACTAGGTTACTTACTGTCACAGGTGCAATAATATTAATACAGAGAATATTCGAATATCCTTTAATATTATATACATATCAGTGCTTTTTTTGGAAAATAATGTCTCACATAATCTCTGTCTCTGAACAGAACTCACTTCTTGATAAGCTTTTTACTAAATAAATTAAATCTAATACTAAGGAAAAAATCAAAAAAATTAAATCTAATCTATATGGAAGGATTTTTTTAGATAAATATATTTTTTTAAATATCCTAGAGTACTCAAGTTGGCTTCACGCTCTTCTTGCAATATGTATTCCATAGCGCATGGATGTACAGCCGGTAGATCGCGATTGACCGGTCGATCCCAAAGCAAAATTTGGTCGATCCCGAAAGCTTCCGTGAATTTCGAAAAAATATATAATTTAAATATAAAATATACTAAAATACTAAGATTGAATTATTTTTTTAGGCACATACCTATCTTATATATGTGTTCCGCATTTGAAATAAACATTTCTATGTTTGAAGAAGGGAAAAAACCCCAAATAAACAAATTTCTTATAAGAAACATGTTAGAAGTCGATCGTGAGAAAACTTAAGATTGAAAAGTCGATCCCAAGGCAAAAAAGGTTGGACACTCTTGCCGTAGCTTAACAACGTTATTCGTGTTCAAATTTTTGCCAGGGATGTCCCGAGAATAAATTTCTCAAGACTTGGTTGCATGCACTACAGTGTGCACAATGAAAAATAAAGTGAGGTTTAAAAAAAGTTTGTATTTATTGGGTTCCATTATCTTTCCATAACACGCGGTGAATTTCTTGAAGGCTTTATAATCTGTTTTGAATGCAACTAAGTTGGCATGACCGACGGGGTAGACAGATCCGACAGATAGTCGTATCGTCTTGAGCAATTTCCCCCGTTCGTTGCTCAATTTTGACATTCCCAAAGGAAGTTATCAGGATCTGATGATAACATAACATTTTTAAGTCTCTTATCAACATTATTAGTAGTTATTAATTATTGATAGTTAATACAGTAAAAGTGATTAAAAATATATATTATGTTATTCACTGTGCAAAAAAAAAGCACATGCCTATAGCATAATACCGTGAGATAATTTATTATTCAGATAAGTGGGTATGTAGATAGGTAGGTAAATATATTGTAATGATAATCGGAGTCGAACCCCGAACTCCAAGGCGAACTGCATTCTAATGGGTCGATTTTCTCAGTAAAGCGCGACTAAGGTGAGTTGATTTACCGAAGGGACGTTTTATCACTCTTCCACCGTCAGTCATACAATACACTGGTGCAAATTTCAAAATATATTTGCATTAATAAAAACAGTTGTATTTTCTTTTTTGAATCACTTTTCAATGACATCTAAATTTTCGATTTGAATTGTTTTTAATTACACTGCGCTTTCGAGGAAAAAATTTACCGTTTATATCGAGGTATATGTGTATCTGCTAGATTTATAGAATAAATTTTGATCATCATTAATTTATTCTCAAGTATCAGGGCTGTGCAAAAACCAGATAACTAACGTAAGCTTTTATTATATTAAAAAATATATAAAAATTAACAAAAGTAGGTTTCATTATTTATTACATAACAATAATTAAATCAGGGAAAACTGGGGTTGTGTTTAAGTGGTCAGTTTCAATTCCAAAGGTTCGAATTCAAATACGTACCAATATTTCAATCGATTTATGTATTACTGTTCAAAGCCATGGATGTTTGTGATGTCTAAAATTTTCTCCCACTAACTATAACAGGTATCGGCAAACTTTAAAATGAGAAGTGTCAAGTTGTTATGGAAATAGAATAGCAAACGTATCAGAGAGCTATACATATTCAATATAAATATTGATTATTAGGGTAAAAAAACGTGATAAGTTCATGAGTTGATGTTTGAAGAACCGCATATGGCTCGTGACCCACGGTTTGGTGACCCATAACCTATCCGATCGTAAAAATGGTGATTAGCGAAAATGATCTCTGAATCGTTAGCTTTGTTCTAATCCTATCATTCTATATTTAAGAAACTCCCTTAAAATCGAGAAGTCGAAAAACGGAGTAAATACCAGTTATCCTTGATAAATTCTGTAAAAGAGATAAACTCTATTAAGAGTCAATATGCTTCACATATGGAGCAGACATGATTAAAAACTGTTTAACCGTTTGAATACCGCGCAAATAAATCATTAATATGTCCCACAGATACTGCGTGTTTTTGAGAAAAATAATTTTGCCTAATATACACTCGAATTCGATATTTTAAAAACCTTTATTGACTCAGTATAGATACCAACACACATATTCATCAAAATATTGCTTATATTCTATTAAAATACCAAGTATTTGATTTTTTAAATGTCTTGGACATCCGTGTTCGCTTGCATATGTTTCTGACACCGATGTCCGCTTGGTATTCAAGTGGTTAATGGTTAATAATTTCAATTAAATTATGTATAAAAAATATGTTAATATTGAGGCTTTCTAAAGAATATATATAAAAAACATTTTTAATACTAGTTTTTTAAGCACAACAATCAGTGAGAAAAACTTATCGCTTTAATTAATTAATGCTGTATGTATTGTCGGTCATCTCTCGTGTTTTACATTACATATTATTACCAGGTCGAACAAACAAGTGCAGTCATTGGTCCAAGCCAGAGATGGTGAAAATATCAGCTATTATTTGGTTGCAAAGAAATCATAAGCACTTCATCATCTGTCATTATTTTGACGTAATCGTGACGGGAAAAAACGTATCTTGGAATTCGAGTTCGTTTATGACAAGAGACATGACATACAGATATGAAAAAAATCGCTTATGTAGAATTTAAAAAAAGTAATTAAAAACAACATATTTGTATAGCTTAAAGTTATTTCTGTTTCCCACCTTTATATTGTATCATTAGGCTAATTTATGCAGAAGGAATATTTTTTTTTAAATCCATATCAATCTTAAATTCGAATTCTTTCGAATTATTTACATTCACTCAAGTTTTGTCACTACCGACCCGGGATTCGCGTTTCGGTATCTTCAGGCGTTCAAGTGCACGTATCACTAAGTTTAAAGCCATTGCTGGCGAAATGGATTAACCCATTGGAATGCCTACAGATTTGAATTGTGAGTAATTTCAAGAATTATATTTGTTTTGTTTGCTAGAAAATGTATAATTGTATTTACTTACATATAAGATACGAGAGTGGGGAATTCGGCAGATTTGTCTGCTCATTTAAAATTGGTAAACTATTTAACTGTGCCCTTATAGTTTCTAAAATTTCCTAGAAAAATAAATTATGTCCACCCGTATTTGGGTGTAGCATTTTAACCCCTTCATCCGCGTTGAACGAGTGGTTCTCTGACATCAAGAGGCAGCCATGTGTTCCAAAACTTGTGTAAATGTACATAATTTGAACGATTCAATATTGCCCGCTGTGGTCTAGTTGGTTAGAGCTTGCTCTGCCGTTTAAGCAGGTCCGGGTTCGATTTCCGGTAAGGTCACATTGTCAAATTGGAATTTTTCAATTTTTCAATTGAGATCTAAGACATGGGTGTTTGTGACGTCAATTCTCCTTGAGTTAATCTCATGTGACTTACAAAAATTCTCATCGAGTATATCTCGTATGATCTTTCAACTTTAAAAACTTAAAAAATATTTGACGCATTGGCGTAAGCTGTAATGGCAAATTTTTCTATTTATATAAAAAAAAAAAAAATTATATTGAAATTCCACCAAGCACGTTCAGTCGAAATCTTATACCTTATTAATCTTATTTCTGAAGTGATATGTTTGACACTAACATTATTTTTCACTCGCCTAAACCGAGAAAACTTTTCAAAATATTTACGAATATGGCCCCAAAGGCATGGATGTCTGTAATGTGTTAATATAATATCAATACATCCATCATTTATCCGATCGCGAAAAGGAGGAGTAGAGAGATATACTAACTAACAACCATTCTATTCATAACAACACCCTTAGTTGCTTACTCTCATCGATTAACAAACAGTTCATGTAAAAACAATTTTTTATTCGATATGGCTTTGGAACTTTATAATAGAAGCTCTATACTGTGTTTGAATCGTTCAAATTATGTACATTCACACAAGTTTTGTCACTAACTACTCAGGTTTCGCCTTTCGGCATCTTTAGGCGTTCAAGTGTACGGATGAGCAAAACTTGTGTGAATATACATAATTTGAACGATTCAAATTTAATATTGAAATTACACCAAGCACCGAAGTCGAAATCTAAAATTATACCTTCACTGAGTACTAAAAATAGTTAAAATTTAAAGACAATTTAATTCTATATTCTACTTAAATAATTACAAAACAGAAATTGCAAAACATCGGTAATATTATAATATATACGTGTCACTTTTCTAGGTATATTGTTACCTTGGTGTTATGTATACAATAAACAGTGATTATTTCCCTATAATGAGCGGAAAGTGAAGGTAGGCGATATTGATACACATTGAAATCGAAGAATTATGCGTTGATACAATTATTGACTAGTCAAGCGAGTTAAAATAGCTATTCATTTTGTCCGCAGTCAATAAGTCGTATACGAAAAACATTCTTAAGTTATTTTGACTAGTAAAGGAACTATTCGATTGAACGTAGACTTTGTCGTTAGCAGTGCTTTTTGCCTATGTAACGCGGTGGAGCGGCGTTTCGGCACCTTTGTTCTCGAGATTTTTAATTGTTCAAATCAATATTAGCAAAATTTAATTTTTATTTTCCTTTGAAAATTATTGATTTTTTGGCCGAAAAACGTTTGAAAATATTTTATTTTAAATCATAATCTCTCGCGAAAAATTTTAACACTAAAAAAATATATATCAGAACTGAGATTAGATCTACAAGATCAATTTCTGTTTGAAGGCGTTTGTATTTGTGATATACATCCCCATCTTCCAACATGGCAAAACGAGAGCAATTCATTAACCACTAGTCCTATACCAGCTCTATCTTTCTACCCTTACTATTTTTAGAAAAGGTAGGTTGAGCAAATGACTAACAAGCAGTTCTCGTAAAAAAACTCTGTTGAGATACGTCCATTAGTAAACCATACCCTCCACACTGACATGAATTAGAAAAAAAGCTTGACAAGAATTATGTTCCGGCACGGCGAGCAGCTCTTGTAGTATAAAATTCGTCACTTTAATCCCTATAAAGTGTTCATATGTTCCGCATAAGAAGCAGTGATGGTGAATTAAAAAATATAATCCAGCCATATTCGACCTTTTTGACCGAGGGTTGAGTGCGGCTACTATAATCGATAAAATATTTTCAATCATTTAAAATATTATTAAATACATTTTTATTTACGAGGCTTACCACTGTCCATGATGCAAATCGATCAATTACAGTTCAAGAAATCTTACGTTTATTTAGGTCGACAATTATGTGATAGATTAATTTTAATGTGTTTTGCAGCGAACCATAAAGTTTCACTAGGAGTTATGATACCTTTACCTAATACGTTAATTTTTACGGCCTCTGATAAAACATATTTTTATTATTTTTCTAATACATGTTTGTCCATACCTGTTAATTAACTCCGAATACCTGATCACGATTTTAATTAATAACACATTCCAATTAATATTTATCTTATTTATTTACGTACAAACATTGGCATTTTTCTTGAAATATGATTTCATAACTAAAAGCATAATACAATATTATGTACATATTTCATGGAGTTGTAAAGAATTGGTATATTACAAAAACTATTATGCTGCGGAGAGTATTACAACTAAAGACTAGATAAGCCTGCAGTACTGATTGGTTAGGAAATAACTCTGTTCGTGTTGGTCTAAAAAGTAATACAAGTAAGACCAATGTGATATGTAACCAAATCTGCCTAGACCCTGACCAACACGGGACAGATCGAAAGCTTCAGATGCATCATTTCTCAGAAGAGGGTAGCACAAAAAAGGATCTCGCCATTCGTCTAGGAATGGCTGGAGCCACATTTTATCAAATGCTGACTGTCTGGGACACACAGCTATACACAATCAAAACCAAATTCCATTTGTTGCACGCTTGCATTCTACCAGTGATGCTTTGCGGTAGTGAATCATGGCACCTGACGAATACTCAAAAAAACCATATACCTATCTTTAAACATAGATGCTTTCGTCGGAAAAGTGGGGGTGAGGTGGTTTGATTTTATTTGGAATTTGGAGATAAGAGAACATACATGACAGCACCCCGTCACGTCAGTGCTGATGGAGAGGCGTTAAACTGGCTAAGTCACGTGCTGCGGAAGCCGTTATTCTGTCTACCTCTTCTTCCGATCGGTGGTTTCCCGGCTTATCCATAGGATGTACTCGGTAAAACTGAGGGATGCTGGCATATCATGGGGAAGCAAAGCAATTGGTGGGAAACAGGGAAACATAGAGTTGCCGCGTGGCGGCCATATGCTTCACGTAGGGAGCAAATATAGTCAAAGAAAACTGATTGGTTTAATTGATTAATTAATTAAACACCTTGAGAGGCGTCCAAAGTAAACAGCCAGTAACTGTTTTTTTAATCATTATTTTTTATCAATGCAGAATTAAAGGTGTGTAATTGTTCTTGCCTATTAATCTCTTACTTTAATTGTATCAGATACAGATAAATCAATCTATATTTTAATATTATAATTATATATTTAATATACATAGTATCACTAGTGGCTTTTTCCTATAAGCTCCATTTTTTATTTTCTTTTTACTTAAAGCTATCAATACGTTACTTTTGATTCTAATTCTTCATTTGTACATTACGAAATTGAGGATTTCAAATACTGACTTATAAGAATAATTTGAAAATTGTTTTTGTTTTCAAACATTTATTTAATTCTGAAATTCTTAGATACATTTTACTTACTACCCCAATTTCAGATTTTAAAATAATCCAGTGAAAATCTACGTTCATTAACCTTTTCCTTACAATGCAAAAAAAAAAGCACGCGCTCCTGAGCTGTGTACCCGTTACACATCAGACAAACGAGAGTAAATCATGACAATTATATAACACAACTACAATATTTATATTGCATTACTCAATGAGTAAATGTATAAGACAGGAATACCTGAATTTTAGGCTGAATATTTATTATATAATATATACAGAGAAATGTAAATGATTAGAAGGTATGTATACTATTTACAAATCTTATTTAAGAAAGGGTTAACAGAACAAAAGAAAGACACATTAGCTTTGTTTTATGCATCCTAATTTATAGCTACAAAATGTATCACTACTAAGTATATCTGCACCTCTGCTGCGCTTTTTCTATAACACTGTGCAATTATTTTTGAACTAAGTAATCATTCATACAACTTATTTATTATCTTGCAACTGGCTTTTATTGTGACAGTTAGGTTGTTCAAATAGTTTACCGATGAATTAATCTCAATAAGCAACTATTATTATCATTACGGAAATAAGCTCGCAAGGTTACAGACAGATAATGGTTAATT
The DNA here is from genome assembly GCA_031772345.1 of Himalopsyche anomala. Taxonomy (NCBI): domain Eukaryota; kingdom Metazoa; phylum Arthropoda; class Insecta; order Trichoptera; family Rhyacophilidae; genus Himalopsyche; species Himalopsyche anomala. The sequence continues at coordinate 12,559,902 of CM062840.1, forward strand.
TTATAGTTACTAACACGCATTCTAGATATGTAATTATAACGTTTTTTTATAAATGCTCAAATTATTTATACATTTATTTATAATAAACAAAATAACAACGCCATTAAGTTAACCAGAAAAAATAGGCTATTTTGCAGCGGTCGACTAAATAATTATTTTTATTATATAAACGAAGAAAACCGGTAATTTCCTGTTTTTTTATATTAAAGTATTGGAGCCTTCGTTTTGAACATTTTATTTATTATTATATATTTTATACACAACTGTAAATTAAATAAAGAACGGAAAATCAATTTTAAATAAGTCAACCTAACTTAACCCAACCTAACCTAACCTAACAACGTATATGATTCAGTTTTGAACGTAATTAAAATTTTCCGGCTTCCATTATAAAATTTAGGTAAGGTTAGGTTTTAAAATTTCTCATATAGCTTTGAATTTTTTCATATATTAAAAGACATGTTGATTAATCAGAACTTCTGTTAAAATGTATCCAAAGAAAATCAACAAAAGTTATTTCATGACAAAGTAACAGGCTTCTGTCCAGGTATTCTATTACTTGGATGACGTCTAGCAGGATTTACCACATGGCCTCTGAGTAGGTAGTCAATTGTCTTTTGGTTTGAAATTCACATAATTTACTCTACAGTACTTTCACCACAAATTCTTGCACTATGTGTAGATATATTATAAATACATGCAGTTACAGCTTCCTTTTGCTAAGTTCTCAACGATCTTGTAATGAAAACTTTCATAAAATAATTTTCTCTATCAATTTATAAATATGTGATAATAAGTATGCTATGATTTGTATATTCTGTCCCATCTGCATTCCATCCGACCATAAAAAAGGGTGTCAGTAAATAGAGAACGACCAACCTTTCCTAGCTCAATGAGATAAACAAGTTGAACAACAACAAGTTTTCGTAAAACACTTTCTTTAGTGATACCCAACAAAGAGTTCACAATAAGCTTCACTTTGTAATCGGTTATGGAAAAACATAATAAAACTATACTTATTAATGTATGATATGGGTAGAGTTGAAGTGACCCAACTAATAAAATGAAAAAACGTTTTTTCTTGTAATTTGAAGTTCAATCGCGTCTTTATTTGGTGTTTTTGTGGATTGCATATTTTTATTTTGCGGAGATAACACTATTGCAATGTGTATTAACTGAGTTTACATTATTTTTACGATGCTTTAAGACGTTTAGAATATTACAACGCATCTAACGTTTTTTCTAAAATACCACTTGGCTCGCTTCACCTCTAATGGTCCCATATATATTTGCAACCTTTTTTTATACTTAACATAACAATATGTATCACAATTAAACTTAATATTTATTATAAATATAATATTACCGTTGTAGATTGATCAAGCCTGTGTGGTCGAGTGGTCAACGTCGTTGGCTTCGGTTATGGAGGTCACGGGTTCGAATCCCAGTACGGACAGTTTTATAAATTGATTTTTCAATCGATTTATGAATTTCTGTTCGAAGGCATGGATGTATGTGATGTCTTGAATTCCCCCCTCCCATCCTATCCCATGAACGGGGCGTATGGAGAGCGACTAGCTAACCGCTTGTTCTGTCCTAGCCCTACCCTTCTATTCCTACTCTTTTTGGAAAAAGAGAGGCTGAGTAACAAGCAGTTTTCGTAGAAAGACTTCTGTTGAGATAAACTCCATTAGGAGTCTATATGCTCCACATTGGGAGCGGACATGGTAAAAAAAAAAAAAGATTGATCAATGGAGATAATTTAATCAGTTTAAGAATAAAATCCGTAGTAATTTCATTATAACAATTAAAGGTTTAATATAAATTATGTTTATGCAATGCTTGAATATTACATTATATTGTACCTAATAAGTAGTATGACATTGAAAGCCAGCGGATTGTATCGCTAAAGCCAGTCCGCAGACTGCGAGCTTTCACCTGTGCATATACATAAAGTACCATCATCAAAACGATCTATCTCCCACCAGTGGATCTCACTTCCCTCCAGTATAAACGGCAACTTTATTATTTACTACGAATACCAGTCAGTAGAAACACGGCGCGAGCTATACACGTGAGGCCGAACCCGTAAAACGTACTTTTACGAGACCGCGACATTTTACCGCGTCAATGTTTTGATTTCAAGTGTCAAAGTTGTATTGGTTTGACGTCTAATAAATGATTTTTTTGTGTCAAAATACATTGTAAACTATCATCTATTTTATTGTGAATATTCCTCGACAGCTAATAAAGATATAACAAGTATTTATTACAATACAAATGGTGATTTAAACGCACGGTTGGTTCTGTTTTTGTTCATATTGGGTCCATCATTCAAACGAATTCTTCTGTGTCAGTGATTTATGTAAAATAAAACGTACACATAACGTTTGAGGCAGCAAAACAACATTGACTTTGAAAGTTGCCGGCAGTTTGTGAATAGAAAACGGAAGTCATTATGAAAGTTTAAAAAGTCAGCGCGTATTTTTTTTTTTACAATGGTGGACGAAAACGCAACGTCTTCCGGCACGGAGTCGGAAAACTCGTCGGGAAATGTTACAATAATCGCTGAAACTTTCAGTGATATCGCTCCGAGTACTACATTATCTTCTGTCAAATCTGAAGACTCTACAGAACAGCTTATATGCAAATCTCCTCAAGTTTCCAAAGGAAGGCAGAAGCAGACAATCGATATGGAGTCAGCTGTTGTCGAAAGAGGGTTCTCTGACGGGATCGATAAGTCCAGAAACAGTCCTGAAACGATCTGCTCAAAATCAATGCTGACATCTCTACCAAGTGACATTTCGATAAGAGATCAATCCGAAGGCAAACAATCTAAGCTTATTCTCTTCTTGGGAATATTTCAATTATTGGTAGGAGTTTGTATGGTGGTGACTGGAGGTCTTGTGATGGTACACGGAGCTGCTTTAGCAAAATCTGGTGCCGGACTCTGGTCAGGATGTTTTGCTATCTCAACCGGTGTTCTAGGAGTGCTCGCCGGCATCAACGATTGCTATGGATTATACGACAGACAAACAAGGTAATATCTATAACTTAGTATGTTTTTATACGATAATAAATATCTGCTACACATAAAAAATCATTCGAAGCAAAGTGGCGTTGAAAAGTTGTCTTCAAATATCCAACGTAAATCATGGTATTTTTTATATTTATTTTTATCTTTAAAATTAACAAAACACTCTGCACACAATAAAGTAAATATCATTTTCAAATATACACCTGAGAAATTGACAAACATTATTTATTTCACAGGGTTAATAGATTGAATACAATTAAGTTACGATTTAAAAAATAAAGAATGACTCTATCCATCAAGTAACTCCAAGTACTGTCCACGCAGATGAGTTTTACACAAGCCCAAAAACGTTTACACACTTGTTTACGGCTCCAATATTATGATAGTAATTAAATAAAAAAACATAACATGAGAAATAATACGATTGCATATATCTGGCGACGCTTTCTCGTAAAAAAAATATTATCAGTCAGTAATTATATAGAAAATTAGTAATGCAAAGGAAATCTAACATATGCTTACTGCCAAAAATGATACTGTTTATAAATACATTTATTTTCCAAACATTCCCGTCTCCATCATGGAACATATGCGCACATCACGGAACATCTCAAAACTGGATGTTCTTTAACCGTCACCTGGCATTAGTATTTTTTTATGTCATTTTTAAATTACCTAAACCAGGGTTTCTCAAGCTATGTTTCGCGGAACTCTGGTGTTCCACAGATCCTGAATAGGTCTTCCGTGGACACCTACATAACTTGAATAGCTCTTTTGTAATATATTCCGAAAACTAGTACGGAAGATTCCTTGGTTCGGAATCCATTTTTCGTGATAGCTAAATCAGAAGACTTAAGTGGTAGTGATGATAAAATTCTAATTGACTTAATCAGTAATTCTAAATTACAACAACATCCAGTCATTAAATTATTTATGGGAGAGTTTGCTAAAGAGTTCCCTTATATGAAAAAACAAGCTATTTTTATTTTACTTCCGTTTTTTATAACCTATTTATACAATATCATTATTATGCTGCAACAAAGTCAAAGTGCATCAACAGACTTGACGCAACATCAGATATAAAAATTCAACTCAACAATATTGTGTTTGATAACAAGAAGATTTGCGATTCAAGGACTCAAAATCTTCAAAGTCTTTAACAGCTTTATTTACTCATATTTTCATGTGATATGTCTTAAAAATAATTACATAATACATGTTTTAATAACATATTTTTTCTATTTTAACTATTATGAATTACCCAACATGAAAAAAACGTTAAAGTGTTTTGTTAAATGTTTCGGTTTTGCGATGTCTTACATTGTAAAAACGTTTGGGAAGACGATAGTACACATACACTGTATATTTTAATTCAAATGGAAGATTGATATATTCTTTTATTATTTCTACTATAATTTTATAAAAATGTCCGGTTGCAATGTAGTGAACATGGAATCCTGGCGTAATTTATCTTAACAAAAGTTTTTCTATTAAACTGCTTGTTACACAGTTTCTCAGCTTCTCTTTTTCCGAGAGAGAAGTGATAGAATGATATTGCTTTGATAGGATAAGTAATAAACTTATTGCTATGTAGGAGGCAAATTCAGAAATCACAGAAACATATGCCTTTAGAACAGAAATCCATAGTTTCTATTGATTTCGTGTCTGTGGTTCAATGGTCGACGTCTTGGGTTTATTTTTTTGAAACGATGTAATAATAACGAATTCAAATACACCGTATCTATGAAATATATACAAAAATGCCTTCTTTCAGAAGTCATGTATTTATTCTTCAACATTAAGACGGTGTGTGAAAAAATCTTTTCCATAATTCACATGTATTATCAGATTTGAATAAGTATGTTTGTAAGAATATTATTTTGACAAGGTAAGCTATGAATGTAAAACGTGATGTAATTAAGTTTGAGCACGCTAAAAAATGTAGAGCATTAATTTTTTAACTTTAATATATATAATGGCTTTTTACTGCTGAGATTGCATTTAAAATGATTCTGTTGACATAATAATAAAATACAATTTATTGAGACAAGAGCGAAATCATATATAAATGTGTCATATTGAGTCAAACTTATTATAATCATATACAAAACTATACCGATTTTGAAGCTGAGAAAATTTAATAGATCCATTATAAAATATATAAATTTCCCTTTGATTTTTTATTCTTATCGCCAATTCAATTCGAATAACGTGCGTAGCGAGAGTCATTGGATAACTATAAGCACATTTTTATCAATGTCTAATCCGAATGTAGAGCATATGGCTTCCTAATGAAGGTATTTTAAAAGCAGTTTTCTTACGAGAACTGCGTATTACTAAGTTGCTCAATTTATATTTTTTGAAGACAGTACGGATAGAAAAGATAGGGGTAGGACAGGACAAATTTTCAGGCATCGCAAACACCTATGCCTTCGATAAGAATTCGATAGGTACTTGAACCCGTGATATCCGTCAGGGAAGCCAACGATAGTGACCACGGTACCATTCTTCTAGTCCTTTCTTTCTATCTTTACCTCTCGAAAAACAGAGAGCTGAGCGACTGACAACTACTAAGGCTCCATTAGTATTCCATATTTTCTATATACTTTATACTAAGAGCGGATATGGCATAGAATAACATAGAATAGCTATTTTTTATCAAATTATTATGTAGTAAAAGATTTTAAAAAGATCTATCCACCAGCAGTCCATTAAAACTGCAACAAACAGTGTATTTTTTTAACAATTTAGTTTAGTTTAATTTTTGTGTCTATATGTAATAGTTTTTTCTAAAGAAAATGTTCTACACAAATATCTCTGCCTGAGATCCAGTTACCCTTAATCTAACAACAAGGATAACAATTTCGATGATATTGTTTAACCACACAAAATTATGGCTTCTCATTGTAAGTAAAACAGTGTCAGTTGTTTGGTTCAGTTATTACAGCTGTGGTGTGCACTGCTGTACTAATTATTTTCTACCAAAATCATTCGTAATCATTTAAATACAAATCTACGACTAAAATACTTATCTTAATGTATACAAAATATAAAGTTGGGAGGACGGGATATTTTTTTTATGATAGTATTGTCAACTTTTATGATAAGGTAAAAATAGCTTCGTAAGATTATATTTGTACTAAAAATGTACAACTATTACACATATCGTACAACATCATCGCTAGAACTATATGCAATAGTTCAGATGACGGAGGAATTCCAAATGTGCACTTTATCCAAGCGAGAATTACATTCCAACTCTTTCAATTACCCACAATATATATAAAAAAATAACCCTTCACTTGATAATAGGGTTTCCAATCCCGGGATCCAGTCCCAATTTCGAGACTTTACTAATCCCCGAATTTCGGGATTGAGAACTTTTTAGCAAATCCGTAAATTCTTAGGATTTTGGATTTGGAAACATAAAAGAGCTAAAAAAAAACGAGTCACGCTGGTATTTTGGGCAAATCAGTAATTTTTTTAAGGTTTTTGAAATTTGAAATGAAATTGTTTGAAAAATTTTATAATTTCCTAATCGCAGACCAAAAGTTTCGTCAATTCCAAATATCGTTATTTATACACGATTTCATGTTGAGTGATTTTTCAATCCCGGGATCACAAAAAGGCTCCGGGATTAGATACCCTAATTGATAGTATTTGCAATGAACGGCTTCGGTTTTAATATTTTATAAATAATAAGGATTTTTTTTAATTTAACACCATTTCACCAAAAAGTGGCTATCCGGGATATGTATTTCCACATAACGATGTAACAAAATATTTCAACATGCTAAAAATAATCTTCTTTTCGAAGGCCACAATATTTATTTTAAAATCATTACCATTTTAAACAGCACAAAAAAGACATAGCTTAGATCTTAAATGCAAAAATTAATACGGGCTTGAAATGTTTTTATAAAAAAAACTCGTAATTATTTAAACTACACCACTGTAGAACAGGTGTTTCTCAGGTTCACTGATTGCCGTCCCCTATCTTGTTATTTTAACGTATTTCCTGTTCCTTGGTAAACTTCTTCGTTCTTCACTTTGTCTGTACGCACTTAGCGTTTATTTATAAACTGAAGACAATTTTATCATGATGCATCATTATCATTAGTGGATACTAGCATGTTCTATCAAGAATTTCTTAATTAAGAGCCTGTTTCTTTATTTACATATATGTTTATTATATAAAATCGTCGGTATATTGGCAGAAAGCGTTAAGTAAAAAACAAGCTCTCTTAAATTATGAATATCGAAAGAAAGATTTCATAACGTTGTATGTTTTGAAAAAACAAACAATTTTTATATAACATAATCAAGTTATTTTCTATACCAAAACTCAAAAAAATAATATGAATTTTCGTTTTTAAAACTATATGTTGTAAATCTTTTGGGTTCTCTTCAGAATATAACAAATAATTTGAACTAAAAAAATTGATGTAAAGATAAAAAACTTTCTTTAAAATAGCATTTCGCTCGCTTAGATAATATAATAAAAGAGACAGAGGCATCTACGAGCAGCGCTTAAAATTGCTACACAATAAATGTTAATATGAAAAGAAAATAAACAAAAAAGGCAATGAATGATGAATTACTTTACACAGGGAAGTAAGTGGATCAGAACAATCAATTGCATATAAATAAATTAGCTATTGAGCGTTTGTGAGCTAAAACAATGGACTGGAAATCACAATTCAAGTACTTTCATGCGAAGTCATTCACATCTATAGACTACTCTCCAGTCTAGAGGCTCCCAACCGGTGGGTAATTTCCCCTGGGGGTAATTTGACCTGCTGAAAATGACTTACTTAATGACTGTAACACAAGTAACGACAATGAAAAATTGGTCACAGATGTTTCATTGATTGAACTCTTAATAACATCAAATAAACTTGAATACCCTGTAATTGTAAAATGTAATAAACACTAAAATAGTCAGCACTTCAGTGAACACCTTAAAAATAATAATATGCTCAACCCATGGTTCTTCCCTTTCCGATGAAAAAAAGTTTGATTTATAAAATTATAACCAGGCTTTCCAATCCCGGGATCCCGGATCCCGTCCAATTTTGTGATCCCAAAATATCGGGATCGCGACCGCACCAATCCCGGGATTTCCGGATTGAGATTTTTTTTAGCAAATCAGTATATTTATAGGATTTCGAATTTGGAAGAGCTAAAAAAAACGTGTCACGCTGGTATTTTAGGCAAATTCCTGGGTTTTTTTAATTGGAAATGAAATAATGAAAAAGTGAAAAATTCCACGACACCAAAAGTTTTCTCAATTTATACACGATTTTATGTCAAGTGCCCAATTCCGGGATCTCGGGATTAAAAATAAGTCAATCCTGAAATCTCGGGATCACAAAAAGGCTACGAAATTGGATACCTTAATTATAACCATTAATTGTAAAAAAAACATTGAGATAATTCATATTTAGAGCATATTATTCATCTTGAAAGTCAGAATAATTAAAAATAATGTTCCAAATATTTTTCATTTAAATAAAATATTGAGAAGCACTCTTAAATTTATCTATGTAGAAATCTTTCTTGTCTTCTGTACGTGTTCGCTTATTTTGCCTCATCTGTAGTATTTCATTTATTTCATAAAGCAATATAATAATTTATGACTAAAAGAAACTCTTATATTTGAGCACGCGTGAATCTCTGACAGAAACATATTTCGTGTAAACCGGAAAACATATTTGTCTGCAACATGTTATAATAACTCAAGCCGGAAGAAAATTTTAAATTCTTTGTATTATTATATATTTAAATATTTCACTTCAACAGTAAAATCAATCTTTTGTTTTAAATAATTGCTCGAGAAAAGTTATTCAGAAGGTGAACAAGTAAGAATTATATGTCTCAATCAATAACATATTCGGTTGCACATCGTCATATTAGAGCAGCGTTTCTTAACAGATGCTTTTATTTATTTTACCGATTGGGGCCATGCCAAAATTTTTTTCGGTCGCTACAATATTACATACATATTGCGATGATGAAACCAGCCACCATTGTCAATCAAACGCATTCATTGCTTAGCGTTAGTGTTTCCGGGTGATTCTGTAATAAAATCTGTCGAACTAATTATCGAACTGCATAATATAATGACAATATGAACACAGACGATTTGTAGCCCTTCGGGAGAGGTGTATGTTTATTATGCAAGTGTATTCAATTTTATCCTTCGGGAACTCAATCGAAATTTACAGTTAAGTAAGAGACTGAACAACAATAAAAAAATTAATAAACTTCTAAAGTATACAAACAATAATTACTCATTAGAATTAAAGATTAGTTTACTGAAACAACAAGACTAATTACTTTTTAGTGTGGTTTTTATTTATCAGTGCTTTCCCCACACAAAGATTTCAGCTAAACAAATTTCAAATATTGAGACAGCATTTAACTGTATTTGTTGTAGAAAGATAAATAAAAAACCTTACCCATTCTAGCACCTCATATCACCCATTCTAAATTCACTCCAAACCCATTCTAGATCTTTGGATTACTTATTTGGACGGTATAAAATACGCAACGCTGGTATGAAACAACTGCGTCTATTTTCACGGTTGATTTATTTTATTCGTGTAAACGCTGTTGTGGAAGATACTTTGTTTTTTATAGTCGATCTGTTAAGCATATACAATGGCTGGAAAAGTGATTGGAAGAAAACGAAATTCTGCTTTTCTTAGCCAATGCCGCAGACTACGACATTGTATGCGTTCGACAGATCGACCAAAACAATTAAGTAGATGTAGAAAAGCACAATGAACATAGCAGCAGTTAATGCATTTGTATACATATATCAACATTTAAAATCTGATGCAATAATATTTCAGACCGTTGTAAAATAAATGTCAAGTTCTTTATGCATATGAGAAACCAAAAGTCCATTCTTGTTTCAATAGTATAGAAAAGTTTGTTGTTTTCCTGCGCGTATCGTTTATTTTTAACTGTCTCTAAGCAACAATGATCTTTCAAGAATCTACCGTTATCAAAATTAACAATGATTGTTAGTGAATAATTGGACTTTATAACATCTAATTGCAAGTTTAATTAATTAATTAATCTTTTTTTCACAGCCGAGTGGGAAACCTTTTCCTGACTATGTTCCTGGCATTCAGTTTGATGTCCCTGGCCGCTGGAAACCTTGCAGCAGTGCTTGCCGGCACTGGTATCCTGAGAGACGTCCGAAGACCTGAATCGGATCTTGCAACTCAGGTAGAAAATTCACCTCAACTTTCTTTAATGTTCTCATTAAAAAAACATAACTTATATATCGTTAACACTATTTATTGACTCTTTTATTGTGACCAATAATAATCTTAAAACAGTTTGAAAAGGACAGATAACAAACAGTATATTTACCATCTCTGAGTAAAATAAAAATTAATTAAAGAACAACTTTTGTGTGTATCATATTATTCATAGCAATGTGTATTGCCACAATCAAACCCGCAATAAATAAACGATGGAACAAGAATATTTACCATGGATTTGTGTTCGAAGACATTGGCTACTTGGGCTGTCCTAGCACTATCATTTTTTTTTTTTTTAATATTTGACATTACAGCTAACGCCAATGCGTCAAATATTTTGAAGTTGAAAGATCATACGAGATATACTCGATGAGAATTTTTGAAAGTCACATGAGATTAACTCAAGGAGAATTGACTTCACAAACACCCATGTCTTAGATCTCAAATTAAAATTGAAAAAATCCAATTTGACATTGACCTTACCGGGAATCGAACCCGGACCCACCTGATCGGTAGAGCAAGCTCTTACCAACTAGACCAAAGCGGGTGACTTATCTCTTCCTTCGCTAAAAATAGAGGTCGAGCAACTGTGTAACAAATAGTAATCGAAAAACAAATTATGCAAACCATAATCATAGGGCTCTAACATTTTGGAGACACGAAACCTTCTACTGTCTTTATATTTTATCGTCACACATTAAATGCATGCTTTCTCAGCATTTTAAGAGTCGATACTCCTACTGTATGTACGGTTTAGGTTACTTTTTTCGGCATGGTGGCATTTTTATAGTCAACACTAGGGCATTCAATCCTGGCCCTTTTTGTAATCCCGGGATTTTGGGATTCACATTTTTTCAATCCAGGGATTGAAAATTCACTAATTCGGAATTTTAAAAATATTTGGACGCCCTAGTCAGCACACCTACTGTCTTAACAGTTTGTCTCATGATTTGTCAACATTTCAGGAACTCAACACCCTTTGCTTTGCTGTTATGATTGATAATTTTCGATATATTTTTTTTAAATTGTCGAGCCATATCGGACGCTCGCTATGGGTGTTTTCCAAAAAGTATCTCACATATTCCAACTTTTTCCGATTTATATCAAACAATTTTCCAGCATAAAAGACGTTCTTCGTATACACAATATTCGTCTGGTATTGCAAACCCTAATTGGAAGGAAGCTTAAAGGGATGTCCGTAATACAGTCACTGTTGCGATATACTTGTAACTTGGAAATAATAACTGTAAATTGAACAGACATTGCAGTATGCGAGGAAAGTTTCTTACAACTGTCATCATTGTAAAATTGACAACGTTAGCTCGCTCAAGCGTTGCAAATTCCTAAGCAGTAATAATCTTACGACAAATGAAATAAGTAAGTAATATTTTAGCAGGTAAGTATTAAGCTATTCTGTGAAGCAAGATGTCATTAGGCAGATATGAAAAATTCCGGCTCACAATAAACGCCCGAAGAGTAAACGCAATCCAATTATTCTTTACGTAACTCTTGGCACGCCGCGGCATTACAAATGGTGTTATTATTCCCCTTTTGGATGATTCATTGGTATCTACAGTCATTCAGAGTTCAGCGTGTGCGTTTCCAAGTGTTAAAGCACGGTCATCTCCGATCAATTTTAAAATGAAGATTAACAGAGTTATACAGTCGAATCTTTTTATGCGGTAGAAACGTTTCAAAATATATCCCATAAAAAAAGATTTGGAGATACGTTTTTACGTTCAGAATCGCCTGATTTTTTTTATGAAAAACTACTGTCCAAACAACCTTTTTTATCAAAAATATTATCGCTGTGTATTACAATACTGGGCACAATTTAATATTCGGTCCAAAATCACTAACACCACTAGAAGAATTATCTAAAACAATGGTTCTTCACAGTTAGAATTAGCACTAACTTCACCATCATTCGGTGCTATTTTTTTTTGTTCTATCTATGTAATAATTTTGATTTTTCAATTGATTTATGAATTTCTGTTCAAAGGCATGGATGTATGTGATGTCTTGAATTCCCCCCTCCCACCCATCATATCCTATAAACGGGGCGTATTAAGAGCGATTAGTTAACCACTAGTCCTGTCCTAGCCCTTTCCTTTTATTCCTATTCTCTTTGGAAAAAGAGAGGTTGTACTGAGTAACAAGCAGTTCTCGTAGAAACATTTCTGTTGAGATAAACTCCATTAGGAGTCCATATGCTCCATATTGGGAGCGGACATGGTAAAAAAAAATGTAATAAAGTAATTGGCGACTTTTTTGATTGACAATTATTGAGATTACGTTCGAATTTGAATGCTCGCTCAGAGTTTTTATCAATAAGAATAAAATGATTTTGCAAAGTTGAAGACCTTCTTCATTTTTTTAAAAAACTGCAAATACGACTAATAGCATCATGAAAGTGACTTAATTCATTTTGATTATTTATGTATGGAATGTGCATGTATACATATATGTGTCGCTTAGAATCAAAACTAATATTTTGCATTTTTGATATTTTTGAGCTAAATGAATCTAAATGCGTCAATAGATGTATGTATACATAAATAGTTGTGTTCTAAAAAAATACGTTCAAAAATCTTAAAACCACTACCAAAGATCACCATTGGTGTTGAACTCGAAAATGAATAAAATAAGACGTAAAAATGAACCAATTGGCGATCTGTAGTTTTCTTAGTTTAATGGTATATTTTGCATTTTAAAAAGTCTTATTTTTTACTCGGAATAAATATTTATAGTATGAGTTATTACTTTTTTAAAAACTACAAAAAAATAGTACTCCTGTGATTCTTACTCGATCTTCGTAGAATATGAGTTATGAATCTAAGCTGCTCATATCACTGAACACGTTTCCACGTGGACTGGTTTCACTGTGGATTGCTCACCTCTGGTTTTCTGTTGGCAATGATGAAAAAATATTTCATATAAGTAATAATATCAACGGCGAAAGAAACGCGAATGCTTCCTATGACTTTAAGTCCCGTTAATTAAAAGCGTGTGAATGAAAATGTTTTTCTGAAATCTATCGTTAATATTGTTTGCCATTGTAGATACTTTCGTTGCGAAAGCAAGCACATTTTAGTATATAACTGAGTACAGGAAATGAAAACGTTAGCTATTTGGATACGACGCGAAGAGGTCAAATGCGTCATTGTACCAAAACGTCAGTGAGGCGCATCTTCGCTGCAGCAAATTAAAATGGTTGCACGCTCCCTGCACTTTCGTAACAATTATTATTGCACGCAGTAAATGCAGTTACATTCTAATGACACGCACATAACGCAAGTCTATAAATACCGCTTAATTTGGCTAATTAAAAGTAATAAGCAGTCAAAATTGTCAGTAATTTATTTTCAGAAACCGGTTTTTGAAATACAATACTTATATTGTAATAGATCAGATCCCTTGGGCTTTCTTCCTATTTCATTTGAGTCAAGTGTTATTTAAGTTAGACATGAGATAGATCAGGGGTGGGTCAGATTTTTTCGGAGGTTCTCGCTCGAGCCCTTTGTTAATTTAAGAGAAAACAATATTCTCAGATCAAATTAGTACATAACTGCAAAATCTAACATAAATATTATCTACAACAGCTTCAGTATACACAGTAGTAAATTTTTAGCCATTTAGATTGATATTTTTACAGTAAATTGCATATTGTTACATATTATAAGTGTATTTAGTAACAATCGATTGCTTATTTAAGTATTACAAACAATTGCACACAATTGCATAGGAGTGATAAAAAAATTCACTCCTTCACCAGAACACCGAAAATTGATACTTTGAGATTGAGCGAGCTCTTTTTTAATGTATTGGTAGCCCACCGCTGAGTTAGATACGTTATGTCTACGTCTATTAAAGTATCTCAAAAGTGAAGTGACCTCACCAAACACGAAATGCAATAGTGTTTTCTCCGTAAAATAATAATATTATGCAATCCACCAAAACAAAAGACATGATTTTACTTTAAGTTAAATTAAAAGTTTTACTGTTTAACTAAAATACTTAACTCACTTCATTTCTCATTGGCTCATTTGTTTTGTTGGTTTATTTATATGAAATAGCATGAATGTACGTTATTTTTACATTAAGTTTTCCCACCAATATACAATTCTGAAAAATTTGAGTAAAAATAGCGATTTGCCTGCTAGTTATCCTTTGATAACCATATCGTACGGGTTCGGTGATTCTACCGAACATGATTCTCCCGAACACGAACACTCCGAACAAGAATCGTCCGAACACGAACTCTCCGAACAAGAATACTCCGAACACCGATTCTTTCGGACACAGAATCTTCCGCACACAGAACCTTCCGGATATAGAATACTTCGCACACCGAATACTCCGAACATCCGTACGACCCTTACTACTTTTAGAAAAAGACTCTGACAAGTAGTTCCGTTAAACATGTTATGTTGAAATGTCACGCTACAATTTTATATCCCTAGTATTTGGACTATTTGGAAGGAGAATGATTTTACAAAGTACGATATGAGATAAACAATGTCTGTATAATAAAAATGATTAATTTAACTACTAAATAGTCTTAGTAAAAAATATACCAATAGTTAACTATTTGTCCTGTCAGTAATTCTTTATTCTCTACCCTGGATTATTTGATCAACTCTCTATTCAGAAAAGCGGTTGATCGAAGCAGTTAAAAACAGTTACGACAAAATCTTAGGAGCTTTAATGTTTACATTGGAAGCGAATTTATTAGGTAATCAATACACGTTTTTATATTGGTATAAAAGTTACAATCATAAAAGTATTTTAGGTTAACTATCTTTTTGGCACGGATTAACTTTTAACACTACAGGCGTAAATCAGAAACTGCCGATTTTCCATTTGATACGAACGTAGAAATGATTCTTCACTTCAGATACCTAATTCTGTTTGTATATCTTATCACGTCAATAATTTCAAACACGATTATGAGCGAGAAATGTTTATTCACACTATTCTCATACTAAATCGGCATATATAGTAAATTAGTATGTTACTCGATAGCAAATGTCAAAAGCCAAATCCGTATTCCAAATGGCTCCTAAAATATGCAGTGAAACATTATCATGTACCGATATTTGTAATATAATATAAAACAGACAGAATATTCTTTTCACTTAAGTTCCCACCTTTCCTCAGTTGTAAACATTCGTCATTGCGTATTGTAAAACAACATTTACTTAATCCATAAATGTCATTATTATATCAATGATTTTTAATGAGTAATCTGCATTACATGTTCCAGACAGTTATACCGTTTCTCCATCGGTGGGCTGCCAATACGTTGACAACAGGCTCGCTTAATCTCAAAGAAATTCTCGGTATTCTGGGGAAGGAGTGAATTTTTTATCACTCATTTGCAATTATATACAATACTTAAATAAGCAATCGATTGTTACTTAATACACTTATAATTTGTAATAATAAACATTTTACAATAAACTAATCAATGTAAATGGCTAAAAATTTACTACTGTGCGTAAACTGAAGCTGTCGTAGATAATATATAAGTCAGAAATGGCGGATATGTTCTAATTTTGTCTGAGAATATTGTTTTCTTTTAAATTAACAAGGTTCTCGCCGGTCTCTGTAAAATTAAACAAGAGGCCCACGCAAGCCCTACCGAGACCCCTCCAGCCCACCCGTGCGTTTTTCCATAACCACTAATATTATATAACAGGCTCCATCCGTTAGTCTCTGACTCAAATAACTGTTCCTAAATATTCAATGTTCAGTGTTAATTCTAACTCCTCAAAACCAAACAATAATAATTCATATTTTCGATGAACTCAGCGGTAACTTTGTAAATATTAATTTTGAATATAACATTGAATTTGTAGAAATTTTCTTTGCAGGAAAAACGTATTGCTTCGTTGGAAAGTATTTTATAAAGTAGTTTAGTCATTTCAATAAAATAAACTCTTACATTGAACTAGATATTGCTGTGAATAAATTAATTATATTCAACGTTCATATTAGAAAACAAAAGTAGGTAATAGGATCAATTTGTAATTAATGTTCTCGCAAAAGCAATTAAATTGCTTTATCAATAAAAAGAAAATTAATGCGTTTAACTGATCTTTGAATAATTTTCAGTTTTGCACGATGAACAGATAGCGGTAGAAATTAATTTAAGAAAAAGTAATAATTAATCTATGGAATATTGTTATTAATTATTACTAGCCGACCAGACGTGGTCGAGTGGTAATGTTCTAAATTTCACGATCAACGTCTCGAATATCCGAATGAGCATCCATTAATGTGTCTAGTGATATATGTACATATGTGGTCGACTTTATACAAGAAGTCATTAAAATGTATTTCATAAGAATTACATAAGCTTGTTAATGATGTAAGCTTGATAATTATTCCGGTATGTGCATAAAATATAACATAATAATTTTAAAGGTATGTCATTGGACAATATTGGTTTATGAAATGACTTTTTGAGTTTAAGCAAAATTAGATAAATGGACTTCGATTAATGTAACTTAGTTTTTAACAAATTGACAATTAATCATACGATATATGATGTTTGCATCATTATTCCCTATCTAAGTTCCCCAATCTAGAATAAAAAAATATAAATAAATGACTCGGGAGATAAACTTATATTATAATATTTGCAGGATAACTTCATCTCATTATTTTTTATAAGAGGTTGTGACGAGGGCCTCCAATCCCGGAATCCCGTCCAATTTTGTGATCCGAAAATCCCGAGATTTCGGGATTGAGTAAATTATAAAAACTTGCGCGAGAGCTAAAAAAAATAAAAGGTTCCATTTTTTTTTTAATTTTTGCAATTCCGCAAATTCCTGTGTTTTTGAAATCTGGAATCTTGGAAGAGCTAAAAAAAGGTTTCGAGTCTTTTCATTTTAGGAAATCCTTAAATTCCCAGGACTTTGAAATTGCCGAGCAAAAAAATTTACACGATTGGAACAATTGTCAATCCTGAAATCCCAGGGCTACAAAAAGGCTCCCGTATTAGATACCCTAGTTGTGACCTACATCGTTTTCTTGTAAAATAACTATAATTAAATTTATATCTTCTTTAGTTTTATTAACGTCAAACAAACCACCTCTTGGTTTACCTATTTACAGCATCGTTAAACGGCTAGGAGTATTTGCAAATAAATAAAGCAATAATTCTCCAAGAATCGGAAGCTTATGTTACTATACATAAAATTGTGCTAGTATATAAAACTGTGGCTTAACACAAAATCAATTAACAACGCACTAATTATTCTTAAAAGTCATATTTTAAACTGACTAATTCTCTTTAATGTTGGCCTACAATGGGATTTGATAACGAATAGTTATTTTGTTTATTTCAATCACTATTAAAAAAACACATCATACTTAAAATTAAACAATGAATTAAAATACATTTCAAAGTAGGCAAGAGTATGATAATTGTTTATGTTAAAAAGTTCTTACATAATTAGCCGGTATTTAATATAACTCTCATGCGAGCTCAGTGGGAAATTGAAGTTTTTCTTTCATCTGCAATTTTCCACCTCAATCAATTGTTTCTATGTTCCATTATGCATTCATTATTTTATTATTTGAATGACCGACGCCGCAGTTCGACAAAAAAGTCCAAAACGATTGCAATAAGATTGTCATTATTATTGTATTCAAATAAGCAGACATAAATATTTTAAACTTTTTTCGCGTTTCGTGCTGTGCTGTTGAAATTGTGTCACTATGAACATAGATGTAAAGATTTTAACGTGTGTTTTAGTAATGGAACTGTACCTTTAAATTAGCATAACATAACATATTATGGTAGCTTTCGATAAGAGTGCTTGCTGATTTGTATTAAAGTATGTTAATAAAAAATATTCGCTACTCATATATTATGTTCTGAAATAACAATGCTGTAATAGTTAACTCTATATGGATTATAGACTGTCAGTACAGGAATTTACATCCATGATTTCCGTGTTTTAAGCCAACGACGTTGACCACTCGACCACGCAGCCGGCAAGAAGTTAATCTTTTAATTCAACAAAATTTACGCTATTTCTACGAACATACATTGTAGATATTAGATTAGCGATACTAAGCCTGCAGTCCAATCAGATTTTATGTAAGGCCAAAAAAATCATTGTCACCAAATGATTTTTCAAACATCATTAACGTATATGAATGAGTAATTTGAATACATTTGTTTTTTTGTGTATGTATATTATGTGGTATATTTATCTGTTTGAATAGGGTAAAAATATCAAAGTATTTCAGTTCTACAGTTTTTTATATGTTATACATTGATAGCTATTTCGGCTTTCGCCATCGTCAGAACTATGCTTTAAACGTGACGATGGTGAAAGCCAAATTAGCTATCAACGTATAACATATAAAAAACTGTAGAACTGAAATACTTTGATATTTTTACCCTATTAAAATGGAGTTCTACCAAGTAAATGCCAAATCAATAAATAAATTGAAAGTAGCCGATATGGCTACTCAGGCAACTGAGCAAATTTACGTTTAAAGCATAGTTCTGACGATGGTGAAAGCCGAAATAGCTATCAACGTATAACATATAAAAAACTGTAGAACTGAAATACTTTGATATTTTTACCCTATTAAAATGGAGTTCTACCAAGTAAATGCCAAATCAATAAATAAATTTATCTGTTTGTATTAATATGGTGTGGTCCACATAATGTAGTAAAATCCAGCAAACGGTCTATGTAAAAAAAGGGTTAAGTATCGTTTGACTAGATGGTATACGGCGTCTAGCCTCTTCCAGTACACCACTACGTATTAATTAATATCGTTTGCGATCCCTGCGATGGTGTTTACGACAGGTGTGTCGATACAAAGATGTATCTTTCCATAACTTCAATTTGACAGACTTTTAAAAAGTATTTTTAGGTTAGAGACCATGATTTGCACGTGTACATTAATACATGAATTATACATACAGCAGTTAACCAATAATTTACTCTCTGACCTCGCTTTTGAATACCGTCTTCAGGCTGTATTATATACACTCATTTAGTCATTTTAACTTAGTCTTATGTACGTTTGGACAAGTCTAAAAATCTGGTAATATATTCAAGTATCACTATGATTCAATAAAATTTCAGTAAGATCAACAAAAGTTAAGCACGATAGTTTTACTTCCTTTTACAAACATGTTAATTTTAAAAACAGAATCTTTTTGGAGGGAAGGACTTAGTTAGAGCAAATGCGAAAAGGAGATAAACATATGGGTGTATAGGTGCAATGCATCTTTTCATTAACAACTTGATTTAAGTTTTTATGACTAAACGCGTCTTTTTTTTCTAACTTAGATAAATAAAAGTATATATTAGAAATATGTACCATTCATATTCGTTTACTCTTTTTTGAATAGGAAAGAAGAAGTAGAAAAAAATCCCTATGTAAATTAAGTGATACCTCGATTCTACGTTTTTGAAGACATTGCAAAATAAAATAATAATGGAAAAACGTGCATTAGTAGTAGAGGTACTTTAAATTGTTTTGAAGGCTTCATGCTGTAAGTCATAAATGCCAGAAAAATATTTTTTATGGCCTTAATTTACATTATAGTATCATAATTTTTATAATTTAGATTATTTGAGCTTACTTCTTTATCATTTTAATAAAAATAAATGTGTGAATTCAGGGCACTACTCAAAATCGGAGTTTCACTATATATCAATTTACGCCATATTGAGAGAAGACATATTTAATAATAAAGAACATATTTTACTTTAAATTTAAACTAAATGAGACAAAAATATATGAAATATGATTTCTTACGACAAAATTTCAAACGTTTGGTTTGTCGACAAAACGGGACTTGCTCAATAGTAATTTAAAAGAAATGTATTATTTTTGTTTTTTTATTCTTCCACCATTATTATAAGCAATAATGCAAGGCTATTTGCTCAAATAACAGAGAATTCTATGAGACATCTTGATAATATAACAGCTGAACAATGAATGCGACAATTTTTGTGAGAATTTTTGTATTTTTTGAATCATTTTATAAATTGGTTCACTAAACTTATTACAGTAAATCTAACAACGTAACCTAAAAACATAATTACATAACAGTAAACAGTACAAAATACCTGCAATTTTATCAAAATAAATACAATTCATATAAATGATTCATAATATGATAGAGAAATACGTAATTAACTGAGCTGTAAAATTTTCACATTTCTTTATCGTTTTGCGTGGTTTTTTTTCTTCATAAAATTGTGTTGAAAAAATAATATTTTGCATTATAAATACGTGAATATTTTTTAATTTAAATTTAATTAAGAAAATACGCATGCTGAGAAGTTATTCAAAATAATTTATGAAAGTAAAACAATTCTAAAACTTTATATATCAATCAGAACCGGTTTTGCTCATTGCTATTATTTTTAAATAATCAGTTAAGTTTTTTAAAAAATGGATTTATCCGTTATAATTCTTATTGATCTCAAAATATGGAATGTTTTTCTACGGGCCGAACTTTATAAACATAAAAACTTACAAAATATAAACAATGACAGTCCAAGTATCCAAAAGATTTTATTTAATTTGATTTTAGGATCTTTCCAATGCAACGATACAATATTTGAATTCATTTCAAGCTGATACTATACTAAAATAACTTGTAAAAAAACGAAAAATCAAAATGATGTAGAGAAATTCGCTTTTCGACGTTTCACCTTCGATAATGAAAGTCTAGTGAAAATTACACCAATTACTATTTCGTTATCGGACAAAATTATACCCGGCAATGATAGATCTTACAAATTCTACCGCATTTTAATTCTATTCTGATACTTGTAGTAATACGTGCAGTGAGAGCGAAGGGTCATAAAAAGGGCTAGTAATCATACCAATTGTAAAGCTATTGACCGAAGAATACGACCAAATTTCAAATTTTAAGTTTCCGGACATTGATAGAGCCGGGTCTCTAATGCTTGACACCTCTACACATGTTTTTTGTATTCGTTGTTTACATGCATTTTTAGGTTGGTATTAGGGTATCCAATCCCGGGATTGGGATTAGCTCACCGAGGAATTTTAAATCCTCAATTCCCTATACTTTGTCCTCAGATTATCTCCAAACCTCGTTTTTTTTAGCTCACCGAAGAATTTGAAATCCTCAATTTGGTATACTTTTCCCCCAGATTGTCACAAAAGCTCGTTTTTTTTTTAGCTCACCGAAGAATTTGATATCCCCGATTTGGTATACTTTTTCCCCAGATTGTCACAGAAACTAGTTTTTTTTTTTTTAGCTCACCAGCGAATTTGAAATGCACAATTTGCCAATTTCGTGTTAATTTTCGGGATTTCCTCAAAATTTCTCTATCCCGAAATCCCGGGATCGCGACCATGTCAATCTCGGGATTTTGGGATCAGAAAATTGAACAGGATCCCGGAATTGGATGCCCTAGTTGGTATACATAAATGTAATAGTTGCGGTTTGATAAATAGTTAGATGTTTACATTCGCTAAGTAATAAGCAATTGATCCATTTACTGTTATACAATACTGTGATACAATACTGTTTTCTCTTAAATTAACAAGGGGCTCGCTGGCCTTAGTAAAATTTAGCATGTGGCTCGCGCGAGCCCTTCTTATTCCATACAGCCCATCCCTGGTTGTGGTTTCCAGATACTCGAGTATTGTAAGTTCGATGAATCCATTTATATATTTTAATTAATTACATATAAGTACATTATTTTAGATTTTCTATCCATCCAAGAAACGAAAAAAACCTTCAGCTCAAAATTTAACGGCAGTCGATTACTAAATGTAACAATGTGGGACCGCCAAGATGAAGAAGATACAAAAATAACAATATTTTTTTTCCATTCTACCGGGCCAATAGTAATAATACCCCACTCAGAATTGTAAACCGGAATAAAATACATTTATTACAACTGTGGTTATCTCTTCTTTTTTTATTGCAAAAATAATATTTTTTGTGTTACATTAACATCATTTTAAATTTCATTCAATTTGAAACAATTCAGGCGTAAATTATATCTGACAGTTTATGCTTAAAATAACTAGAATAATTTAATAGACTGGAACAAATGTTTATAGTTAATTCGAAGAAAGAATAGTCATATTTCTTTATTGGTGATTCCAATGCATATATAATTTTTAAATAATATCACTAATATATCGACTGTGTAAAGCAATGATGCACAACCTTTTACCTTCTAGCGGGCCGCATAAAACCAATTATCGTGGGTTCGGGCCGCAAAGAAAAAAATGATTTAAAGTACGCTCAATCCTTTTTATACAGAAAATATGTACGTTCCTTGCAAAACAGCCCTAAAACCGCGTAAAAAAGATTATGTGAATTTAGATAAATGAGTAATAGGTTCAATTTTATTATTTTGATCGTGTTATTTCGAAAATAAATAAGCCATGCAAAAGAAGGATTATGAGTACTTGCTTATTAAAAATCGTTTCATTGTCAGATATGTATGTTTCATTTATATGCAATTCATAAGTAAATGCGTTCTAGGTCTTCATTTTTAACTATTTTTTTTAATTTGACATACTATTTGTAAGCCTGATTCTATGAACCGATTGATTCTCCTTCATTGAAGAAAAAGCTTGCTTACATTTATTAAATAAATGTTTTACGTGAAAAAAATATGTTTGAGAAAAAGATTTAAGGGCCGCCACAAAATTCAAAAGGGGCTGCATGCAGCCCGCGGGCCGCGGTTTAAGCATCATGGTGTAAAGGAAGAAGGACGTAGCCTACAGTTTTTTTAAAACAGCTTTTTTCAATAATTACAATGTATACAACTTGATACACATTCTATCAAAAAGGTGTAAGCTAAAGATGCCGAATTAGTATTTTAGTTTAGCTTTTAAGTTTGGAAAAAAAGGCCTGCGAAAATTGCAACCAGAAAAAAAAGACTGAAGAAAAGGTTATTCTTGAACAATTTATTAAATTAATATTAGATTGGGCCAAATAAACACCAGTTTACAACTTTCCGTGCACTTCAATGTTGTGTATATTTCATAATTTCCCTTTGTCCTAAAATCATCAAAACACATTTTTTGCCCCTCCTGTTAAATTTGATATGTGTGTTACGTCTTTTTCTCTTTCCACAGTCGATATGTATATTATCAAAACAAGAAACTGCCCGGATATGAAGTTTTATCATTAATTATTTAATTATTATAGAGGTTATCATTATTAATAGTTTAATTGGTGCAACAAATATAATTTAATAATCTATGTCTAAAATGTATCCGAAGAAAATCATTACGGGAAACAGTCCGCATTTTAAGTGAATTTATCAATAATTTCTAATGTAAAATGTATTGATACGGTTAATGATGCATACAAAATCATTTATTAATACACGTTTTATATGAAGTGGATGGTGTAATGTTATACAAACTATGAAATATTTATTGTGGTCGCGTATTTTGTGAGTCAAAATAAAATGGCTTTTTTCGTAATTACCTACCGTAAAATGTTGACCTCTATTTGATTCGTTAGAGAGGTGAAAAGACATCAGAAACATCCTACGCCCAAGATCTGAAATGTATGTTTGAAAAAATGTTAATTTGGTATTAATCTTGCCGGGACTTGACTCCAGATCCATCGCTCCTAAAATTACATGTCAATGCCATGTTTAAATACTTCAACATCATAAACTTATATATAAAGGTATCTGTAATCAACGCTGTTTTTGAAGGAGTTCTTATAATCGTTTATTTATTTAGTATATTAAGTTTCAGCATCAATTAGTTAAGCCGGTTAAGAGAATAGCTGTAAACATACTGTTCAATTGTTTTTTGAAATAATATCCAAAATGTTCTCTTCATATGTGATAAATACTTAACAGCTCATTTTTTTTTCTTTTCAGGATGATCCTAGAGGAAAGTTCTGGCCTCCGATACTTTCTAATGTTGGTTTGCTCCTCTCATCCGTTGTGCACTGCTTAATAGCTTTGGTAAGCGTGTATCACACAGCCAAGAGAGTTTGCGCGTGCTTCAGGCCCAGAGAACCATTCAACCACAATCAATTTGACCCGTCATATTCCAATCTACAGCCGCCATACTCCGTTGTCAGCGTATCCGAAAAACCTCACGAAAAAAACCAAAAATATTCCGCCGAGAGTCCAACTAGCATTTCAGACAACCGCAAAGAGTTAAGTAAAATACTAGAAGGAAAGCTCATGAATCCGGAAAGCGACGTTGACCAGGTAGATGGCGTAAATCGGAACTACATTAACCAAGATGGCGGTCAACGAACACATTCGCAGCCGATGAAAATGTCACAAAACGACAACGGACGCGATCCTCATGGAGTAGGATCGTACTTTGGAAGTGCCAATAGTAAGGATAAACTCGTCTGTAGCTGGCTGGGCGGCCAGCCTGCTATACCTGTGAGAGTTCAAAAAGTGTCAAAGAGTGGTATTAAAAAGAATAAGATGAAGCATCCGCCGATGCTTCTCATGCCCGCTGGAGCTGGAAATACGGTGAGTTGATATATTTTAAAAAACATGTAAAGTCTTAAGAAAAAGAAAGGAATAGTTTGTACATGAAACTTTCTTGAAGAAGATCCATACGGCTGGACTCAAGATACTCGCGACTTGGAAAATTAAAATAAAATGCTCTTCAAGTTTGACATCACATTACAAACAAGAATTAAACACTTTCGTTTACTGACATCCACAATTAGTATTCGTTAAGAGATTTTTTTCTCCATGAGCCTTTGAGCTGATTATCAATACAAAGCTAAGAAAAAATATATACGGAAAGGGGATTTAAACACTTAGTCTGTACTTACATTAGAAGTTTAAAAAAAAAACAAAAAACTGACAGCCTACTTTGTAGGGTCAACATAGACTTCACTATGGTAAAAAATGAAATTAAAAATTCTCGTGGTGCGGTTGTCACTAATTATAGATATATCGTTAAATTGAACAGAACAGGGGTAGCCAAACTCAATATTTCTTACAAAGAAAATATTTATATATTTAAAATTAAGGAAGGATTGAAATCTTTAGAGGGCCAGCTCTTGCCTGAGGGCCGTAGTTTAGTGACCGCTGGAATAGAGCGTCTCAACATTTGATTTTTTACATCTTTTCTCCTTCCAATAAGTTTTAAGCTCTTATCCGATATTCTCCATTGGGTATTTTTCATGTACTGATCGTAGATATCTCATAACTAAAGTCCCTTCTAAGCTACGCGCGTGCGCGGCCGCGCAGCATTTGGGAAACCCCGCGCACTCATTTCGGGTTGGCGCGCACTACAAGACAGTTGTTCAATTAATATTTGATCGGTCCGCGCAGTATTCGTGCAGCTTCCGCGCAGCCTTTGAAATTTCCGCGCATCTAATCTCTTGACTTTGGGGGAACATTGCTCATAACTGCTGAACATGGAGAGTCCTCCAATTAGCCAATCTTGCCGTTTAGGAATCCAAGCCACGCATCGCAGCATTGATTCTCTTTAAATTTACCACTACACTAACATGATGTTGAAAACATTTAAAATAGCCGACATATTTATGATGATTTCGGTCTACCATATAATATAATTCATTCACAACAATTAAATTATTCATATGATACTACACTCATAAATATTTAAATAATTCTACAACGGCTTATCAATAGATTTAAAATACAGCCATAACGTGTTTTTGAGCACAAATTATTTAATATTCTTTACCGTTCCTTAACCTGTTTTTATTTTCTTGCAGTGCTTTTTTTTAAATAAAAGGTGCCGGAACTTATTCCTTTTCCACCTTTACTATGTTTTTTTATAATCTATATCATATGTAGAGTAGTGGCTTCTAATCCAATGAAGGTATCTCAACGAAAGTTTCTTTGCGAGAACTGGTTGTTTTTCAAGCTCCTTTTTTACGAGAGTAAGGATAGAAAAATTGGGCAAGGAAAGGACTAGTGGTTAGCAAATCATATACTTTTTGTTCAGGTTTTTAATATTTTTTATGTCACATTCTGCCGTTCTAATGTTATCTGAAAAACAGGGCTTCCAAATTTTATTGCCCCTGGGGACTACCATGTGCTTAATCTGCCACTGAGTAGAAGAGGTTCAGAGAATATTTAAATGAATCCGCTATTTAAGGATGTATTGGCACTGACTTTAACCAACTAACATTATTTCAAACATGCACACATTTAATAATTATATTTGATATTCATTCGAATTATTTTTTAAAGCGGTATCGTCTCAGCATATATACTTTTATTTGAGGTTATCTCAACAGACGTTTTCTTTACGAGAAATGCTTTACAGTGTTATTTCGTTGCACAACCTTTACTTTTCAATAGGAAAAGGACAGAACTAGTGGCTAGAAATGCTTTAGAAGTGGAGTGTTGAGAGGGGTATTCAGACAGGCATCCGTGAATTTTAACAAAAATCTATAAATCTATTGGAAAATTAATTTATAAAAATTTACCGTACTGGGGCTTGAACCCGCAAGGACCGTAGCTGTAGTCAATGACGTTGACCACTTGACGACGGACCTGATAAATAATTTTAGTCTTTAGTTTTTAATTTAGGAGCTTAACTGTATTGCTTAGGATGTCGACAAAATCCGCAAAGACATGGCAAGATCGATAGACTTGCTTGTATTTGTTTTATCTTTAATAATCTATTAAATGTATTTATTCAATATTAAAACCTAAGAATTTGTTACATATTTTATATAAATGCGATGTATATATATTTTAAGCGGCAAGCAAAATATAAAGTAATCGAAATCATAAATTTTGTAATATAAAATTAAATTTATAATTTTGTTACTCCACGTGTTGTGCTGCAAATTGAGGCATATAATTCGGTTCCCGGTAAATTGCTCGAATGGAAATTGCTCGAATAACAAGATTATCAATTTGTTTCCGTTTGTTCTGTCTGAGCCCTAGTCTTCTATGTGTTCTGGAAATATATAGAAACAGTTTGAGTAACTAATTAATAAGCAGTTCTCGTAGAAACACTTCTGTTGAGATAAACTCCATTAAAAGATCATATATTCCGCTAAATAATACTTATGCAAATTATTTTTATATTTCACTCTCTAAACAAGTGTCGCACAAGATAAAAATGAAATTCGTAGAAAAAGTCGTGAAAAATCGTTTAAATAACCAAGCAATTCGAGCAATTTATTGGCTCCCATATAATTCACCTCTATGAAGCATCATCAGACAGGATATCGCAAGGTTTACAAATGTACTCGATAGATTATTCATTTCCGTGTGTGTTGCCACCTTAAATGTAAATACGATACAACATATGAATTAAAAATTATGACTAATTTAACATTTGTAACCTGGAAATTGGGGTCAACAGAATGATAGCTTAATAATTATTTTCTTCCATAATATGAAATGGTACTATTCACACAAGCTTGTTTTTAAATGTCAAAACTGTACAGGTGTGCTTATGAACTCAAACGATATCAAACATCAAGGTAAATAATCGCAGAAAATCTTTGAAAAAATAAGAAGGCACACTTGGGTTTTTCTGTGAATGTGCCTATCTTTTATGTCTCAATGATTTATTGCGGTTGAATTGAGGCAACTGTAAAATAATATTATTACCTTTAATTGAGGTTGGAGACATGATGGTATTTGCTTAGGGTGTTGCTTAAAATGTTGATTCATAAAGTTATAAACATGTCATAAAATCCATGACCTTTCATTCATCATGTGAAAAGGTGTGAACGTTAAACATTACTTTCAATAAATTATATTATAGTTTCGATAAAATGAAGAGAATTTTATGTTTATATAGTATCAATTTTTATATAATAGACTATAGTAGTTTAAATCTTTGACGTCAGTTATTTCTGAACGCTATTTTTTGGCTTGCTCATAGTCTAAGCCAGTGTCGGCCAAACTGTGTGCCGCAAGAAGTCTCAGGTGTGCTTTGGTGGAAGAATCCTTAACGTTAATTATAATGCCTTTTCATTAAAATTTAAAATAAATTTAACATCTACACATTCGTACAAATATTTGTCACGTTCATACATAGTGGTCAACGCGACACATTTTCCACATTTCATTATTTAAAGCGTTTTAATTTGGTGTGCCGCTGTACAAGTCACATTCACCAGTGTGCCGTGAAGTAAAAAAGTTTGGCAGACACTGGTCTAAGCCTACGCTTAAGAGTGCGGTTTTTCTTTTGCTCCATCGCCCATCAGTCATGGGACCAATAACTTTTATGGGATGATCCAACTGCCATATTGGATATTCAACTTCATCAGTTCACTTGTTAAGTAGGTATTCGTGCCCAGATCGTTCACGTATTCGGTTTAAGCGTTTCGCATACATTACGTATGTATTTATTATGCCCGCATAATCAGCCGAGTAGATTTTACAGATATATGGAAATTTCGGCCTCAAAGTGTATAGCCTCGGAAAGGTGGATACTACATTTTTCGTATAATTTTGCTGTATCGGTCCGCTTGAATTATTGTTTTTTGATGCTCTTCGAAAGTATTACGCGACTAAAACTGTACATTTTTATGTTTCAAAGCAAGCCGAGCACATTTGATGATAGATATTGGGCTGTATTTTAAATTAATTGGTTATATTTATAGAGTTGATTCTAATAAAAATAAACACATTATATATTAAGTTACATCGTCAACTTATTAATATTCAAAACAAAAAAAACATAATCTCCCACTGTATATAATATTATAAAGACTCCAAAAAGAGTACAGCTGGTTCTCGAATTTTATATGTTCTGTTTACATTATTCATTATATCTTAAAATTGCGAGTTTCGTTAAAATCTAATGGGATTCTCGGTCAAAATAATATTCTATCATGGACTTTCAGGCGAGTATGGACTGGATCTAATATGTTAATTTAAGATTAAGTGAGTTCCGACGAATACTATTTTTTATGTATTAGAGTAGAGTTCGTCGGAGCTTACTCGGTTGACTTCCGTGCTATTTTTTTTCTACTGCTTTTAATATTAAATTGTACTATTTTTTTTATTCGTTGTAAAAGTTTAAAATTTATAATTTGTCAACCTTATGCAATTTTAATTAAATACATACATAAATTAATTGATATTTTAATTGTTTAAGATGATATGACAACCCCAGCATTCAACATCATGGCTACAGGGGCTGATTAATAACGGCTAGTATTTTTTTGGTCAGAATTTATATTAAATGGTCGTAATATATCGGTCAGAATGAATAGTCATAATTTAGATGAAATTTAAAAAATAACCTAACCTAACCTAACCTACTAACCAAAATTGTTATTAAATTTTCTGACCGTATAATATTTTTATTCTGACTAAAAAAATATTTAAATTCTGACTATTTAATTTGTTTCCATTGATAACCCCCGTATTACTCGCAGTGCAACCTCCCAATTTGATTGCGGGAAGAATTGCAGCTTATATTTGCATTATCTATCCAAATTAATTATCTTACCGGACTCTACACTTTGGCTAAATAAAATATTGATTGCAGAATGAATTCCATATTTTAAAATATCAAATGTTATTTTAAAATCTCTTTTCATTAGCAAAGTATGTAATACAAAAAGCTACTTCATTGTATAGTGTTTTTTTTTAATCTATTTATAATAATTAGGTATTTATCAAATTCAGGATATAGAAACATATGGCAGTCGTGATTTTAAATTAACATTTGTTGTACGAGGTTCGATGCTCCTCGTTTTTTGTTTAAATGTTATAATGAATAGAAAAATAGACTATAATAAAATTTAATGGGAATCACTGTTCTACCATAAATTAAATTCCTACAATCATCATCAAGTCTGCAACGTATATTCAATTCTGTTTCACGAACTCCTTGGTGATTGATTGAGAATACAATTCGTCAGAGATTTAAATTTTAAATTAGATTTCTATAATATTGTACACACATTCCAAAACAATACGAATTATTAGTTTAATACTTTTGACAAATGATAAAAGCTTGTATTAAAGATTGGCATTTGACATATTGTGATTGGATTCCTAATTTAGAATATAGAAACAGGTCTTTACTATGAACCCACTTACGTTTACGTGAAATATGTCAATATAATTTAAAACACTACGAACTTTTCCCATTGGTATTACCACTGATAGTCCGGTAGTGCAGGAGAAACATTTAATGGCGATTGGTACTTTATATTTAGATTATTAAGAATATAAAATTTTAACAGCCTGAAGATTTTTTTTACCATTTTTGCTCCGCATATGGACTCCTAATGGAATTTATCTCAACAGAAGTAGTTCTACGAGGACTGCTTGTTACTCAGTTGCTCAACCTCTCTTTTTCCAAAGGGAGTAGGAATAGAAGGATAGGGCTAGGACAGGACTAGTGGTTAGCTAGATACGCCCCGTTCATAGGATTGGATGTGTGAGATGGGGGAATTCAAGACATCAGATACATCCATGCCTTCGAACAGAAATTCATAAATCGATTGAAAAATCAATTTATAAAACTGTCCGTACTGGGATTCGAGCCCGTGACCTCCGTAGCTGAAACCAATGACGTTGAACACTCGACCACACAGGCGGTAATCCAAATGTATATTTGATGCCTGAAAAATAATAGAATTCAAATTTTCATTTTTTTTTATTTTATCTTGTAATAATAAATTCATCATACCTTTTAAAACAATCTGTTCTACACGTAAATAAAACTAAAAATACAATTTAAATTGAAATGTCCATTCGGCTTAAGACAATTTCAATTGTGACGTATTCTTGTATACATTAACTACTCACTATATACATTAACTATCAGATTTATTTAAAGCTTACATCATTAGGATTCAAAATAATTTTGACTAGTTAATGTATGAATTATCAAGTAAGTGCTTAAACTCACTAACGTGCGTTAAATAGAATATAAATGACATTACGGGTAAGATAAATTTAGTACACTGACAAGCGCTTGTGAAAGTAGAAATAACATTCATTTTAAAATTAGGTATATAAATTGAATAAAAAGAGGACGAGCATGGCAACAATACGTTGAAATTTTTGAGGTTATGACAAATTTAAGCTGTCACAACAATAACTTCGGGATTCTGCACGCACAGCAGTGGAGAGTAGCTGGCAACACTATGAGCGCACACGTGATTATTTTTAAATGTATTAATGTTCACATTGAATTTTTAATATGTTAATTTCATCTCTCGAGTATCACTGGTTAAACTTTGACTAGCTTGCCTAGCCTTCACACTAAGAGGAGCGCCATTTCAAATGACAAATAAATATATTTAAAAAAAAAAAACATTTTTTACTTTTTCATTCTCACAAAGTTGATTTACTAAAGTTTTGTAAAGACATTGAAAAATGCGTTTTTTTATCTTCATTGACTTTCGCTACCTACTTTAAAATTGAATATATCCATTTTTTATTAAGATCTAGAGCTCTGTGCTTATATTTGAACTGCAATTATTTTTTAGTTATTAATTTAGTACTTTTGTGTAACAAAGGTAACCTACAAAAAATCCAAACGAATACTGACACAATAATCAGAATATCAACATAAGAAGAAAGAGAAATTAATGACGTCTTCAAAAATGTACATAATTAGTATAAAAGTAATGCAAATGACCAGCAAATTTAGGCTGAGAAAAATAGTATGAATAATTGTTTCATCAAAGGTTTTCAAAAAACAAAATGGCCTACTTTATAATAAACGCCAGCTGTCAAACAAAGATGGAGGTTTTTTCATTAAAATTTTCTCTGGAAAGTTCTCTTGGCGTTTGAATTAATGGAAAGAAAATAACGTTTTTTATGACAAGTGAAAGATTGGCGTAAAAAGCGTGTTTTATTACGATATCAATTGATTTTTTGCCGTAAATGTCACTGATATTGAATGCTCAAAATTCGTACCTACAGGTTTTTTTGATAAGCGTTTTTACGAACAATTAGGCAAAGAAATTTCTTATGTTATATGGTTGAATTTACGAACACGACATGCAATTCTTTATTTTGGAAATAAGTTATAACATTTCATTATTGTACTTATATTATCATAATAGAAAAATGTTAATAATAAAAGGTGACCGTAAGTCTGCAACACACTCAACGAAATCGACGTCGCGTACAATGTGTATGAGTCCAAATACATCCAATATATTCAATGAAGATTGACTGTAAGCCGATAACTTCGCATCATGATATTTTGAAGTAGTCGGGTATATCAATATAGTATTACGAATATCTGTATGTACCTGTTTAGCACAGTTATGAGGTGTGACAATTTGTAGTTTTACTACATCATAATTTAAAAACATGTATTGTACAATTCACTAAAAAATGTTGTTATATACAGCAGTGTCACTAATAGTTAATGTCAACAGTAAAAAATTAATGTTTATTATTTTTTTATCCATGTCCGCTCCCATCAGTCCTCCTTAAAAGGAATCTCAACCGATTTTTTTTTACGATAACTGTGTGTTACTCAGTCGCTCAACCTCTCTTTTTAAATAGAGTAGTAGGGATAGAAGGATGAGGCTGGGAAGGGCTACTGTTTAACTAATCGCTCTCTCTACGCCTAGTTATTAGAGGATTGGAAAGGTTGGGAGAGAATTTTTTAGACATCACAAACACCCATGTCTTCGAACAGAAATCAATAAATCAATCGAAAAATACTGTTCGTACTGGGACTCGAACCTGTCAAATCCAGCACGAAAACCCACAAAGCTAACAGCTGCGCCGGCTATTACCTTTGATCATAATTTATAACTGGCAATTATGTATATTGCAATTCTAAAATATTCCAGGTTAAAATTTTGCTTTGCAATTCAATGTTGTACCCACTACTATCCATTAAAGATTTTTTTTAAATACTGGGCGTTTTTTTTTAACGCAGCAACACAAAGAGTTTTTAAATGATTGCCACGAGTGTCTCAAGAGGAAAGGTCCAAAGCTTTTTTTACGCGTATTTGTAACATACTTTAATTGAGTTAGCGATCTCTGAGTCTTTAAAGATTTTTGCTGATTTCTTATGCTCTCCTTGAAATGTAATTTAATTGACAAGCTCTTACCAAACATGTTAACAACACATTTAAAAAATCAAGATTAGTAAGGAATAATTTGTTTTTTTTTTAAGTAACTAACGACTGCTAACACAATAACAAAATCTATTTTTAAAAAACATGTCGGTATAATATGTAAAGTTTTCATAATAAAATATATTCGTTTTTAATCTAGCAGGAAAAAACGCTACATTTAATAAATGTGGGCGTTTCATATTTGATACTGAGTCAGACAATTTCGCTTAGAAGAGCAGTACGCAGATGAATGTCAATCCATATTTGAACAATGAGTACTAAATAATTTCAGAAATATCTCTGAAAACACTTCAAGCTCGGAGTTAAACAACGGAACCATAGAAAAAAGCATTTGTTATTATATGTAAGTTCCATAATAAATTAAATGAGAACCATTTCCTGTTGTCTGTTGTTATTCCTATCTGACCAGAGCCGGCACCACTATACAGGCGAATTAGGCAACCGCCTAGGGGTCATAAACGGAGGAGTGAATTATTTTTTTATAATTTAATCATA
Source organism: Himalopsyche anomala (assembly GCA_031772345.1). Taxonomy (NCBI): domain Eukaryota; kingdom Metazoa; phylum Arthropoda; class Insecta; order Trichoptera; family Rhyacophilidae; genus Himalopsyche; species Himalopsyche anomala. Next base: position 12,593,767 of record CM062840.1, read on the forward strand.
TTAATTATCTATGCAGTGACCTTCAAGTAGTAGCTTGAAAACGTAAAAAAATATTTTCAATAAAAAAAGTACTGTTTTTATAGTGCAACAAAATATTTAGCGAGACCTTAAAAAAGTACCATTTTTTTTATTTTAGGAATTCCAAAAATTCCTTGTTTTTTTAAAAAATATCCGTATATTCCCAGGATCTCAAAACCACCTAAACCAAAATCTCAAAATTCTTAAAGATTTTATGGTGAATCTCGGGATTAAAAAAAGGGTCCGGTATTGGATGACCTAGGCTCGCCAAAAAACATTGCCTGTGGCGCCAAATAACCTCACGTCGGCACTGCATGTGACAAAAAACTTGTTTGTTTTAAACATCTTACCACACAACAATAGTAATGACCCTTAGATACACAGTAACGGATTCGATATCTAGTCATTCGCCGACAAGTTTTTCCTCTGCCGACTATAATAAAAGAAATATCACACTTCATTTGGCGATAAATCCGTTCAATTACTTTGAATACAGCGTTGCCAATTTTCCAATTGTAAAACATAATAGGTGTCAAATCTGCTGACACATTTTGAAGAGTAAAAATGATCTGATTTTTTTGGCACCTGGCGTTGCGAAAAAGTATACGCTCTTTAGTATTAAAAACTACCAAGGTGGTCAGATGAAAAACTTTAATCATACTGTCAAAATATTACAATTCTTTTATCGACCACTAATAATGAAATGGTTCAGTTTCGTTTCCGATGGGAGCAAACGCCATGCAATGACATACAATCGAAAAGTATTTGATATTTAAAGAATAAACGTCACTGTGCATCAATAAAAAGGATTTTTTTATCACATAATCGAAGTTCATTTGTTTTCAGCAGTTGTATGTTTCTTTTGTGGCTGCTGACTAATTCGAATTACTCAATGATCAAAAGATGGCAATGATATTTTCTATTTTAATAATCGTAATAAGTAAAATTAGAAGTAGTTGATAGAAAGATAACATTGCAAATAATATTAAAATAAGGGGTGTGGAATAAAATATTAGTCATGCGCATACATCGCCAAACAGCCATTAATAAATTATGACGACATAGCCAAAATGTATTGAAAATATTATTCATAAATCAATTCAGCTGTCAAGCATAAAATATAAGTTATCCTGCTCGAATATTCTTTCAATTGTCTGTCAAACGTATTTATTATATAACAACAATCCCATAAAAATGTTGACAGCAAACAGTCATAGACACAAAACTTGTCTATTGATTTCCATGTTTAAATTTTTTGACAATAAGATTTTGGTTAAAGTGTTTACTAATTTCAACACTGCAGTTTGCTTCTTTCTGAGTTGAAATCAGTATTGTCCGTTTTCTATACTTAAGTTTCACATCAATCAGTCCAAATTTCGTAGAATAAAACATCTATAATTATTATTACCGTGGTATAAAACATGATCTTAACAGATATCTAGTACAACTTTCTTCAACTTTATGGTCAGTAATTTGTACGCAAATGTGATGTGTACATAGATTAATTTGTAATCGAAGAGAGAATTCAATATGATATTCATTTTTCTATACCAATGAATTACCCTTAATTCTTAATTTATATTGACGATATAGTTTTTTTTTTTTTGAAAAATTTAGGCCATTTAATTTGTTGTTTGTGTTGGACATACATATGCATAATATATTATATTATATTATTATCTTCTTCTCACTTTGAAATAGGTTAGGAAACCCGACATTTCTCATACTATAATATTTACTAAAGTTGTTTAATTATTTAATATATAAGTTACATTTGATCGTAAAGCGTAGCTATAAAACAAAAGCATTTTAACGAAATCTTGTTGTAACCTTTTTTAATCCATGTCCGCTCGCAATTTAGAGCACATGGTCTTCAAATAGAGGTATCTAAACAGATTCGCAAAACTAAGATTTCCGAAAAAAACAGATATGGACGAAATATTCAGTTTTTGTAGTAGTAAATATCCCGCACACAGACAGACGCCCAGCTATGCGTGTATAGCCTGGCACGTGTTGAATACACAGACGCTAGCCAACATTTGACTGTATGCGCGGCACAGACGACCGTCTCTTAGTAACGACAATGGAGTGCGACCAGCGGTGGGCTGCCAATATCTTAACAAGCGGCTCGGTAAATCTCATCCATAATGCCTTCAAGCAATATAGATAATGCATAAACCGTGGCCCGCGAGCCACATGCGGTCAGCTAAGGTCTCTTATTAAGCAGCCGAAGTTAATGTATTTTTTTAAATAAATGAAAGGGCAAACAAGTCTTGTTAAATAATAAAATTTAATCATCTACAGAAATTGCAGTTAGTTGCTGATTTTATTTGAAACAAATGACTTTCTTATCTTAACAAGGGGCTCGCCGGCCGCACCGAAATTTAGCAAGGGCCCCCGAGCCCCCTCCAGCTCACCCCTGAATGCGACCGTGCAATTGGGGGATTTGTAGCGGATATTTCAAGCCAGCAAGTAATTAGGAGTAGTGTAATTGGGGGTTCCACTGTATACTGTTACAAACTACCCTTGTATAATTTATTTTCACCGTTCACTTACTATGTTGAAAAAATATTATTGTGAATGAGTGAGTGTTCAACGTCCAGTGTGGTATTTACAAATGGAGGTCATCGGAGTCATCAGACGAGTACAAGATGGTATAAAGCACTCGGCGATTATGTTAAAACAACTGCAAAACTTTCTAATGCCATTTGTATCGGAGATGAGTTCTGTAAAGAGTCGTCAAGTTGATATGGACAGCATGACCACAAACGTGTAGCACTGCACATAAAAGAAATATGTCCGTATTAGATCGCCACGAGATTTTGAATGCAATGCCACAGACGCGTGAACGTTATTTAAATATTACAGAATAAACGAAATGTTTTAAAAAACATTATCTGATAACATTATATAAATAAACAATTGAAGGGGATAGAATTAAAGGTATCAATACACAGTGACGGATTAAACACTTTGGAGGCCCTGTTTTTTGAATGACGTAAAAGTGCTGCAAAAATCTGAAATTAAAATACAAGGTTTTATATAATTCATGCTATTTTTGAGGCCCCTAAGATATGGAGGCTCCAAGCAAGCGCCTCTTGCGCTTATGGGGTAATCCGCCACTGGCAATACAACAAATATTTAGGGTGTCTAAGCGCAATATGAAATACTCAGGATTCAAAATTTATTCTGTGGGGACTATTCTCATATTTATTACGACCTAGAGTCTAGGTTCTAATAGAAACATTATGATAGGGGTATTTTTATACTCGACACGATTTTTTTTATTTAGTTTTTACGGTTGGTAATAATGCTAATGCATAAATGTAATAATTGCGGCTTCGTTTACTGTTTTTATACTTTACCTGGCAAAAGTAAACGATTAACATTTTTTTTATCTATGTCCGCTCCCAATATGGAGCATATGGCCTTCTAATGGAGGTACCTCAACGAGAACTGTTTGTTACTCAGTCGTTCAACCTCTCTTAATAGTAGTAAGGTTAGAAGGATATTGCTAGGACAGGACTAGTGGTTAATTAATCGTTCTCGATACGCACAGCTATTGAATGATCGAAATAGTGGGAGGAAATTTTCAGAAATCACAAACACCCATGCCTTCGAACAGAAATCTAAAATCTGAAAAAAAAATGCTATTGGTACTAGGACTCTAACCCGTGAGATCCGACACGGAAACCAACAACGCTAACCGCTGCGCTATAGGGTAGAACGATCTACAAAATTTATGTTGGTTATAAGGGACCTCGTTAATTATTTTTTAGGCTTAAATTTAAGTCTAAATTTTAAAATTGCCTCGCTGAATCAACTACAGTCACTAATCATAATGAAGGGAATAAAACATCCAGAACTGAATAAAAGCGACCTCTACAATAGAAGATATAAGTAACAAATCAATCCACACAATACAATGTATCCGGTAAATTGTCATAAAAGATGTTTTGATAGATTCGCAATACATTGCACATATATATGTACAGCTGAATGCTTGCATTTGCATGTTCATTTTTTATCCGGTAGCTGTAGTGTACTGACAACTTATACGGTGAATGATAGGTCAAGTCCAAAGTTCGACGGCATTGTTTTCGTATATTTGTTTATAAAATATTCATCTTGTTAAATCTTCATATTACCATATTCAAAAAAATTAAATGACGTTCGTTCCTTTTCGATAACTGATGAACGAACGATGCTAAACGAATTTATGTGTTGCCACTTTAATGGAACAATATTTTTATTTAAAAATAAAATACTTATCATCAGAGCATGCAAACAAACTAAGCAGATAAATAATATAAAATTTCCATCCGCTTCTGTGTCTTTTTTAAAATTCAAACATATTAATAGTTTCCGCTTCCACTTTATAACGCTTAAAATTCCCTTTGGAAGCAATAGGTATTCAAAGGAAACGTTAAATATTTGAAATATTATACCTTGAATAAGGAAAATATTATATAAAAACTAGATAAATGGGGTGTTAGTGGGGATGATATTATCTTTCGACATGGACAGAAGCTTTTAAAGTCTTTAGACATTAGAAACAGGGGGTCACTACACTTCTCCAGAAACGTGCCAGATCATTTTTTTTATAATTAAGAAGCCAGACGAAAAATATTATATGAGTTTCATTTTAAATTTAGTAATATTAATATTTCTTATGTCTCTATAAAATATTTGTACGTAAAAAATGGGGGGGGGGACGGAGAAAGATCTTTGAAAGGCCGTTGTTTGGTAACCGGTGCCTTTGAGTATTAGCACTCGGCTACGGTGATTAATACTATCTCACTAACAATATAATATATGATCGTCTCGGATCATTGAAGATTGCTAAACATAGCTGTATTTTAAAGACGGGATAAATTAAAGATTTCGATTTACATTAAATAGTGCAATTTAATGACACTTTTGCAATACCATAGTCAGGTTGTTTTTAATTATTCAAAGGATTGCAAATAACTGCATTAGTTTGTATTTAACTGTCAACAATTACATTAAAACATCAAAAAAACATATGACGGTGGATTTGCGCTGTCTGTTAAATTCTTGATGAATTAGAGTAATTGGTCAAAAAGTCGTACATAAAAAAATCAGATAAAAGTAAGTTTTTATTAGGTTTTAATAATTTTAATGTTTAATCATGATATTACAAATTAATATTAAATGTTTTTTTTTTTAAATTATTAATGGCTGATGAACGTAGACATCCATACTCAGGCGAAAGTATGAAAACAAAATATAAATAAATACACATGTCTCTAAATATAAAAAAATATATTTCTACAACAGCATGTTAATTGAAAACTTTTATAATTATTTATTTTTTGTGCAGTTTACCTACTAACCTTTGGTGAATGATTTCATCAATTTTATTAGTCATCACATTTTGAGAGATTTTATGCTAAAAATATTACACCGTAAATTGTTGCATGGTTTTTATAGAAATGAACGATTAAGCCGATCATAAAATTTCGCAACATAATTTATGAAAGCAATGTTTTATAGGTGATAAGAGAATTGATTAGATCAATGCTAGATACAATGTTCAATCAACAATAATCGAACATGAATATACTTGAAGGAAATTACCATTTAGACAATAATTACAGGTTTATTTTATAATTTAACTTACCAAAAACAAGAGAGCTCTATGGCTAATTGGTCAATGCTAATAGACAGACACATTCCGTGAGCATAGGTGAGTAGGCAGTTGCCAAGAGGCGGCAAGTCCTAGGGAGCGGCAAATGATCACAGATTTGTTATTAGTTACTCAATATTTTTACACATGGATTTGGCTTACAATAAATATGATGCCTCAATTTTTAATACGTTTTCAATGGTAATAGTACCATGACCGATAGGTATAAAGTAATTAATTTTATCGCGAAAATCTTCTTTTAATATGTTATTTAATGATATTGGTACCATAGAGACAGCTTTGGCGTAAATAAATAAAGGCGAGTAAAATTGTCCTGGGCCATAAAAGCACTCAAGAGGCAATTTAAAACAAAAGTACTGGGCGCGGGGATTTTTTTTTTAGTACGAATTTGAATTCCTATATTTATATATGCATTCTTATAAAAATGGAATAAAAAACTCACGTTTACCCGTATGGCTTTAAATGATTCACATGTAATACAATTTTAAATAAAAATATAAAATATATGAGTGATACAATGATTTTTCTCGTCGAATTGAATGCGGATATTTGTATTATTTATTGTTAGGAATTAGTGTATTCTTGAACACTTTATCATTGCCAACGCATAAAAACAGCCTATATTTATTCCACTGTTCTCAGAAAAAATAAATAATACTTTATATTTGTCGGCTTGAAACCCACGATTTTATTACACACATACGACCTCAGCAGCTATTAAGTAATTAGGCTATCTTTTTGTGTTTCGCATCTGAGGAAACGTTGACACAATCAAACGCCTTTTTAAAAATTTAACTGCATATAATAACCAACTACCAAAACGTATCCGCCAAACAAACTCATTTGCATGCGCCTTAAAAAATTATTGCCAAATAAAAAAAAAACAACGAGTTCGACTTCCTGGACGCAACTTTCGAAGTTTAAAAAACGCAAACGGAAAAGGGCTAAACTAGCCAATACAACCAATTTCTTTAACTAAGATAATGTGACTCAAAGTTCATGTGTAATTATTATTAATCGTATTTTGATATTATTAACTTTATTCGCTTAGCTAATATATTCTTACTGTTTTACTATTAAAATAAAATATTAAGTCTGTTATACCAAGACAATAGATAATGAAAACCATAGACATGTCGTTGGACGTTATTTTTTTGTTCGATATGCATGTCTGGAAAAAATATGTCCCTTTTTTCAAAACACCGATAAGTAGATACTAACAATAAAATTGTTTTAAATTTTTTTTGAAACAAAATAGTTGACTGTTTTTCTATTTTTAAATTGAAAATTATTGATTAAAGCTTCACCATAGTTATTTATAATAACACTATTATTTTCGTTTACATGACAAAAAGGGAAATCTATTCCAATGTAGAAAGATGTGGGAATGGCGATAAAAGTGAACATTTTAATTGACTATTAAAATTCTGTCATGTGTATGTTCATAAAATTATTCATTTTAGTTTAACACTCACAGTGTCACTTCTGAAAACATCTATTAAACTTTCTCTCGTTTCCGTCAAAACAACGTCAGCTTTTAAAAAAGATATTTTATGAACGCTTCTTGTATGATGTGAACATTGTAAAGATTGCTTTGTAGAAATACATATAAGTAGTTTATGCACTTACACTATACACTCGTTAGCAATTTCAGTACTTTAACCTGTAGCAGATATCGTCAACATTCTGACGTCGTAGTGCTGGAAAAATCTTTACTCTCATCATAAAATGATTATAAATTTGGCGCCCAGCGTGGGGCCACTGTTTCTGCTCATGACATCAGGCATAAAAATTCTCGCACTGGTTAACTTTTTTGTGGAATACCGTTTGTTAATGAAGGCACACTATTTTCGGTAATTTTGAGATTATTTTTTTTCTGTACTCATTTTTAAATTCTTTTTTTTTCAATTTGGTTATATTTTATATTTGTATTGATTAATCTGTTTGTCTGACTGTCTACAAAGTAAGCACACTTCCAGCTACGTCATACACAGAGATAGTGTGTTGACACTCCCCTTTCTCCGAAAGGGAAATGAAAGTTTTTAAAACGGTAAAGGAAAAATATTTTAATTTTCCTGTTTAGGGTGACACCTATAGATGGAATACAGGAGAAAGGTGGGTCAAATGTTGCAAAGATCAAAATCCGTTTTACAAATGGGCAAGGTTTATTAATGACACGATAACAAGGACATACAGGTTATCACTTACACATAATATAACAGATTACATTTATTTCACCACCGCGTGTTTACTCGTAAAATAATCGATTATTGACAATTAAATTATTTCCACTTATAACTAACTCTTAAGCGTCTAATAAGATGAGTAGCTGCTGCCCACGTGGTCTGGCATGTCTTAAAATTAATGAATTTACTTCCACGTCTCACTGTTCGATTCCACAACCCTTCGGATGCCACTGATCCGGCACAGATTTAACCCTCCCGGGGAAACAAACAAATAATAAATTCTTACTACCTAAAATGGAAAACAAAATAGTTTTCACTGCTTACTCCCTAAATGAGTCAACGGACTCCTGGATTTACGTGGGATCGTCAAGTTGCGAATTAAAATAAACAGCTACTCAAATAGGTATGATCCCCCCGCCGGGGTACAAAACACAGAAATAATACGAGGAGACATCCGCGGTGGTGAAACGTCCTGACACTTACAGTCTAGACAGAATAGAAAAATAAAGACATAAAAAATCGCGAAACTGATTTTTAAGCCCAAATAGATAATGACAAGACAATGATGCATTCCTTACTGCCTTTCACACGATTTTAATACACCCACTTAGTATTTGATTTAATGTAATTATTTGCTTTTATTTAGTTAGAATACCCGACAAGTTTCCCAAGAGATAGCTTTATAATGATTGGTCATTAGTCGACCTGAGCGATACTTTAATAATTTGTGTTATACTCAATAGTATTTAAGTTGATGGGTGGTTATCCCCCAAACGCACGACGTTACGCTTAATAATTTCTTTACAAATGATTTTAATAGATAAACGCGTTTAACAAAATAAATGGTTTTAACAGAGAAACGATTTTTAATAGATAAATGAGATTAGCAAAGTAATTTTGCAATTAGCTTTTAGTAAATGATTTTTTTTAAAGAAATTGAATAAATGAATTTAACCAAGATAAATGATTTTAATAGATAAATGGTGTTAGCAAATGATTTCAAAACAACGCTTCCGTCTCGAACAATTATTACAGCGGGCTTCCTTAAACAGAACAAATAACACAAATATATGGGTTAGGCACAAACAAATACACAATAAACAAAATATTTAACAAAGTATCTATAATAATATTTCAAATTAGTAAAATAATTATAAATAAGCTTCTTACGGATCCTGGGGACCTCTCCAGATCGACGCCGACGTAATTGAAGACAGTGGTATTTAGTTTTAAATTGATTATATTGACGGGAAATTCTTACCAGTCTGTATTAATATCGGCGCGATCTGAGAGGCCCCAGCGATCCCTCAGACCTGCGGTGTCCCGAAAGACGTCCCAAAAACAAGTGACCGAATAATATATTTTTAAAACTGAATAATTGGCAACTAAGCGGGGGAGAAGAGAAGAGGGGGGCGGCATATAATTGTGTTTTTAAGGGAGGGGGTAGCGTCCTGCATCAGAACGTCCGTGAGGTGGCTCCTTCAAGTGCTCGGTACTTGCACTATGTCTAAATACAATTTCCAAGAAATTACTTCATGTTACTAAATTTTAGAAAGCGGCCGCGTTTCCAGATGTTATTCTGCTTATTTGCCGTTGAACGTGCCGATTTGCAAAAAGTCTTTTACTCATATAATCTACCGCCTCTAAGTTGAGCGGTGAACATTTTATAAAATATTTTGGCAAAAGTAAACAAAACTATTATTTGTGAATTTACATTATTATTTTTGAGCGGCAAATTAGGAGACGGGCAAGGAAGTCAGGGCACCTACAAAATGGAGTCGTGTCAGGGTGCATACGCCGTAGTGTAGTTTAACACACACACTCTCATCTTATATGTACAAATCAAGCGTATTAAGCGAATGTTGATAGGTGACACTACCACTTGATAATATTTTTTGTTCTAAAATAATGATCTTATATTGTGTTGGTTTTATTAAGCAAACTTGTTCCTTCTCTTAATACGACGTCTTACATGGTCCATAATGTCCATGTTTATAATATGTTTGTTGGGCTTGGCAGAAATTTTGTGAAAATTTATAATGAATAACTTTTTAACCTTTTGATAATGAGAAACATGTGAATTTGTTTAAATCTGAAGAAATCAGAATATGCTTCTCAAAGAAGCAAAGCACATGTCACAATTTGTGACACAATTATTGGAATAACAAATTTATTAATATTTATTGATAATGAAATCATTAATCAATACGTCAAACGTGACTTACATATTCTGTTCTGTTTTAAATAAATGATTCTGGACACTTACAAAGTCACATTAAAGATTATTTCTAATCTACATTAGAATTAACTTTGTACAAGCTTTCATCATAACCGGCCGTGAATAAACCATAACCAATCAATTGATACGAAGCATGCGTTCGCCAGATACATGTTTACATGAATGCAGCTTAAAATAAAGCCCGGTCGGAAGAAAGTGAACTCACAGCAACTGGATTTATCTACTGACTTTCGATTTTATCGAAACGCCCCTGAAGTCATCGCGCACTTACTACTTGCTCTGAAATGTTGCACGAGAAAGTAAACTATACACAAACTTGCTTCAAACTCGCTTACTACTAAAAAAATACAACTTTTTAGACCCACTTCTACAATAGTTTACGTTTGAAACATAACACAGCAAACAAGACAGTCTAACTGTACCACGATGTGTATGTTTTTTTCATTCAAAACTGTTTCATACTTTTTTACGATTTCACGATAGCAAATTATGTTTATGACAATATTTTTTTATTCCATGTTCGATTCCAATGTAAAGAGCATATGGCCTCCTAATGGAGGTATCTCAACAGAAGTTTTTCTTCGAGAACTGTTAGTTACTCAGTCGCTAAGCCTCTCTTTTCCAACGAGAGTAGTAGGAGTAGAAGGATAAGGCTAGGACAGGACTAGTGGTTAAATAATCGTTCTCGCTCCGCCCAGTTATTGAAGGATCGGAATGGTGGGAGGGAATTTTTTATACATTACAAACGCCCAAGCCTTCGAACAGAAATCGATCGATAATATATGAACCCATTTGAGGTGAAGTGAGCCAAGTGGTATTATATAGAGAAAAAAGTTAAATGAGTTATAATATTCTAAACGTTTTAAAGTATCTTTAAAGTGAAGTAACCTCAATTAAATACTGCAATAAATTTATATTCTTAAAATAAAAATATGCAATCCACCAAAACACCAAATAAAGACGTGATAAAAAATAAAGACGTGACGTCCAAGAAAAAAAATACCATTTTACTAGTTGGCTCACTTCACCTCTTGAGGGCCGCTCAATAGTAGAATATATACTTTCTGCGCTAATTCTATATCATTTACTATATATCAGGACCGTTTTCGCACATCGCAAGCATTATCAACTGATAATAATAAATATCTAACCCATTTGAGATGAAAACTGTCTAGAAACATTTATTTTACTTTTACACTAATTATTGTTGATATCGTAAAATATATTGTAAAAAAATCCGATGTGCTAATTTTATTGCGATGCTGATTATTTAAGAAATAACTTCAAATCTTTTTTACATAATTCATTTTTAATTCGGTGTTTTTTTTTTATTGTAAATTAGCATATAAGCAACTGTTTCATTCATTCAAAGATCAGCCGTTGTCCGAATCAGGTATTTCTATTAGGTAAATAAGATTAAGCATGAGAAAAAAACAAATATTGTTTTCAATTTTTCAAGTCGAACATTCCAAAATTTAATATCCTACAATTTTGAATATTACAATTACGTAATTATACTGCGACTGAAAACAAAATGAATTGCGCATTACATTATTACTGTAGCTAAATAAAATATGGAATCTGTCGTCAAAACATAAAATAAAAACCTTCATTGAATATGTTTATTTATAGTAAGAATATGTTTATTATTAATTTAATCACAAACAACCGCTGTTTTGAGATCTTCTTCTTGCCATAGAAAATGCAAGTCACACTCTTTTGATTTTTTATTGAACCATCTGTAAACTCTGACGGTTTTTATTTGAACTAACGATTGGTATTTTTAGCTAATGTGTTGAGTCATTCCATAGAAATTATTGTGAGAAAGTGGAAAGCAATGATACCAATGCAACCAAAAGAAAATAATCACGTAGATAAATAATTTTTAAATATGGAATTTTGAGACGCTTAGAATATTTTATTTCTAATGTTGTTCAGTCATAAAAATTTCACTATGAAATTGTTTTCACTTAGAATGCTACTTATTTCAGCCACTTTCCGAAAGCTTGTATGCAAAATTTAATATATTTATTACTGAAAGAAAATTAGTTGATGATGCCGCATTGCATAAGAAATATTCAGTATTCAGAATGATACAATTACTGAAAATTATTTATTTTTTAAACCATATCCGTTTCCAATGTGGAACATACGGACTCCAGTATGGAGCTTATCTCGCGCCCTTCCGTCTGCAAACGACGGTAAGGGGATGCAATTTACATTTTTTTTAAATCTTTATCGATGAAGGAGACTGGAAGAACCTTGACGCTGGCGCGTCCTGGTACTTGAAGCTCCATAAATTTGATATCCAAAAAAAAGAAATCTCAACAGAAGTTTTTCTAAGAGAACTACTTGGTACTTAGTTGTTCAACCTTTCTGTTTTCGAATAGAGTAGTCAGTAGAAGATGAAAGGATGGGACAAGAACTGGAGTAGTTGTAAAATCACTCTCGTCACGCCCCTTTTTCAAATTTTAGACACCCATACATCCATGTCCTCGAAAAAAATTCCGTAAATCGATTTAAAAATCAATTCATAAAAACAATCTGTTCTGGGACTCTGGCTCGTTGGCACCTTAACCATAGCCACCAACGTTGAACACAGGACCACGAACCTAGCTGAGTTCAAATACTTTCAATAAGTAACGGAGGGCTGTTAACCTTTGAGTTCCTAGGGGGTGCATTCACTTTACAAAATTCTCTTATTTCAACCATTCGCTAAATACCAATAATATTTAGCTGATACTAATTATAATCTTCAATAATACCTCAATAAATGCAATCCAAATTTGTATGTCGTCGCTCTTCGATGATATTTTCAACATTTCGGTTCTGAAGTGTTAAACAGTTCGAAATGACTTAAGCCGAAATTTAATTCGAGCACAATATTAAAGTCAACGAAAGTGTAATTTAGTAATGTGACTTTTGCCGTTCAATATACTATATATCGCGTAACTTCATAATAATTCAAAAAATATATAATATAATATTTATATCATAATGCAACGTTAAATATAATTCAATTACTCACCCTCTTTTCACTAACTATTAAATTGTTACTATTCATCGAATATTATTATTGAACATCAATTGTTATATAAACCATTGTTTACATATTTTTAATGTGTGTGCGATGTTGTAAAAATACATAAGAGCATTTAATATTCGATTAAACAACAATAGTTCAACTAAATGAAAGAAGTATGGGAGATTAATGTAAATGAACATTTTCGCCTCATGAATAATAATTATTATGTAAAATCTCGATGTGACTATCTTTTGATATCAAAAAAGAAAGTTTATTTTTTGTAATATCAATGAAATTTTAATTTTCAATTCATCAATAAATACGTAAATTCTTCCTGAAAATATATAATTATATTAAGCTTTCAAGTATACATAGATTCATCCCATTATCTATTACAAACAAAAAAAATAACTATGGCTACTAGCACTACCAACCCACAACTTAAACATAATGAATTTTCTCTATGTTTTTTATTATATTGTTTCCAAATATGCACATGTTCCAAATTCATTTTTAACAATCAATAATAACAACTCTCGCTCATTCATCTATTTTAAGTTTGGATCACAAACACAGTGTCTGCCAAACTTTTTTAATTCACGATACACTGGAGAATGAGATTATTACTACGCCACACCAAATAAAAATGCTTTAAAAGGGGAAATGTACATTTAAAAAAGAAAATGTGGAAAATATGTTGCATTTGCCACTATGTATGAATGTGACAAATATTTGTTTGACTTTGCAGATGATGAATTTATTTAAAATTAAATAACATTTAAATGAGTAGGTATTATAGACTCTGCACTAACACATTCATTTTGTTTTTTTTTGAGTGAATGAATATATAATTATATAGTTTTATATCCTTCTTTCTTTTTGCAAAGAAGAATTACGAATAAACAACAGGATTATAAATAACAATGCAATTTATTCTTCAAATTAAAACATATTGTCAGTTAAAATATTTATTTCTTTTACCTTTTTTAAAGGAATACATACTAAATCTTCAATTAAATTCTAATTTAATTATAAATCAATTATAACAGCCTGGTACTGCTTCTTACAGGATCACAGAACTGACTTCATATAACTCTCTATATATCTTATGTGTCCAATGTCAAATGCTTGTGATGAGCAAAACCGCTCCAGATTTTTATCAAATATTGTGGAAAAATAACAAAAAAGTGCTTTATTTTTTTATAGTTGTGTATATTTTATTTCAAATCACAGTTAAATGGGGGCTATTGCCTTTGGAGTTGGACCTGGAGATCACTTTCAGATGACTTATAGTTATTCATACAAAAGGAAAATTATTAGTTAAAGGGCATTCATATTATCTGTAATAATTGTATCCCCTAGTCCGCATATCTTCTTTGTGTGGCATATATGCGATATCGTCATAATAATTCAAACACTTTTGAAGTCGCATCGTTGATGGTCGTTGGCATGGCAACCTCACATATACAATTATGTAAATGTCACAAAAAATAATATACTACAATTGAATTGTAAATTTTGTAAACATTTTCGTATTATATTATCTATTAAATCATTCAAAAGGAAGAGAAAAAAAGCCAAATTGGTCATAATTTTGAAGACTTACCATTATTAACTTGCGTAATGGTTGAAAATATGATTATTATATGATTGATTATTATAGGCGGGAAACGTAAAAACACGGTTTTGTTGGTATATTAACTCATAGATTTAATTGTTTCTTCAAAATAATTGCCGCGTCAAGTGACTTTTTTTGAAAATAAACAATAAACATCATAATTTATTATGCCCTGAATGTTCGTTCACATATAGTCTTTTTTTAAAAAAGGCGACACATGTTTCTCGAATATTTAGGGCATCAGATTTCACACTTCCAGTGATTGTAAATTTGTAGG
Organism: Himalopsyche anomala; assembly: GCA_031772345.1. NCBI lineage: Eukaryota > Metazoa > Arthropoda > Insecta > Trichoptera > Rhyacophilidae > Himalopsyche > Himalopsyche anomala. Next base: position 12,608,801 of record CM062840.1, read on the forward strand.
ATTGAAGATTTTATACTATAATTATTTAAATAATTGTATGGTATGGATTAATGTTATTTTTTATACAGAATATTTTGAATATTTCATATTGAAAATAAGTGGAGTGCTATATATTAAATTAATAACAGGTTTTTATATTTAGCTTAGAAAAGTAGTGAAATTATGATGTATTCAAATTTTTTTCATTTTATTTTTAATGATTAAATATTACATATGATTTCTTTGGAAATTTCAGCCGAAAATATAGTTTTTTTAGAAATTGTGTTGATTTTAAGAATGTAATATATTTTTGCGCTAATCACTAAAAACGCCCGCTTACAAAGTGTATAAATGATCAAAGAAAACCAAAATGGTTCTGTCATTTCTGTCTCCTGAATAGATAATTGCGAATCGCTGCATGCGTTCTTTTGACTTTCCGAACTGGGCATTTCACTGGTCTATCCGGTTGGCGGATTCAGCCGTGGGCATAAGCATCGTAGACCTTGCGCCAAGAAAGTAATCAGTGCTCTTTAGGGGACCAGTCGGAGAAAGTGGTCAGACGAAACTTGAAGAGCAATCACGACTACTTAGTAAAATACCGCTGCGTGCATTCATAAAATATCTTCCGCTGTTGATTTGCTAAGCGAAGGTGAGAGTGAACGAGTAATGGCATAGTTAATTAATTACCGACATCTTTAAAATAATAATTATCTACGATTGATAATAAATATTAGTTGAAAAAGAGAGAAGTATGCATGAAGGATAGTCATGTATTTTGATATGAGAAGAAATGTATCGTTACTCTTATAATAATTATGATAAATATGCTTTTTTTCCTCTACCAGAAAATTACCAAAATGCAGCTAATAACAATGCAGCCCCATAGGAAATTTAATTATCAATATAAAATGTCAAATTATCGATTGTGGGAATCAAGGAATCCGAATGGAACTTCGTAGAATAAACCATAGATTTTAAATATGGCCGAAGAATTTTTGTAAAAATATTTCGTACTTCGAATGAATTATCGGTTACTTTGATTCCATTGTTAAGTTTTTGATGTTTTTGTATCCACAATTATGTTTTCTAGATAATTGCATTGTTTTCTGCACGATTGATTTACTTTTAGGGGAGTAAAAAGACTAGCATTTAGTGAAGCATATTTACCGTAATTATTACTACATGTTTATGTTAGTTGCATTAAATCAGCGGTTACAACCTTTATGTTACTGCGCCTCCCTTTGAAGAAAAAATATCTTCGTGCCTCCCCATCCTTTATTTCATATAGTAATAAAGACACGTTTTAAAGGGTAAATAAATATTGTGGACCGACCGCGCCTCCCTTAACAATAGTCCAAACCTCCCCAGGAAGGTGCGCCTTCCAGGTTAGAAATAGCTACATTAAATGAAAGAATCTTGTAAATGATGGCATGAACACACGAAATAATTAAATATTGCGTATATAAGTAGTAGAATGTTTGATCAGGTAATGCGCAAATAGTTATGACCAGCTTCCTGTCAAAATACATTAATCACAAATGCCTTCCAAATACATTTAAGAATTTTTATAAAATCTATCATATTATTAAAAAATGTTGAATGTCTTCAACTTACTATATAAGGAATAACTCTAAACAGCGTTCTTGAAATTTAACAGTTATTTATGGTATAAAAAAACACAGTTTATTTCCTTGCAACACACTGCCTTTAAATATGTTTTTTTCTTCATTAAATTACCAGTAGCCTTGTAAGACGTGCGGGTCTATGTTTTATGTGTCAAAATACAATTCGAAAATCCACACGCAAGACTACAAAAACAAAAAAAAAGAGACAATCATTTATGGCCGACCGCATACGTTATTTTATTGACTTGTTATTCTCAATAGATCAAAATAAAAAATAAGTTCACAGAATATGTCTAGATTTAATTCACGATATGTGGCTAAGTATCATACGAATACAATATTTTGCATGACATACTTTCACCAATTCACGGCCACATTTTTGAGACTAAAGCTAAAGAACTCACACATAAAATACTTTAGGATTTACAACCAAATTAAAAATATTCTCGTTTTCAATGCTATTATCAGCAGGTGTTTATCCTTTTACGTCAATTATTTCACACATAAATACATACAAGACTTTCAAAGATCTGGTAGATAAATTTTATTACACACAATAATTAAATAGTGGTCAAAACTTCCAAAAACTGCTGTATTTCATTTGAATTGAAAACAGTAAGAAAAACAATAATTTTGACTGACAATATCTGCTGCATTAGTAAAAAAAATCGTATTTTTCACGAACAAGTAAATCCAAGCGAAATAATCACTGCAGTAAAAGAGAGTCATACATTCGAAAAGATAGAGATAAATATAAGAATCGTCGCAAATCATTAATTGTTTTTTCACTTACAAATTTTCAATGACAAAGTAGAGTAACAAAAAAAATAACTCACTCATAATCCAACAGAAGTTGTATTTCGTTTGGTCAAATAAAAAAATGACTAGCTATTTATTGCATTTGATTATTTTTTACACATATTTATAATATTGTACATAGTTGGCCGTGTTTATTATGCAATTTCAAAGTATAAAATCAACCGCTTTGCTGGGAAAAACAGGCCATGATCATATAATTATTTGAAATAAATACTATATCAATTTTATATTATTTATTTAAATATGATGTCTATCCACACATTGTACGTAAAAATAATTCAAACGTCATCCATTATAGTCATTTAACACTACCTAAGTTGACAATTCTCACTGACAGAATGAAACCGATCTGGATTATTATGTAATAAGTTATACTTGATATTGTGTTGTATTGTCATAAACAAATACACACTCAAGTGACAGCTACACTTTTTAAGCCCTTCTAAAAAAACACAACTTGAGCAAGCCAATGGTATGAAAATTATGCAAGAGTTTGATTTAAGGCGATATCCATTCCGATAACTATCGATTTTCAGTCGCGGTGTCGAAACTTTACCCCACTTAAAACACACATTTACTTCATAAAGTGTATAACATCGATTAAAGTTATATCTTTGCAAATGATCTATTGATATCGTGAAAGAATCTACGCAAGAAAATTAATGAAATACGCAACGACAACAGGCCGCCTGGTGATAATAATTTAAATTAAATTAAATACAAGTAGGATAAAAACGTTTTAGGTCAGCATGATAACTATTACTATTTTTGGCCACCAAAAGAAACAAGAATGCGTTACATTATTCGAAACATATTTTCTTAAAGCATTGAATAATATATCTACTATTCATATTTTATTTATGATAATACAATCTCGGATATGAAATAATAAATCATAGAAATTATGTAGCTGTAAAAACTTGACAATGATTTTTAAAATAATAATGACAGGTGAATTTAAATTTAGAATATTCTATTTTTTTAACCCGTGGCATAGAATGTATTTTTTGTGGCTCGTTCAATGTTGCGTGTTGCATTAATATTTCATGAACCCATAATATATGTAGTTTCTCCAAATAGTATGCACATTTGATTAACATACGTTATATCAAATTATGTTGCATTTATTAATATTTCATTGTACTTTTTTATTATTCAAATGCCAAGGATATCTCCGCCTAATATAATATAATCATGTTATACTCCAGATAAATAATTATACGACAGTTAAAAATTTGAATGCATATTTTTATTCCATTATCATATACGAAAAAACGTTTTTGTATACTTGTATCAACCTATTTTTTTTTTAATAAACAAAAAATACATACGTTTCTTTGAAACTCACGTCACTGGCTCGTAGTTTATTATATACAATAAAATTGCATTGGAATTGTATAATAAGAAAAGCTTTTATCAACTGGGATGTTTTAAAAATTCTATTTGACTAAATTTTATCAAATACACGAAATTTCGTAAATAAACCACATTTTTTTATTATACAGTATGTTCCTGTCAACCGTTTCACTATATATAATTTTTTGCTGCAATAATTCCATATTTTTTTCAAATTAGCAAAATGAATATTGTTTGATTGGCTGGATGTGCTTTTACTTTAATAAGCGTCTACAAGTTTCGTGTTCATCATGAAGTTTTTAGTGTGTCATATTATTCTCATATATTATATATGCACATAACTTGTCAGCATTTAAAATACAGATATTTATTAACGCGTATTTTTTAATCTTCATAACATGCAATAAGAACGGCTTGTGCAAAAATGGCGTCCAATTATGAATGACTAATCATTTTATTCTGATCACATCTTAGCACAGGAAATCCGCTCACAGCAGATTTCACATCCGATAGCCATTTAAAATTATTTCCTACTTATTTTCAACTCGAGAGTCATCTCTTATTTTTTACACTTCTCAAAAAATCGTTGTTATATTGAATAAATAATCTCTTTCATTACAGAAATAATCTTAAGTTTATCAATAAATCTCATAAAAATAATGTCTCTTTATAAACACTAATAAGCCATTGGCCAGTCCTTTAACCGTAAAGTTACCTCTCCATTGCTGTATCCACAGGTTCGAATCCTAGTATGTACTAACAATTTAATAGATTTCTATTAAAATGCATATTAACCTTATTTAATGCATTGACATTCGTGATTCTCAGTTTCAATTAAATTAGGAATACAAAGGTACCATGTAATTTTTAATTCCTTGTGGTGAGCCATTATAATGTTTATAAATAAAATACAGTTATTCCAATTTTCTAATGATTACATACTAATTGCTTAAAATTTGTATATTTATTATATTGTAGCTTTTTTACAATGGGAAATAATATCAAAGTAATTATTTTATATTTGTTTGATAGATATTTCGTTTATGCCCTAAACCTAAACTCATAATCCTTTCTTAGTTTTAATTCTTGATGGGAAGGCATTGTATTAAAAAATCAACGCTTTTTTGTACTATTTCTATATTATTTAATAAAGATCAGGACCCGCTTCTTTCATGATTAAGAGTTAAAAAATCTTGCAATGAAAGAAATGTGTTTTTACAATTTTTTTTTTCTTGCTGCAAGCAAAATTTTATTAAATTAATTGAACATAACTTTCTATGATCATTAGAAACGACTTATCTGAAGCTTTTTGCACACAGGAATAGGCGTAAAATATCTAAATGACTTTTCATGCTACCAAAGTGAAAAAACATAAAAGAAATTTGCGAATCGAAAAAAATGTTGACTTATGATCATAGCTAGTAATTTACAAATTGAAAGCTCTAACTTTAAAAATTTGAGCATTTAGGATCAAGTTCCTGGCCATCCTTATTTTATATAGATAATTATAATATCAAAATAAAAATGTTTTTAATAATCTAACATGAATAAATTAAATAATTAATAGACAGCGAAAAGTGCTTGCCTTTGACTACATAATAAACATAATCTTTCTAATAATTGATGTTTTTGCTAAACTGATACAATAAACGCACATAGTGAGTTATTCCAGACAAAGAATTTATATTCAAGAATGTCATTGTGTATTTAATTTTTATCAATTTTGTTACATACCAACTTCTACCAGTCTAGTGACTGCATTATATGGATCGCCCCAAATAATAAAAATGGCTGACACTTTTGTAAAAATAAATAAACACATATATTTATTTTTTAATTGTGTCATAAAAATTCCAACAGTTTTTCACTGACAAATCTGTATTATTTCTCAAGAGAAACCGCTTTCTTTCAGACGTGTAGCGACCGCATGTTTGTCCACATTAATTTATTCTTGGTTAAATGCTTTTATTTAGCGTTGAATGACCTGCAGACCACTTATAAATATATTATATATTGTAGTAACAGGGCCTACCTACTCACTTTCCCCAGCAGAGTCCATGAGCGCCAATTGATAATTTAGCTTAGTACTAATTAATTCATTTGAATATTTCGAATAATATGGCGTATACGGTTCAAAGTTTTCATTGGGTCGCTATCATTTTTATTTTGACTGTCGATCATCCGTAACGTCACGCGATAAGACGTTAAAAGAATGTAAAAAGGTAAAACAAGCACTTCGCATATTAAAAGTATATCCAGACCCGTTCCGATACCGAAATATTACATTCATTAGTATAGAAAAAAGTAATGACGGCTTCATTGGTATTAACTTAACTCAAGCGATTAAACGGATCTGTGCATGCTGTAAACAAATTATGGTTTGGCAAAAAATACCATTTTTTAATTCATTTTCAAATAGATATGTCTAAATATGTGCCAGTGAAAGTTTTTGTTGTAAAATACTTCTTTCTTTAATGATATGTTTACATGCATTAAAGGGGGAAATAAATGAACTGCATGTTTATTGTATCAAATTCGATATTCAAAAAACCTTTGAAAATGTTGTATTGCATTATGCTGTCAAATTATACTTACGCTGAACGCAGCTTTTTAGATCGACTCCAAGTTCCTTTTTCAAATAAAATTACGCGCAAATAAAACAGGATTGTAAAATTATTACGAAATAATAAATGAATATAGGAACGTATGTATACTGAAGTCATAATTCACAACACATACGTAATTTGTTATTAATTTGTTTACTATTTTTGAGTCTATATTCTAAGCATGGAGATATGTAATAGTGTGTGAAATATGTGTTTATAGTTTTCGCAATGAAAGCTGACAGCATGTAAATTAATTAAGAAAATAATGTGTCATTGTATATTCTCGATTGTTAGATGCACCTTTACTTTTTTATGGCAATAGTAAAGAAAAACTGTTTGTTAGTCAACAGTTATATTGTGAAAAATATTTTAAGCACACTTATTTTTATAATTTAAGATTTCGACTCAAAGTGCTTGGTGGAATTTAATATTAAATTTGAATCGTTAAAATTTAACACTTATTTTTATATCTAAAAAATCAAAATATATTTATTTTTTATTACATTATATTCGAATAGTTTTTTTATTCGATTTTTTTACTTTTTGTAATCTCGTGCTTTTAGAAAACGGGAACGGTTTTGTGAATAGTACCTCCTTATGGTAAAGAAAAACATTAAGTATTTAGTTTTTATGATTTGATGATGTATGGATATACCGTCGTTCGAATGCATGAATATGCTATCTATGCCTCGGAACATGTATCTTTAAATTAGTTGAAAAAAAATGTTTGAAACTTCTTACTGTGACTCAATCCGGTGAGCACAGCAACCAGCCGAAGCTTACACCTTCGACTACTCGCCTGCAGGGTCATCTTTGCCTGATTTTATGTTATTGCATTTTTATGTTTGAATTAATCGCGATTGATGACATTCCAAAAACGATAAACATATAATTTATATTTCAATCAACTCAATATCTATACTGTGATCTGCTACACATATCTCATAGGTGTGTAGGTACTGTGTGACATCAGCTCTCGTTTATTCCTACGTGTGTGTGAGTAAGCATGGTGATGTGTCCAGCCGACAGGCATATGAAAGTAAACATTCAGGTTTCGATCAGGTGACCATAAACAAATATGGCTCTCAAATACACTCGCGTTGAGGAACGTAAGGTACAACTGTGTTTGGCGACTGACCTTAAACTTAAATCAACAATCCGTATATCAACCATCGTGTCTCCGCCGTTCGACACGTCCTACGTAAAGTACTGTATCTGTATTTTTACTATGAACTGATTACATTGCAGATGATTCACTTCCCGTCGTTAATTTGTTGTTTTGTTAGAATCACTAAAATAATCCTTCGCATATTTGCTTAGCATCTTAATCCAATACGTTATACAGTAAGTCCACGACTTGCGTGATTAATTCGTTCACGAAAGTTGAAAAATCGAGTATGTTGAATAAAACTTAAAATCGTGCATTTTTTTAAATAATCTGCGTTAGTTTTAGTGGATAGTTGTAAATAAAGTGAACATTCATACATACATACAAAACGTGAAAGAATTTCTTATTAATTTAGATACGTATGTACACAGCGGTGGGCTGCCAATATCTTAACAAGGGGCTCGGTAAATCTTATCCATTTATTTGTATCCATTTTCGCTCCCAATGTGGAGCATATGGCCTCCTAATGAAGGTATCTCAACAAAAGTTTTTTTTTACGAGAACTATTTGTTAATTATTCGCTCAACCTCTCTTTTCCAAAGAGAGTAGTAGAGATAGAATGATAAGGCTAAGACAGTACTAGTGATTAACTCGAACCCATAAGGTCCAGCACGGAAGCCCACAACGCTGAATGAAAAAATGAATTGGCTACTAAGTCTTGTCTCTTAATAAAATTTAACCATCTACAGAGATTGCATTTATGTGCTGATTTGATATAAGTCGAATGATTTTCTTATCTTAACAAGGGGCTCGCCAGCCGCGCTGAAATTTAATAAGGGGCTCGCGCGAGCCCCCTCCAGCCCACCCCTGTATGTACATACATTTTAATACAAAGTATAATTCTTATAAAATTTCTGGTCTAGTAGTGTTTGCCTTATACCTTTTTTCTTTTCTTTTCAACATGCAATACCATAATTTACTGCTTTTGACACTTTCGCAAATCGTTTGAAGTCGGGCTCTTGATCAAACCTCTAACGCAGCCTACCAATCCAATTACTATCATATTATTGTTATCAGACTTCTTGGATTAAAATTGTCTCGTATTTTTCTTAAAAAAATCTCATTTCTCTGGTCCATCAAAAGTACATATTCACCTAACTTTAGAACTTACTGTATGCTATCATTTACCACGCAGCTTCACAAAAAACTTTTTTTTAATCGCGTAAGTACGAATTTTCGTTACCCGGATTCACGTAAGTCGAGGACTTACTGTGCTTTCTTTTGAGCTTTTTGTGCCAAATAAAGTTTAAAAAACTACGATTAAAGCAGACTTTTATATTTCTTTTGTTTCACAAATTACCTTGATAGAATAATCTAACCAGAGCAATAACTACAATCAAATATTTTGTATTACAAAAATGAATAAATATATTGACAATAAATAAAGTATATCACCGCATCCTAAATTGTGAAAACTTGTTTAACCAATATGTCTTAAATATTTATTATCTTTCTCAAAAGCAACTTATAATATGAGATTAACTTAATATAAAATAATTAGTATAGTGTATATTGATCAATCGACTCTTTCAGCTTAAATATATGTATCTGCTACAAAAATAGCTGTCAATAATATTTTATAATACTTGTGGAGCATATAACATTACTTTTTATATTATTATAATGGGGGTATAATAATCAGGTAAAATTCTTCGTAAGTATCGTTACTTGTTTTATTATAATATAAAATAAAAATCTATCCATTAATATAGTGTATAATCAATTATTTAGGAATTAAATCAAAGCTTATTTTAAATAACGTCAAATAGCATTAGAATAATTACAAATAATTATTTTACAATATAATAAGAGAAACGCATGTTTTAACTTTTATAACTGTGTTGCTTTTGTATAACTTTTCCCTGCTTAGCTTTATCTTACAAAAAGCTTGTGTACTTTCTAAATAGGTAAAATATAATTAAATACATTTTCCTCAACACTCTTATCGCGATATTTATCTGCAATTAACCTTTTTCATAAAGTAGATTTACGTACGTAGTAATATCCAACATAACCACGATTGAAAGTTTGTAATTGAGTGGTAATAATTTTAAAGAAAGGCCTGCGGTGTGTTGTATTTCTTTGAGTTGTTTTATAAATCGCCATATAACGCTTTTGTATGCGTTTATTCAATGTGAATAGTGAGTGCATAGCCCATTGTAGTATAGAAATAAAAATGGCTAATCATCAATAGTTATTGTGACCGTTGACAGGTAATAAAAACGAAAGTCAATGAAAAATGATGTTAGATTTTCAACAGACAATCGTTATAACGAACATTATATATTTTTATGTAGAGATTAGTTGGCGGTAAATCATTTATTAAATATATTACCAAAAGGTATTCAATTTGTAGTCAAATTTGTATCAATGTTTTCAAAGCCATAATATCTTCAATGTGAACTCTATACCGACTACTAGCAGTTACTGCGAATGAAAAGAATAAATAAATAATAATATGTTCTTAACTAATGGTTGAGAATTAAATTGGAATATTATTAAACATCTTTTTTTAAATTTAATTTTCATATCAACTATTAATTAAATGAGATAGATACGCTATGGCGTTTTTTAATCTATTTTTTCTTATCAATGTGGAGCATATATACTCTTGATTGATTATTTCAACACATGGTGTCCAGCAAGAACTGATTTAAAATTGCTCAACTTCTTAGCTTCAAAGTGATTCAAACTATAGAAAGTATAAATACTCCTAGTGGCACTAGTCGCTTGCACTTTCTACGTTTCAGAATCGGATAAGGGATGAACAAATGGCTCATGAATTCGAAGTTTTTTTTGAGGATTCAAACCTTCAGCTACGCAACCAAGTATCACAAAACTACTAAAGTGTTATCATAAGGTTTTAAACTTGAAAGTTGTGTACTGGGATTTTAAAATAATTTAAAATACGCAAAATACCACGTGTTAATTAAAGTATTGAACAATATTTAATTAGGGGTTTGACACAATTGACGTCAACCTTTGGGTTTTGATTTTGACTTTAACAATCTTACACAGATTTATTCACACCTACAGTAAACTAAAAGCATGAAATGATTAATATTATCAGTGATAAATGATATGATATCAAAAAAAAACTCATTTTTAAGTGTCTCAATATCCTTTTGTGAACTAACTCAAATGTAAAAAATGGAAAGTGAACATAAATAGAGCATTCGTTGAACTCTACATATCATAACAAATAAAGTGTATCTTATAAAACATTACAATCTCTGTATTACTTATTGTTACATTATTGGTTTGCGTTTAAGAAATAATAATTTAGTCAACAATCAATGAAATTAATTAATCATATCATACTAACATTAAAATAACTTTAATTTTAAAATGCTCTACTAGAAGTCTGTATCCTACACATTATAATATTTTGTAATAATATATTGGAAAATTATTTGGCTAAAATGATACTATTTCTACGAACTGTTTTAGTTTATGGTTTTCAGACAGAGTGCGCTATCAGATATCGAATCATTTCTTAATGTATTTTTGTTTGTATACTATTGTACTAGATTTTCTTATTTTATTTTTTTCCATGTCCGCTCCCAATATGGAGCATATGGACTCCTAATGGAGTTTATCTCAACAGAAATATTTCTACGAGAACTGCTTGTTACTCAGTTGCTCAACCTCTCTTTTTCCAAAGAGAGTAGGAATAGAAGGAAAGGGCAAGGACATGACTAGTGGTTAGCTAATCGCTCTCCATACGCCCCGTTCATAGAATAGGATGGGTGGGACGTGGGAATTCAAGACATCACATACATCCATGCCTTTGAACATAAATTTATAAATCGATTGAAAAATCAATTTATAAAACTGCCCGTACCGGGACTCGAACCCGTGCCCTCCGTAGCGGTAGCCAACGATGTTGACCACTCGACCACACAGGCGGCTATATTCTTATTTACAGCAACAATATCATCGAGAATCATCGATATATAATAATTTTGTAATGGTGATAGAAATTTCAGCATATTTTACATAATGGTTTGTATAATCATTACTGTACGCAATTGGCAAGTGATTAAAGCTTGGAATAAAAACAGTGAGACTTTTATATTGTAAAAATCTTAGCCTGTACAGTTTTAGACTACATTTTTTTTTAATACGTTCATAAAAGCATGGGTTTTGAAGAACAATTTTAATATATAAGGGCATTTAATCAATTGATGATAACATGCATTTGTAATTGAATACAGATGTTTGATATTTCATTCTGTACATATAATGTTAAATTTGTCTGTCATAATTTAATCTCGCAGTACAATTTTTCATTTAAGTGATTGACAGACGTCCGGAGTTAGGGGAAATCATAATATTAAAAGAGATAAGATTTAAATAGTAAAAAAAGTATGCAACATACGTTAATTAAACGATATGGAATGTTGCAACACAAATAACATATCCAATAAAAAAGTTATGTTTTTATTATCAAATTCGAAAAATAGTTTTTATAAACTGTATATTTTTTTAATAAACGTTGAAAGTTTTATTCAGTTTATCTAAATAGTAATATAAAATATTTTAGGCAAATATAGAATCGAATAGTCAAAAATTCAATACATCAAAATTTTCGGCTTTCAGAATTGAGCTGTGATTAAAATTAAATTGTTGCATTTTCAGTATTAATTCATTTAATATAACACAGAAAAATGAATTATCAAGCCAACGAAGAAAGTATCGAAAAGAATTTATTATAAAAATTCGTATAATGAAAAAAGTGCATTCAAAAAAGATATATTATATTATAACAATATACGAACTTCAAATCAAAAGTAATAATACAATTTATTTCTAAGACAAAAAGTGGTATAATCTTATAATATATAACTTTATAATCTCTTTAACAATATTAACATTTTAAATGATTAAATAAACACAAATATCTGATACCAAATGACTGTATATTAAATTTCATGGAACACTATTATATATAATATAATATATATTTTAAAAAATCATGACTGCACACTAGATTGTCTTTTACTCGGCTTGACATATCACCGAAAACTGAAAATTCTTTTTAACTGATTACGTTGCTTCAAAATAATTCTTAATTAATATAATAGTATAAAAATGCAATATTATCATGTTACTGTCAGAAAGACTAATGCTCACAAAATGTATATTTTTTTTGAATAATTTAGACAAAATCGAGAATAATATAAATTTATTCAAGCGTTTATACTTAGAAATTGTAATAAAGTTGTTTGATGTAAAGGAAACAATCTTGTATTTATTTTATTGTTTCTATTTGACAATTGAACGTATCCTTATGCAATGAGAGAATAATAATTATTTCTCAAAACACACTAATAAATGTTGTCTTTTTATAATTAACTATTTTATTTAAATTGACGTCAATACGTAATATGATATGCGTATTCAATGAGACAGTAATCATTCAACGTAGTTATTGCCACGAGTTTACTAAAAAAAAAAGATTTTCCATTTTTTTGCATATCCATCAATTTAATTGAAATGCTACATTCAGAATTCTCTACTATTAATAACGTTGTCTAATCAGACGCTGTGTATCTCTTATAGCCACGATACATACGTGAAATATTAACAAGGAAGTATTCTTTACGTCAGAAATATTTTCGTAAGATTTTTCTTACGACCATAATAAACCTACTCAAAAATGATGAGATAACTAGAAACACTTCCTCGGGTTGATATTTTTAAAAAAACATTTTCGTTTGTAGTTCACGGAGAACGGATAACCCCAAGGTTAATTAAATTATTCTTTTGTAAATTAATGCCCAAATTTAAATATTTAAATGGCGCGTTGTTTCTGTTACAAAATTCTATCGTGCTGTTTTTTAATGTTATTAAAAACACTAACATAAAACATGTTTTTTAACGACTTGGTCAGTAGGGTACGAAACGGTATATCGCGAAAAAAACGCTGCAATATCACTCTGTCCTATGGACTCAAAGTCGTCTATTATCAGTTATTAAAATTGAACACTATTGTTTACTGAACACTCTCATTCAATATACATAATTGTCTATGACTTCTAAATTTAAATATATTTGACCTCGGTTGTGTAGAAGTCAAAACTATACCATTACAATCAGATGGCTTCCGGTTCAAGGTTCCAAATTCTAAATCCCAGCAATGTTAATATTTAATCAATATATTTGTTTTGTTTTTAATATAATAGATCTTGAGTATAGATTGTCGTGGCGTCTCTTTTTTTAAAATTGATCTTGCAACTTACAAATTTTCACAGACTTTATTTATTTCATATGACCTAAAAAATTTTGAAAATAAATATAGTTTTGACTCTTTTTTATTACCTGTAAATGCCAAATGAACTTTATTGAAAAAAAACAAAATATTTAATAATTAAATTACGGAGTGTATTCTCACACTATAGATAATATATATATATATTTTACCATATGCCCGCCTAATATAGAGTATATAGATTTTTTCTCAGCTGATTTAGTTTTATGAAAACTGTTTGTTACTCAGTTACTCAGTAGCTATTTTTTAAGAGAAAAGGGATAGAAGAACAGGATAGGACAAGTAGTTTGCTTTTCGCATGATTGTAGGGAATTTAAGACATCACAAACATCCTTACTTTTCTATAAAAAAATAAAAATAAATTTATTAAACTGTCTGGAATCGAGTTTGAACTCATAAGCACTGCAACCGCAAATTAAATATTGATTAATATAATATATATCTTTTCGCTTAAACAAAATTTAAACACAAGTATAAAAGTTAGTTCTCATCGTCATACGATATACGTATCGTTAATAATGAAACTTTTTTCCTCACACTCGAAACAAATTTACATCATTAGAACTTTTAGGTGCTAATACACTATTTGTTGAACGTATTTATCTGATTAGTTCAAGAGTTACGTAGCAAATGTCCTACTTTGAAAAGGTCACAACAGCTAAAGATCGCGTTTAGCGAATTTACATTATTGTTTCTGCCGGTGTACTTGTGATTTCATTCGCATGGCCAAGTACTTTTACTAGACAATTAAACTTAATACTTTTAACTCAACAGTCGTGCTATTTTTATAAAACTTCTATCATCGGTATTCCGAAAATTTCAAATGTTTAAATGATGTATTCATTTAATTATTTTAGCCTCGAAAATTTCATTAAAATTGATAATTGTGCTTTTTGTGTCTCAATAATGTAAAACACGTGTCATATTTATTTGCATAAAAAGTACTTCGAATTATGTCGAAAATGTTGCGAGTCGTCCTCTGTTGTTTAGTTGGTAAGAGCTCTACCATAGCTATCAGGCTGGTCTGGGTTCAAATCCTATTAAAGAAATATATATCTATTGTTATTATTACACTTTGAGATCATAGACATCAGTTTTAATGATGTCTCTTTTTCTCATGTGATTTATAAATTTCTCATCATGATTATCTCATATTATTTTCTTATTTAAAAATATTTGTTGAATTGTCATTAGCTGTAACGCCATATACTTTTTAATAATAATAACAAAGTATGTGTTTTATGATACACCTCAAAATAACGAACGAAAGAGTTTACGATTAAAACAGAAAGTTCGTTAAATAATAAAATATAATCTTCACTCTCTTAAAGCTCGAAGATCTTTTTCAAGCTTAAAGCATTTTTCTCTTCTTCTTCGGGGCCGAGTTAATAATCCTGAAATTCTCATGACCATTAACTTAAATGCTCCCAATTTACTCTTACGCGAGCGAAACTATGACCGAAGGTTTTTATTTCTAAAAATTTGTTCCTCGCTTAGGACGTATGAGTCGCCAATTCCAAGGGCAGTTCGACTGATCAACTCATTGCCTAGAGCAGGGTTTCCCAAACTATTTTCCGCGGAACACTGGTGTTCCGCAGAGTCAGAGTAGGTGTTCTGAAAAAAATTGGGATAGTTGTATACGCTGCAACATAGTTTTTAAAAAATCTTAAATATCCAGCTAAGTGTTCCATTATATTTTCCGTACTTGCGGAGTGTTCCATTCCAGAATATGTTTAGGAAACCCTGACCTAGAGAAGTGGACATTTTTGGTGATAGTGTCCGTGAACTGTTTGTTGAGTTTTTCTTTTTTATTTCCTGATTTTGTTGTATTATGTAGTTTTATTTTTTGTCTCATTATATTTGTCAACTACATGGCGAACTAGCGTCAGCTGTAATGTCATGTACTGTAATTCTGATTTTTTAAACAATAAACAATAATAAACAAGGCCTGATCAATTTTTATTATTGAATTGATAATTGGTATTATACTTGTTATTAAAAATATATGTCGCTGTACGCAGTTAAAATAATCAGTTGATACGCGTTAAAACTGCATTCGTTGAATATATTTGATGATTGGTAACTTTCAGATATTTATTATCTGAGATGTTGTGTGCTAGTCGGGGTGTATTAAATCAATGTTTTATAAAAATAAATATCTAAGTCTGTCTTTGGTATGCAATCCGCAACAAAATCACAAAAAAACGACCGAAGTAATGAAATAATATTTATCAAATTTGAATTATTTTATAGTTTGACTAAGAATTTTTATGTCGACACAATTTTTGACACTTTTTTTGCATGTAAACATTCGCTCGCAATTTGCAAAGCTGTTTTCACATAATAAGCATGTTTGGACTGCAAAGGTCGAATACTGATGTTTGATAAATCTGGTTTGCATAATAATATTTTTTTTATATTATATAAACTTGCATATATTAGCAAAGCTTGGTATAGGTAATTGTGTCAAATAAACAGGTTTTCTTTTCATGTGATTACAGTGTTTCGAGTTATTTTTAACGAAGCATAAAAAATGTTTTTTTTTAATATAAAGTTGATGCGCAAACTGTCGCTAGTTTATAATTTTTTTTTCTCCGCTCCTAATGTGGAGCATTAATGGACTACTAATGAAGATTATCTCAACAGAAGTGTTTCTACGAGAAAAATTTTCTTTTAGTTCCTCAACCTCTCCTTTTTCCAAGGTGCGTACGAATATAACAATATACGGGTAGGACAGGACTATTTCTTAGCTTATCTCTCTTGCTAGGCTCCGTTTTTAGGAAAGGATTGGTGGGAAGGGGAAATTCAAGACATCACAAACACTCATGACTTTGAACATAAATTCATAAATCGATTGAAAAATCAATTTCTGTTTGGATTCGAGCCGTGACCTCCGCAACCCGAAGCCAACGATGTTTACCACTCAACCACGCATGTGGTTAGTGTAGTCGGTTGAGCACGAGATTCTTAAATATTATATTATCTTTAAAATTGATTTGTTCAAATTTTGTACCTTCCACACGTTTTGTCACTTACGGCCCGGGTTTCGTCTTCCGGCACTTTCATGCATTCAAATGAACAGATGAACTTCAAACTGACGCTTAGTTAAAACGGTTTTAGATTTAAATTCAGCATCTTCAAAATCTTTATATTTTGTAATTTAAAATTCTGCATTTAACACCGTGGCCGAGTGGTAAGTGCTTGATTATAATTATGTTGTAATACTAACGGAAAATTTTATTTCAGATGTATTAATCTGAACCTTAAAATGTTTTCAACATTTTTACCTTTTTTCTACCTGAATCCAAATTGAGGCGTACAGAAAAACATTTTTTCGTACTTTCTTGGTGAATGAACACGTCATTTGAATTATTTAAAAGAACATTTTTTTCATCAAGCCTAAAATTTGTTCTGTGTGGGTTACATCATTTTACCTTTCCACAGTCGAAATGTATAACTCAGATGATCAGATGATTTTGAGCCAAAGGTAAAATATGAAACATACAAAATCTTGAAGTGGACAAAGACAAATAAACTGGTGTTTTGTTGACTCAATTTAATAAATTGTTTAAAAGAAACCTTGTTTTAAATCCTTTTTTCTGGTCGCAGTATTCATATGCCCTTCTTTTTTTTAATTAAAAAGCTAAATTTATATACATCAGAATTTTCAGCTAACATCCTTTTGATGAAACGTGTATGAAGTTTTATTTATATATTCTGATTATCAAAAAAAAAGTTGTTTTTGCCTTTCTACAGTTGATTTGGATGCTGTATAGTTTGAATGTATTAATTACAAAATTCAGATTTCTACAATGCATGTTCTATTTTTCTTCTCTTTTTTTAACAAACGTGAGTGTGTTTTTATGTAATCAAAAAAATGTTGCATAATTTGCAGGTTATCCACTTTTGAAAACAACTATCTCTAAAAATAAATTATGCCTGACATGTTCTTCCTCGTTTTCTTGCAAAGATTGGCTAACAACAGCAATGCGTGGAAACTATTTTTCATTTGTTATGAATTTTGGTAACATAAATCAAAAAAATATTTTTAAATGGGTCATGGGAATGGAAAAATATGAAATTCAAAATATGTACATATCATACAAAAACCGTTGTTCAACAGATAAAACCATTTCTTCCCCGCTGTGGCAAAAATATGAACGTGTTTTGTTTTATGGCTTTTTTATGCCAACACGTTTTCATTTTCAATTTCTATTGTTTGGTAAAAGCATATATTCATTTCAATGATAATGCTCTTTAAAAACGTTCAAAATAATTCATATTAATTAACATAAAAACTTTTGAAATTTGCATATTTTTACTAAATTCGCGCGAGTTATTATTTGTAGAATATTTTTAGAATAGATAGTTTAATTTTATCTGATTATGCACACACATTTATATATATGTGTAATATAGTTCAAATATGAGGTGTATCGATAGTTTATTTTCTCCATCGTATTTTATTTTCAATTTGAAAAAATATGTCTATTTTAAAAACCAAGTCAACCACTTATTGCATTAATATAATCGGCAATTTGATTTTAGCTTGTAAACTTTATTAAAACATAGTTTCCTTATGCCGGTACATGCATTTGATATATCATTATATATGATGTGAAATGCTTTATGCTTATTACATATTATACTTACCTACATTTGACGGATTTCGACAAAACGGGGACTTTCAGACGTCAATTTATATTCTTATATTATTGATGTTTTTATTTATCAATACTAGCTTACAGCCTTTTTATAAATAATAAATCTTTATTGTATAGTATAATATCTTACAAACATAGTTCAATCAATAAATCAATAAAAAAAATCAACCCTTTAATCACAAAATAAAATGCTAGCCGATAATGATGAAAAAATATATTTTTGAAGATGTATTAAAAGAAACAATTTGAGATTAATATAAGATTAGTTTAATCTAAGATTATTTCGCTGGGGGTCTGTTTTGTAAGTTTAAATTGAACAAAACGGTTACATACAATGGTTATTACACATATCGTGACAATGTACTGTTACGATATCTGTCAATTATGAGTTGTTGCTAAACTTGAACGCCTTATTTATACTAGTATAAGTCTTTAAACAATTGATGCCATCTTCATATAAGATGATAAGTGTTCATAAATTAATATTACTTCTAAAATCATTTAATAATGTACGTTTTACGAGCATTTGACAACAAGAACTATGGTACATTCAAAGAATACTCAAACTATTTTCCCACATATACTTTGTATCACAAATAAACCAAAAGTAACACAGATTATATGACGGTTCTGAAATCAATGGCGGTAGTATGTTTTGTTGAAAATTAGTTAGTTAATAAATCATCGTGTAGAGCTTGCAATTCCACATAAGTTCCAGCATGTAATTTTTTTAAGAATTAAAATTAATTGTGTAAAAGGCAGTTATTAGACGCATTCCACTTAACAGTGGTTGTTATATTAAAATAGCAAGATAATAATAATAAAAAAATATTCAACATTACTGTTTTTCAGATTTTTTATACATAAAACGTTACCTAAGAACTACAAGGTTTTAAGTGTGGAATTTTGGCGAAAACAAATGTAACAATGAATACCATAAATCTAGGGTAAAAATATCAACGTATTTTAGTTCTACAGTTCTTAATATTTATGAGTTGATAGCTATTTCGGCTTTCGCCATCGTCAGAACTAATGGAGTTCTACCAAGTAAGTACCAAATTAATAAATATAAATATAATATTAGTAGTTTTCGGGTCGCGCAAAGAAAATAAACGTTTTCATTAATTTGCCAACATTTTAGAATTATGAAAACTGCCGCCGTTGTTTCCGTGCCCTCAAATTATAGTTGGGTTTTGTTCAGCACAACATAACATACTATGTACATATTGTATTTGTTTTGACGTCTGTAAGCTTGCTTCATACTGCAGTATAGGATTATGTCTACGCATGGTAATATACGAAACCCGAAGTTTTTATTTTGTAAAATGTCAAAACACTAATAATTTCAAATAACATCAACCGTTTCCAATATTTGAACAAATACATAAATATGACAGCCAACTATTTATTCTTGCAAAAGAATTACTTGCTGTAAGATGAAGGAGCAATAACAATATTAATGCAATTACGAATAACAGTAGCGCACCTAATAATTATAATTGTGAGAATATCACAGATGTAAATTATTTTGGTAACACTGTTAGTTTGTTTTCTCCCATGGTTTTGTCAAGTATATCTCATGGATAGTAACCGATGGTCGTCTAAGACGTCGGAATCTTACAAGTCAGAATAAAAGGCAAGCAGAACTGAGGATACATCACGTGAACCAGTCAGATACAGCGACTCTCCATAACCACTGATATAACAAATTACACAACCACGAAAACTCTTTTCAGACGCAAGTTGTTGACTATATTTATCAGCTTAGTAGGGTGAGGTGATGTTGTATTCTCTGGCACAGGGGATCCCTACAGTTGAGGAATTTACTCTAGTGGGGGGGGGTTTGAGAACTCCAAAAGAGGTTTTAATCCCCGGTATATGTATATTATTTCTAATACGGTTTAAGAGTTAGACTATCTTGGGTAGCGGGTAATTATATTATGAAAAATGGTAAAAGGGGGAAATGGTGTGAATAAGGTTTAGTACCCCTAATCTAGTATCTTCGATTTAAAACGATTTAATAAGTTACATACAATTCATTTGAAAGGGCCCGATATTAAAACTATTTAATTTTGTTGGAACAAAAAGTAAGGCACGTCTCTGAAAGAGTAACGGGTAAAGTCGAACACGCTTTTACCGACTTATGCAATATTGTGACTTCGTGCTTTTGTGCACTTTCTGTTGTAAATGGCTGCCGAGTTACAACAAAAGATACTACATAAGAAAGTTGTTTATAAGCCATCACAAAGGATTTAGATTTCCATTTTGCTTCAGGTGTTTATTGAGATTTTAAATGTCGTTATCTATTCTTTGCGATTATATAACGTAATAGTTAGACGAATTGAGTATCGTAAATAAACGCTGCACAAAACATGACGTCTTCTCACTCGCTTGCCTCATCTCACAGCGAAGATGATATGAATGTGACAGTTGCATTCACTTTGGTCTTACTATTAACCACACTCATCATAGCGGTTTCTATTCAAAGAATATGGTTAAATATCGTAAAAAAGAGAATTCATATTCAAGAAAGGAGCATTCATCCACCTTAAAAAAAAATCTTTTTTGAAAATAGAATAATATGATAATCTACAGTGTTATTCGCGCGCGCCTACACTTATTTTGAACGGTCTAAAATATGTAGTCAACACAATCATGTTTTGAGTATACAGACCGTTGAACAAAATCACACGATGAGTATTTCAGACCTCCCAAAATAAGTGTATATGCGCGGAAATAGCACCGCTGGATCAGTAAAAACTTAGCTATACGCTACGACCTTTTTTATCGCTCAGAATTCCTGATATTTTTCACTTAAAAATTTGATCAAATCTTGAGATATTTTTAAAGATTTAAATTATTAAACGTTTCTTATTTAAGGACGCGGAATCCTACTGCAGCTCACAGTGTAATTACATTAACCCTAATCCTTATTTTTTTAGAAATGGTAAGTAATGTTTTAAGAGATAGAGTACGTAAGGTTTTGTTATTTTCTAATCAACTACTTCACTTACGGGATTAAAAAAAACTGGCAACCTGGTATTCATGGTGTGTTTTTAAAATAACGGATTTTAATGTAAAGAAAACCTTTACATAGTTAGTAAAAATGTTTGCCAAGTATTAAAATATTTCAAATTTGCCAAGAGTTGTATGAATATTGACAGCTTGTCAATGATATATTTTTATGTCAGCTTATAAGCTTACAGAACCGTGAGTTATTAATACAAATCACTCGTTTATGATATATTTTTTAATGACGTTATTATAGTGCGAAATATCAAAATACCGATTTTGATTTACTCGCCCGATATTTTAATTCTAAATTGGCCTATTTTCTTGCTTTATTTAACATTTTATGCAATGCATGTATTCATATATTCGTCCGATATTGAAATCCTTACTTTAAAACCAATTTCAGCAATTGATACGAGTGTATGAGTAGGCATTTAAGCGTAGATAATCGTTCATTTGGATACATCGACTGTGCAAAGGAAAAAGGACGTAACCCACACATATCAAATTTAACAGGAGGCACAAAAACGTGTTTTGATGATTTTGGGCCATATGCATATTATGAAATGTGAACCATGGAAGTGGACGTAGACTTCTTAACTGGTGTTAAATTGACATAATCTTATATTAATTAAATAAATTGTCTCGGAAAGACTTTTATTTCAGACTTTTTTCTTGGTTTTAATTTTTTACAAGCTCATCTTTTTAAAACTTTAAAGCTAAATTTAGATACTAATTCAGCATTTTCAGCATACATCCTTTTTATAGAACGTGTATTAAGTTTGATATATTGTGATTATCGAAAAAAAAGATGTTTTGAAAAAACTGTGGTTTACGTCTTTTTTCCTTTCCACAGTCGATATTTATTGAAATAAACTTGAATACTGATATAAATTACAAGAGGCTAAAACCCACCAATCAAAATAAATACGGAAGTGTAGAGCAATACTGCTCGGCCACGGCGATCAGTATAAACAACCAATTACTTCGGTAAACAGCACGAAACTAAATTCACTAGAATAATTGCAATGTTTTGATTACAATCCGAATAGCCAAAGAAACGATGCATGTAAAATATTAAAACATGCTTCACATAGTAAAACAACAACATTCTCGAGGAGATAAGATACTATTTGCCCACCTGTAGAGGTCCAACTGGTTGATTTACCAAGTTCCGCGTCCAACGTCACGACTACCAACAGCTCGGTGTTGCTTCTTTGTACAACCTTTGGTTGTGAATTGATACAACACAGCAAGCGCAATACGCAGACTGCTGCAACATCATAGTTCATTAATATCACTACAACATTTTGAAAAATCTCCATTTATTTCAAACTATTTAAGATAAACACAATGAGAATTTTAAAAAGTAACTATGGATCAGTGGCCTGGCCATTGCGACGTTTAATGGTCGTTGGGCACAAGGGGCTCCAAATTTATATCCATATTTAAATTTACAAAAAAAAATCAATGAATAATAAAAAATGAGTAAATGGTGCGAAATAAAATTAACTATTTTTTTTATTATTGTCAGCTAAATAGTCTCGGAAAATATCTATACTGTCCCTACTCCGTCGACGACTGGGAATTTAAAACTCGAAGTCGTAAATTTTATTTTTGTAAAAAAAATTATAGGGATACTCTGATAACTTTTGCATATGGGCCCAGATTCTGTAGTTACGTCACTGCTATAAATAAACTCATTACTTGACAAACAGCCTGACTCTCAATGTTAAAATATATCAATTTGTTGATTGAATAGCCAGTTTCTTTTTAGAGACTCATTATAATAATAAGGGAAAAAAATTAAATGGTCAGAATTTAAATCATAGTCAGAATAAAAAGATTATACGGTCAGAATATTTTTTAACCATTTTGGTTAGGTTAGGTTAGGTTTTTTAAAAAATTTCATTTAAATTATGACTATTTGTTTTGACCGATATACTATGACCATTTAATATAGATTCTGACCAGAAAAATACGAGCCTAATAATAATGTCAAAAATAGCATAGTTTTACATTTTTTTTTTATTTGATAGCTATTTCGACTTCGACGCTTTTGTCAGAACTATTTAAACTTAAACCATTACAATAAGCTGACTTAATTATACATAAACATTAAAATTTTAAATAATTGGCTAATAAAAGACACAAAGTCAATGTATTAAATTTAATATATTATTTTTCCATAAATGTTAGGTGTAAGAACAGAACATGTATTGTCTATTCCTTCTCTGACAAAGTGTATATAAAACTAAGCTTATTGAAGTTGAAACATTGTTCTTACGTGGGCGTAAAGCCAAAATTGCTATCAAATATTTATTTTTTAATTGATCCTTAAATACATTACTATTAAAATATGTCAATATATATGGTTTACTCTTATTTCTAACATTCTTTTAAGCAGTAAATTTCAAGTGAACAATTTTTCTAATAAGAAGACTGTTTTGACGAATCTATCATTATGAGTTGTAAGTTAAATTTCAGGGTTCGTGTTAATGTGGTTAACTTCTTTGGCTTCGATTGCGAAGCTCATGAGATAAATAGATATAGAATGAAAATTATATAAATTTAAATTGTATATTGAAACCAGATAGGTTTTGAATGTTGGAATCCAGTATAAGTAGTAAATAAACAAACAAAAAGTGTAAGTCACGATTGCTCGCTTTTTAGTTTACCTTCGTTTTCTAAGGCAATCCAGGCGAGGATCAGTCGGGGTTGTACCACTCCAGCTTAACTAAACATTACATTTAAAAAGGGTGAGAACTGAGAACCCGAAATACATTCCAATAACATTGAATGAATAGTTATATCAATGAAAGACGTCAGAGATGGACTTTATTTCTTATTCGTTTTCATAATTTCTATTCTAAAGTGCTTTTTTTTAAAAAAAAAGGTGCCGGAACTCACTTCTTGTCAAGCATTTTACTAAAGATTATTTTTTTAATCTATGACCTTTTTCAATGTGGAGCATACAGATTACTATTAAAGGTATTTTCACGATAACTGATTGTTATTTAGCACTTTTAAAATTATTATTTTTTTAAATTTTCAGCTATAATTTGTAATTTTATTTCAAACTCATTGAAAGGTTAATTTTTATTTGCTATAATTAATAGGCAATTCAATTTTTTGGCTGTTATAATTTTTCACGAGATAATTATTTATAAAAATATATTTTCAATCGCCTTTTCGGTTAAAAAAATCAAAAGTTTTCAAAGCAAAATATTTTTTTTTTGCGAATATTGATTTGAAACATTACAAATGCCGAGAGAAAAGGTGCCGGAACGCCGTTCCTCACGAGGGGGGGGATTTCGCAATGTTTAAAGGCACCATAACAAAGATTGTATCATTTAAGTGATATGGTCGCTACATTATAATCAATTTATAATGAATGAATTGACAATAAAGCAATTATATGGGAATCAAGGTCACTATACAATGAAATTAATTAAATTTTAACATTAATCGAATTTAATCACGAATTGAATGATGAAGGACAATTGGAGAGAATATGAAGTTTTTCTATGAAAGTATCCGCCAATAGTTTACTTCTTGGAAGTCTGTAGCCAAAAGAGCAAATTCTGGTGATTATTTATCCAAGCGTTCAAAATATTATCTCTTTCAGTTTACATTTAATGATATATTTTATTCCATAATATGCAAGTCCGCGACTTTCAAAATTTGACATCTTTTATTACTTATAAAACCTACACTCAACTTATCTTTTCCCAAAAATATTAGACTCATAGTCCTTCCTAGAGCCCTCAATTGAGTCCACATAATCAATTCTGATAGTAGATTAAATTTGTATTCAACCGGCATTGTGATCCCAATTGGTCGAAATTAATACTGCTATTTTTAATTAATTTAAGTACTTTTTTTGTGATACCAAAATCAAAATTTAAATACCGGTACTGATTTATGTCGGACTTGTGGTAATGTGACGAAATACACACACAGCACTGTTTTCAAGCTATTTATTGATTCCTATTCGAAGGCATTTGTATTCTGAAGAAGTTTCTCCCACCCTTCCAATCCTACAGTAACGGGGCGTAGCGAGATCAATTAGCTAACCATTAGTTCTGTTCTAGCCCTATCTTATCAGCATCTACTCTCTTTAAAAAAAGGTAATTTTGAGCACCTAAGAAACAATGAGTCGTTGTAGAAAAACCTCTGTTAAGATATCTCTATTAGGTAGGCATATCTCCAACATTAGGAGCGGACATAAATTAAAATAAAATATACTAATAAAAACTCAATATTCCTTTGTTCTTTATTCCACTTTATTTAAAAGGCCGGTTTCGCTCATTGCGAGCATTGTCAATTGATTTGAACCGGTCATCAAACGAACATTGAAACCGGTCCTGACTTAACACTCACGTCACTTAAATAAAGTGGAATAAAGTACAAAAGAATATTGTGTTTTTATTAATATAATAATGCCTTTCCACCAAGCATTGTGCAGTGAACACCGTAAAAGGAATAAAATATACATTCTTATTGTATTATAATCAGAAGGGCTCGGAGGGGCTCGCGCGAGCTTCTTGTTAGATGTTAACAAGGCCGCCGAGCCCCTTGTTAAATTTAGAGAAAACGATATTCTCAGATCAAATTAGTATACAACTGCAATTTATGACTTACATGTTATCTACGACAGCTTCAGTATACACAGTAGTATATTTTTAGTCATTTAAATTGATAAGTTTACGGTAAACTGCATATTGCTACATATCATAAGTGTATAATGTAACAATCGATTACTTATTTTAATATAACAAATAATATATAATTTCATGGGAGTGATGAAACAATTCGCTTCATCGGAACACCGAAAATTGCTTTAACATAAAGCGAGCCCGTTGTTAACGTATTGGCAGCCCACCGCTGATTATAATCCTTGGTAAGTTAGAGAGATAGAGCATCTTTGAGTTACCATTATATACTTCAAATAATTAGGAGATACGACCAAGTAGGAATGAAGAAAAAAGTATTACGATAAGGGCAGGAAACAGTTATAACTCGTAATAAACGTTACATTTTTCAACGGTTATATCAAATAAATACTATTAAATTCATAAACGTTTTACCGGCAGGAAACCATATCGACTAAAAAAAAAACACACCTTGTTCTCTATAAATCCGATAAATATTGGAAAATAAATATAATAGTAAAAAAAAATGAAGTAAAACGATGCGGTTCTGGGTTTCAAGCAAGTGTTTGTCTGTTTTTGTAAGTTAAACGAAATTCCACGGACAGCGTTGGTATTTCGTCACAAAAAACGCCACAATGACGCGGAGCAAACTGTAACAAATCGCAGGCCATGCATTTCTAATTGAGATTATTTATAATTTTTTCCGGAAATATAGGCGATAAAATAATGACGGAAGGTGATATTCTACACTCCACGTATTTTCAATAAAAAAAATCAATAAAATTAATATGGTGTAATAATTTGAATTAAATTATATTTAAATTTTAATTGTTCGTATTTTGTACACTCCAACATGTTTTGTTCAGAAGTAATCTATATCGCCATCAATAGTCTTTAATTTAGTGATAAATAAATTTATTTCTTACGTTATATACAGTGGCGGATTACCTCATAAGCGCAAGGGCTTAGTAAATTAAAATTTCAATGAATTGAAGTTTGTGTTTAAAGATATGATGTTTTAATACCTTCTTACTCATAACCTTAAGGGTAAGAGTCCCGGTCTACAGAGACACCTATAATTAATACAAATTATTAAACTGCTTAACTAAAAATCGTTTAATTGATAGAATCTAGCTTAACAGACTTTTCAAATCATCCCAGTTGAGTTAAGCATTTTGTATTTAGATATTATAATAAAATTTATTTTTAAAAAATAAACAAGGAACAAGTGGCGTGCTTAAGCAGAGAAATCCTTTTTTTTCAATAAAAAATCTCATTATTTATTTTTGAAAAAAAATTAAATGTCAACAAAATCAAATATATCGACAGTTACATTAAGTCTTTCAGTTGATAATGCTTGCCATAAGCGAAACTGGTTCCATTTTTTTTTTTTAAATAAAATAGGAATCAGTACAAATATTTTTTTTTACTTAAATATAGTGTATTCTTACTCAATTGGTTGGTGTGTTGTCAGTCATCTCATCTCATCAATGCTACAAGTAATTAATAATATTAGTGTGTTTATTTACATGTTAAAATATCAAGTTTTATTTTTTATCGCTCGGTAATTTTTATTCAAATTTAAAAACCAAATATAAATACGATTATTTTTTCAAACGGTAGAGCCCAGTTAAAGAATTTAATTCTTTTGACATAATATATTAAACGATTCTTTTCAAATACACATACCTTGTTTGTTACTTTTATAAATAATGATAAAATACAGTACGCTTTCAGTTAAGAGAAATCACGACTCAGTTTCAAAAAGTCTATTGTTGCTAAGTGACTCCATTGTAATTGATATTATTTGGCATTTTGTGTCGAATGTTATGCCACTATATCGTAAACGAAAAAAATAATTTCTGTCACCCAAAATGAAATGTTAAATAAAGCAAGCGGGTATATTATCAGAAAACAAACCAACTGAAAACGAATTAAACAGAGCGTATCTTTAGATTTGCTTTGTTTTTAAAGACAGCTCGCAGTAATTTGCAGTTAATAAATCATCAAGCTCTGTTCGGTTGCAATGTTTTGTAGCTCATAAACTAGAATGCACAATACATTAGTATTTTTAAGTAATTTTCTCGACGGTTTGATAGCTTTAAATTGCCACCATAAATAAAAAGACAGCTAACGGAATCTCTCAAAAGTTTCATAACGAGGTAGGCAAATATTATAACCTAGTGATCTCTCAACATTATAATTATGACGAGACAATACCTTACAATTTTTTTTATACCGAGAGCATTTCTGCTCGACGATACGTCATATATTTGGTTTTTATCTAAACATGTATACAACGTTTAAACATGATCTTTAGCATCATTAAAATGACTCTCTTTGGTTTATATGTGTATAATCATGATTATATTATGTAGGGAGATATATATAATACAATTTTAATATTAGTTCATCACAATCCAATGACACAACTGACTACGTGAACTGGTTTCTCTGAGGATTACTCACCTCTGTAACGATCACGCCCTTCCTTTGCCAGCGATGAAAGAAACTCAAAACTTTTATGTTAATGTGCCTTAAAACTGAAATCACTTTTAATTTGATATAAAAAAAACAACAACAAAAAGCTTATTCTGAATGAAACATAAACTATGATTAAACAAAAAAAAATAGATTTATTTGGTTGGCGATGTAAAAACGAATCACAAATCAATTTTTGATTGTATTATCGCCATCTATTATATGTATTCAGTCACTGTTTTACAACCGCTTTCCATACCGCAATAACGATTAAAAAGAAACGAATTTACTCGTCCTATTCTTGAACCTATATTTTAACCATGATTTATTTATTGGGCTAATGTACAGATAAAAATAAATTAGAATAATCAATCAAACTTTGTATAAAGATAGTTCAAAATATTTGTTCAGTCATTAGCTATGTTTTACCTTTGGTGGCAGTATAGGTTGCATTCTCAGTTTAATTATTTATAGCAAAGACGGACACTCATACATGCTGTTAAAGAGAACCATCTTTCGAATGTTCTTAAATGTATAGAGCCACACCATAGCTACATGCTCAATTAGTATTAAATACACAAATTCTAATGTAATAACATTTCTACACAAATCTTAATTTAGAGTATAAAAAATATGATTATCAAAATATATTGGGAGCCGAACGTAACCAATTAAAAGCCGCATTTTACCACTTCTCGAATATCTTCATTTATGAAAACGCTAAAAATACCATAGTATTTACAATATGTCCACAATAATTAAAAATTATAATCTATATATTAATAGTCGTTAATGTCCGTCCGTCTGTAAAATGTCCCCGATTTTCCCTCCCCCTCCTCCGCCCCAGCCCCGCTGTCACCATTTTTTTATTCATACTAAAGAGATACTTTTTTCGTTTGTATATTATGGTCGCGATTTCGCCTTTTCGATGACGTCAAGAAAGACGGTCCCCCTCCCCCCCATCCTGCCCCGCTGTCGTCATTAATTCATTTCTTCATTTTTCTCTGACGTCATGAGTGAATTTTTGAAATCATGACATTTTTATTTTATTATGTGTAAAAACAATTAATTTTCAAAAAATATTCTCTCAAGCTGTGGGATTCGATACCATGCCCCAATTTTCATGCGCGACGTTCGGACGGCTTACACACTGATCTACGAATCCACTTGAGAAAAGCGATATAAAAACTTTATATATTTTAAATAATACAAAGCAAAAAAAAAGAACGCGTTTTAAGTGAACTAATAATGACATCTGTGGGTGAAATCTTGCACTAAACGATTTTGAATTCCAAGATTTCCACCTGCAGGGTTGTGAACGGCTATATAGGGCTGCTCAATTAAATATAATAATTTAATTAACTATTTATTTATATATATACGAAAAATGGTTGTTAGCAAACTTAAACATTATTCCAAAAATTAAATAATTTACGAGGTCTATTTCTGCTAATAGGAAAAATAATTGTTAGCAAACTTAAACATTATTCCAAAAATTAAGTAATTTACAAGGACTATTTTTGCTACTATGAAAAATAATTGTTAGCAAACTTAAAAATTATACCAAAAACAAAATAATTAACGAAATTTCTGCTTCTAAGAAAAATGGTTGTTAGCAAACTTAAACATTATTCCAAATATTAAATAATTTACGAGGTCTATTTCTGCTAATAGGAAAAATAATTGTTAGCAAACTTAAACATTATTCCAAAAATTAAGTAATTTACAAGGACTATTTTTGCTACTATGAAAAATGGTTGTTAGCAAATTTAAACATTATTCCAAAAATTAAATAATTTACGAGGTCTATTTCTGCTAATAGAAAAAATAATTGTTAGCAAACTTAAACATTATTCCAAAAATTAAGTAATTTACAAGGACTATTTTTGCTACTATGAAAAATAATTGTTAGCAAACTTAAAAATTATACCAAAAACAAAATAATTAACGAAATTTCTGCTTCTAAGAAAAATGGTTGTTAGCAAACTTAAACATTATTCCAAATATTAAATAATTTACGAGGTCTATTTCTGCTAATAGGAAAAATAATTGTTAGCAAACTTAAACATTATTCCAAAAATTAAGTAATTTACAAGGACTATTTTTGCTACTATGAAAAATAATTGTTAGCAAACTTAAAAATTATACCAAAAATAAAATAATTAACGAAATTTCTGCTTCTAAGAAAAATGGTTGTTAGCAAACTTAAACATTATTCCAAAAATTAAATAATTTACGAGGTCTATTTCTGCTAATAGGAAAAATAATTGTTAGCAAACTTAAACATTATTCCAAAAATTAAGTAATTTACAAGGACTATTTTTGCTACTATGAAAAATAATTGTTAGCAAACTTAAAAATTATACCAAAAACAAAATAACTAACGAAATTTCTGCTTCTAAGAAAAATGGTTGTTAGCAAACTTAAACATTATTCCAAATATTAAATAATTTACGAGGTCTATTTCTGCTAATAGGAAAAATAATTGTTAGCAAACTTAAACATTATTCCAAAAATTAAGTAATTTACAAGGACTATTTTTGCTACTATGAAAAATGGTTGTTAGCAAATTTAAACATTATTCCAAAAATTAAATAATTTACGAGGTCTATTTCTGCTAATAGAAAAAATAATTGTTAGCAAACTTAAACATTATTCCAAAAATTAAGTAATTTACAAGGACTATTTTTGCTACTATGAAAAATAATTGTTAGCAAACTTAAAAATTATACCAAAAATAAAATAATTAACGAAATTTCTGCTTCTAAGAAAAATGGTTGTTAGCAAACATAAACATTATTCCAAAAATTAAATAATTTACAAGGACTATTTTTGCTACTATGAAAAATAATTGTTAGCAAACTTAAAAATTATACCAAAAACAAAATAATTAACGAAATTTCTGCTTCTAAGAAAAATGGTTGTTAGCAAACTTAAACATTATTCCAAATATTAAATAATTTACGAGGTCTATTTCTGCTAATAGGAAAAATAATTGTTAGCAAACTTAAACATTATTCCAAAAATTAAGTAATTTACAAGGACTATTTTTGCTACTATGAAAAATAATTGTTAGCAAACTTAAAAATTATACCAAAAATAAAATAATTAACGAAATTTCTGCTTCTAAGAAAAATGGTTGTTAGCAAACTTAAACATTATTCCAAAAATTAAATAATTTACGAGGTCTATTTCTGCTAATAGGAAAAATAATTGTTAGCAAACTTAAACATTATTCCAAAAATTAAGTAATTTACAAGGACTATTTTTGCTACTATGAAAAATAATTGTTAGCAAACTTAAAAATTATACCAAAAACAAAATAACTAACGAAATTTCTGCTTCTAAGAAAAATGGTTGTTAGCAAACTTAAACATTATTCCAAATATTAAATAATTTACGAGGTCTATTTCTGCTAATAGGAAAAATAATTGTTAGCAAACTTAAACATTATTCCAAAAATTAAGTAATTTACAAGGACTATTTTTGCTACTATGAAAAATGGTTGTTAGCAAATTTAAACATTATTCCAAAAATTAAATAATTTACGAGGTCTATTTCTGCTAATAGAAAAAATAATTGTTAGAAAACTTAAACATTATTCCAAAAATTAAGTAATTTACAAGGACTATTTTTGCTACTATGAAAAATAATTGTTAGCAAACTTAAAAATTATACCAAAAATAAAATAATTAACGAAATTTCTGCTTCTAAGAAAAATGGTTGTTAGCAAACATAAACATTATTCCAAAAATTAAATAATTTACAAAATTTCTGCTATTACGAAAAATAGTTGTTAGCAAACTAGAACATTATTCCAAAAATAAATAATTTACAATTTAAATACTGCAGGGCAGGGCTGTCGATATACGCCCCGAGATATTTCTTTTACTATCAGAATTTCTGGATTATTCAATAAATAGGTTAGTAATTTATTTTTCACGCCAGTAACTTTTCTGACTACTTAAAAATGCAACAAAAATCTCTCCGTTGAGGTCAACGGGCTTACAGCTAGTTGTTTTTTATTTCAGCATCATGCTTTCATAATACATTTTAAATTTATATAAAAGAAATACTTCGTGTATTTGACTGTATTAGTATTAGATTCTGCAAAATGAATGTCAATTTAATCAACTCATAAACATTGCATTAAAATCTGTAACGGTC
The DNA here is from genome assembly GCA_031772345.1 of Himalopsyche anomala. NCBI lineage: Eukaryota > Metazoa > Arthropoda > Insecta > Trichoptera > Rhyacophilidae > Himalopsyche > Himalopsyche anomala. Next base: position 12,641,607 of record CM062840.1, read on the forward strand.
AGGGCCGGCGCCACCATAAAGGCGAAATAGGCAACCGCCTAGGGCGCAAACCATTAAGGGGCGCATAAATGTAGTATTTAAACTATTTTTATATACTCTAATAATATTAAATAATAGTACGTTTTATTTTATTTTGTTCGTTATGATAATGTATGTATCGTATTCTATGTGATTCGAAAATGAGATGTTGAGCGACTGAGTAACAGTTCACGTAGAAACACTTCTGTTGAGGCACCTCCATTAGAAGGTCATATGCTCCACATTGGGAGCGGACATGGGTAAATAAAAATAAAAAAATTCTAAAGATCTCGAATTGTTTTGTTTCATTATTTAGAAAAAAGATTATTTGTTTAAGGGGGCGCGCCAATAATCGTTGCATAGGGCGCCAAATAACCTTGCGCCGGCACTGGTAACGGTATACTACAACCTGTATTGTTTCGTTATTTCTTATTTTTCCTGAAAATGAGATTTAAAGAAAACGTTTAGCCGAAAATCAACTACCTCATAATTGTAAACATGTAGCATCATAACCTTAAACTAAACAGGCGTGTATTCACTCAATTAAAAATCGTTTAGCTACGTATCGTTGTCCATGAGATGCAAACTATTGACGACCACTGATTTAAATTACTTAATTATGGTGATTCGAACAGATAAAGGTGGTCTCAATTGGTTATTATATTTTACACTCCATATAATTTGTTGTTATTCAATTTACTGTTTTATAATTCATTATTTAGTATCTCTTCGTTTTTTGTTCAGAAAAAGAATCGAACTAATTCAAAATTACTTACAGTTATGCAAAAGCAGCACAATTTATTTGTGCTTTTCCTTGTTTTTGTTTTGCATAGGTGCCGTTGTATTCGATTAAAAGTAATGCTATCTGACGGCTTAAGCAACATATTTTTTTATTGTAATTTGATTTGCACAAAACGCAGGCGCAACTTAGCTAAGCGTGCGTAACAAACAGATTTACTCCGATAATCTTTAAATGAGTGTATAGTTCGTATTTGTCACTGTCCAGTAACGAAAAAAACTGTAATATTTTGTTTTGTTATAATGTTGAAAAAGAGATCGAAATTTACTGTTTACAGCAATTTTAGTCCTGCTCTATGAACTTAGAATTATTACATTCATTTATAATTCTTTGAAAACTTCTTAGTAGGTAGGCTTTAGTTGCTTAAAAGTTATAACATTACGATTCTCGAACCATTTATTTTGTTAGGCTTAAATGAAAATTCTAGAAACTTATAAGCTGTGTTAAATATTATGTCTAAATATCGTTGAGGTAATTTAAGCAGGGCTGAGGAGTCGGAGTCGTGAAATATGAGCGGCTCGATTTTTTTTTGAAAAATATATTTAACGATGCGTATTTAAACAAAATAGTCAAAAGTATTAACATTTCTTGCTTGACTGACTAAAGATGATCTGATGATACACATATATATAAGTTAAAATGAAATTATTAAAAAAAAAAATCGGAGTCGTTAATTATATCAAAGCTGGAGTCAGAGTCGGAGTCGTCTTTTTTTCACACGACTCCACAGCCCTGAATTTAAGTATCGAACTGTAGTCAACTTGGTAGTAATAAAATTCTCTAGAAATTTTAGATTTCAATATTTAATATAACTCTATTCTCACTACACTATTCAACATATTATAACTATTATATTATAACAATCCCGAGATCAAGGATCCCGACTAATTTTGCGATCAAGTAATCCTGGGATCGTCTCATTATCAATCCTGTCATTTCGGTAGTCACTACAACACGTAAAAAAACAGTTGTTTATGGCAGACGTAACTTTTTCAAAGGATGGAGATAAAAAAATATCTTCAAGTTGAGAATAATTTTCAAATTGGGAACCCTTGCACTTTACAACAAGTATTGTAAAGCAGAGGCGGAAATCTAATACCGCTTTCATCCACCTCCAAGAATTCTTCTTAGATTTATTTGCTTTAGTATTAAACACAATACTCTGATAATAATGTAGTATGTAGGCAAAGCCCCCTATAGTGAAAGCCATGCTATAGAGTTGAAAACAGGTACTTTTTTCAGATGAGCGGGCCGGCGTCATAATTTTCAAAGTAATATCACATCATTATGATACCATTGATTACTATTATTTTTAAGCAAATACATATATATATTGTAATTATATATCTTTTCAATTAAATCATTTTTTAAATAAGAAAAAATCACATTTTCTAAGGTTTTTTAATAAAAATCTCTGAGAACAAAAGCAAACAAAGATGCCAAATCATTTTATTTAAATTATTTTTTTTACAATATTTCAATACAGAATATGAGGTTGGATAGTTCATTAAAAAAACCAACGTCATTATTGGGATTTTAATCAATTAATATTAATCTCGAAATTTATTTTTGCACACTGGTTCTCAAGTCAAACTAGGATAGCACAATTCACTTCATTATTTTTTTTATATTGTTATTGATTAAATCATCATTTACTTGGTATATTGCCATTATTATATGATAAAAGACGCAGCATGTATTTTATAATATCACAATAGGCCCAAAATCTTATAAATATTATATGAATTCCGCTTGTTACCGTCGTTTATGTAATTTATAATTTATACTCTATATAATTGTGATACTTAATTGTGAGAAGTTAAATTTTATTGGTTTTTACCACACATCGCATATCTTGCCATTCGCTATATTTCTTACAATCATTACTTAATTTGCATATATGGCCCTTCCGATGTATCGTAAATTGTAAATTAATAACACCAACGAATCACAGAATATCCATACGAGAAATCTTTCAAACATACATGTTACATTTAACGAAAAATAAGCTCATAAATTGGAATTTAGAGTTGATCTACGTATAACCGCCATACAATTTGTTAGTAAAGGCAGGGATTCAACGGCCAGCTCAGAATTTGCTGATTTTCTACAGCACTGCTTGGAACTTAAGACTGCTATGATGTAGGTCATTTCTTTATCCACGTTTGGTCAAAATAAAAACCATGTATCCATTATTTCTATTAAAGTATCTTGTATACACTTTTACCTTAAATATTCTTCTTAAAGAGAATGTGAATGTGTTTCACTTCTCAAAGAACCGAAACACGTGTGATATCAAGTAACGTTAAAAATGATGTAATGTTTGTTTCAATCTTAATCATATACCACCTGACCGGGTTTGGTGCCAATGAGAGCAGATACGACATAGAACGAAACACTATTTGGTATGAAAATACTAAATTTTACTGTCAATCTGTCAGCCATTTTGATTGAATAGAACGTCTTTGAATTACATAGGAGGTGTTATTTTGTTTTTCATATATGACAGATTTCTTTCAGACGTATTTAATTAATCAACTATTTTATTTTAAGCGGTATTTTCTCTGTCATAACTTCATGAAATGTGCCATAGCTCAAAAGATAATGATGTTTTTTTTATAATTAAAATCAAAGTCAATGTGAAAACTTATTAAGAATGTTTTAAATATAGTCTAAAATTCTCTTTGAGATTTTCATATAAAATTGAATATTGGTTTTTACGTTTTTTACGAACTTACTGTCTAAGATATATTCCAAGGAATGATTAGATTGCACGCATTTTTTTCTATATAAATTTGTAGACTATCTATAAAATTAGAATATCTAAAGAATATTTTATCAATGAATGTGTGTTTTAGAGTCCGTGACGCAGTGGTCAATGACGTTGGCTTGCGCGACGGACCTCAGAGCTTCGAATCCCAGGATCTTTCAAAATCAATTTTTCATTTTTTGTTTGAACGTATGCGTGTTTATAATGTCTAAAAATTTCCTCCTACTTTTTCAATACTTAAATTACGGGTAGAAGCGAGAATGATTAGTTAACCGCTAGTCTTGTTCTAGTAGTATCCTTCTATCCTTACAATTATCTTCGAAAAGGAAGAGGTTGAGCAACTGAGTAGCAAACAGTTCTCGTGGAAAAAATTCCCTTTGATATCTCTTAATTAGGAGGTCATATGCTTCATATTGGGATCGGATATTCCGAATGGGTATGGATTTGAAAGTATGTTACTCGTTGTATCTTCTTTCTTTATAATCATATGGATTGCCTTTACCTTTTTTCATTTCAACGATTCAACGTTCATATAATTGAATTGTTTTAAATTCAATCGGCTTTTTTTCAAATTTTGAAACTAAAATTTCTGAGAATAAAAACGTTTATTTCGTGAATGTACAAAAATGAAATGGGATTCGTATAATTGGGATGTGCCTATGAATGAATGATTGAATTTTCAATGGTTTTTACAAGTTTTTGTAAGTGTAGATATTGTAGACCATAGGCTCCAAATCTTTTTGTTAACATGCTGCTCACGTGAGCCTCTACGAGCCTCATTCAGACTACCCTTAAAGTGGATGAGATTGATTAAGACACCCAAGGTTTACTCCGGACTGTAGCCCCAGAAAATAATAGGAACAATAAGATGTGCTGCGTTTTCCGATTAAGCAATATAATATTGTTGTTCCCTGAGGTAGAAAATGTTGCGGAACACTGTTACAAACTTTTCTTAGAAGTAATTTGTATTATATAACATCACAGATGCAATATTCATAATTCAAATAGATGCATATTCATTATTTTGTTACGTGCAATTCTTTCAACATGGCGACTAAGATGTTATTCATTATACTTATTGCATCAGTCATTAAGCACTGAACTTGTTAGTGAGTGCAGTGAGGGATGAAATAGTAACAACACTGTCATTACATAATTACTTTAGCCATTGTTAACGATGCGATATGCAGATTTTTTATTAAGAAATTGTGTCATCTTTGTTTGAGAATGACCTCAATTCGGAAGCTTCGTGTTCTCGGCGGAGCAAGTGAAATTAATCTAGCGTTGACAAAGATAATAAATCGAAATGATCTATGACTCCGTTTATTATATTACCTTATACACAATTAAATCAAGGATTAGCATAATGATACAATCATATTATCATTATTTAGCTAGTCGCTTTCTAGTCTCTAAAAAGAATATTATACTTGATCACAGTTATTATTGTACGTAATAATACTAAAATTAATTTACAAATAATTAAGGCATCCAATCTCGACAAAATTAAAAATCCCGTACTTCTGAAATCTTCTTAATACATACCGATTATAGGATTTCGGGAATCACTATGATATGTGTAAAATGTAATATAAAATCTAAATTCTTCCCGATATGTAACATATCGACTTTGGAAAGGAAAAAGGACGTAACCCACAGTTTTTTCAAAACATGTTTTTTTCGATAATCGCAAACTTGATTCACGTTCTATCAAAAGGATGCAAGCTGTAAATGCCGAATTATTGTCTAAAATTAGCTTTTAAGATTGAAAAAGATGACCTTGTAAAAAATTAAAACCAAGAAAAAAGACTGATATAAAGGTTTTTCTTAGACAAATTCTTGAATTAATATTAGATTATGTCAATTAAACACCAGTATAGAAGTCTCCGTACACTTAAAGGTTGTGTATAATTCATAATTTGCATATGTCACAAAATCATCAAAACACGTTTTTAGCGCCTCCTGTAAAATTTGATATGTGTGGGTTACGTCCTTTTTCCTTTCCACAGTCGATATATTTTAATAACAAAACAATTTACGATAGTGTGCATCAATTTTTTTACAGCAGTACGACAGTCATATCTCCTCTCTATGTGAAGCATATGGCCTCCTTATGGAGTTATCTCAAAAGTTTTTCCACGAAAGCTGTTTGTTACTCAGTCGCTCAATCTCTCATTTTTAAATAAAGTAGTAGGGATAGAAATAATAGGGCAGAACAAGATTAGTGGTTGACAAATTATTCTCGCTACTGGGGGGACTTTTAGACATTACAAATAGCAATGCTAACAGAAATCGATTGAAAAATACTGCTCGTACTGAGATTTGAGCCTGTGAGGTCCGCCATGGAAGCCAACGACGTTGACCACTGTGACATGGACCCGACAATAACATTTTTTATGACACCTACATACAAAAATAAATAATACTTAATTCACAGTCGACAATTATTATTTTTTGTTGAAACTTTGTTTTTAAATTGAATGACCAATTGCATCTACAAAATAAAACAACAATTTACCTGCATGTAGTGAGAAAATCCATACTATTCCTTGTCTTAGAACCAACATCGTATGTTAGAAGCACAACGCGTTTTGGAGTGTACCCGGCACGAAACTTTTCGTACAAATGCGACAGAACCAATTAGTAAGTCCTACCTTGGGGTGATTATGAAGAAAATGTATTGTTTTTTTGTAGTGTAGTGGAATGTTTACTAATAAAATATTTAAAAATTATTTTCCAGGGAAAAAGTGGGGCAGGCTATTTTTTTTCACGCCTCATTCACACATTATTAATATGTACATGACAGGTTAATTGTTAGGAATTAAACCGACTGAAAATCGAGCTTTTTTCAATTGTTTTTCACAATTAGTATTGATTAGTCTCTTAATTTGCTTGTATACTGCATAATAAAGAGGCGCACATATACATTACTTAACACGCTAATTTGTAAATGGGTTCTTATATAATATTAGACAATGGTATAAAGAAAGGTGTTTCAGAAAGTATTATTTCAAATAACTTACAAAATTTAAACTTATTACGTTAAGGCAGTTTAATTTTTCCGGTTCTAAGCTCAAGAAATGCGACCCCAATACCCACATTTTATTAAATATCTATTTTAATATGGGTGATACAACGTTTATAATTAAGGTATTCTTATATCATAGTTTTTTGGACCTTTTGTAGTTTATATAAATGCGCGATAACGCGATAACACGATAAGCGATCGTTCGTAAGATAGCTGGGCTAAACTCGTCAGTTGCAATTTCATATGTGTGCTGGAATGACGTCTTTTTTACGCGCAACTTAAAATATGATTATTTATTAAAAAACCACGGATCATTTGAAAAAGTTACGTCTGCCAGTGACTAAGTGTCCCAGCTCTGTTGAGCTTTTTAATCAGAAGGAAGGAAAATTGCAAAGATTGAAAACCATTTCATAGAGCAAGGTTTCTCAAACTTATTTTGCAATGGAACACTTCGTAAATCTGGAAATGTTATCGAAACACAGCGTATTTTTTTAATTCGGGTAATTGATAATAGTTACATATTGAAAAAACGTATGTAATTAAATCACTTGTGATTTTTTGACCAATTATTTTTAAAACGTGGTTCATATAAATATGAGTAAATAAAGCTCTTAGTGATTCAAAATTTCTGCCTGTACTTGTCGATTTTTAATATGAAGTAGAATATGCTTCAATGTGTTGCAGTGTACATTTCCATTCCAAATTTTCGCGGAACATTTATTTATGTCCCACGAAACACCAGTGTTCCGCTGAACATATTTTGGGAAACCCTGAGAAATAGAGGATAAAACAATATTTCTACTTTTTAACTGAATTCAGAGCCGCAGTTGTTTTTTAACAACTCCACATCTATGATTTAAACATAGTAGTTAAATATTTTGTGATGAAATTTGAGAATCAGAAGGTGATATCATATTTTATGGGCATACTCTAAATACATTTTTAAACCATCAAGACGTCATCGCTTTTTTCGTTTATTTTAATAATATCATAGAATACACAATCAACCGTCAAGCGACTGGCTTTATAAGAGCTTCCCACAAACAGTGTCATTTCCGACGGTAATCTGTTTCACACGTGCAAAAATCCGTTGCACATTTTTCTGGGTCAATAAAATGGCAATGTCAATCTGACTTATATGATTCTTGTAAGTCGTATTACATGACATTTCAAGTTTATTGAAAATAATACATTCAATTGAAATCCAGGGCATCCAGGGCAGGGTATGGGATATTGTACACAATCGTATTCTTACTTATCCATAGCATATTTTGCACGGGTAACCGAGGTTTATTGAAAGCCTCTGTTCGCCTTTAGTACAATGATTTTTTACACAACTGTTCATATGTCGGTTTCGTAGAGCAGTGGTCAACGTCATTTACTTCCATAACGGATCTCACAGATTCAAGTGCCATTACAAATACCATTTTTTCATTGGAAGGCATGCGTGTTTGTAACTTAAATATTCTCTCCTCCCATTCCAATCCTAAAATAACAGTGCTTAGAGAAAGAGAGATTTAAACTTTTAGTTCTTTCCTAACCCTATTCTTATACCTCTACTCTCATCGAAAATAGAGAAGTTAAACAATTGAGTAACAAGTAGTTCTCGAAGAATACTTTTGCTTAGATAAACATAATTTAATTTCGACTGAAGGTGCTTGACGGAAATTCAATGTCAAATTTTATTTATTTTTATTCTGTACACAATTTTGTCGATTACGACACGGGTTTCGCCTTTCGAGCCTTTACAAAATAAAAATAATTCAAATTTAAATAAGGAGCGGACTTTGGAAAAAATAAAATAAGTTAATATACCTTATTAGTTAATTTAGGTAATCAAAATGTCCATTTCTTTTTTGTTTTGGAATATTTGCTTGTGTGGTACCACAATGAGTTTTTTTTAAATAATTCCGGCTTAAACTGGTTAGCCGGTTTATTTATTTGAAAATAAACCGAAACCCGGTTAGTTGCTTTTGACGGTTAATTGGATACCTTAGTTATATAGGTTAACACATTGTTTGACAGATAAGTTTTGATTATTTGTATTATAATTAATTATTGTCTCATTTAAAGACTTACCTTCTTGCATGGCCAATATATCATTACTAAACTAGGTAACTTTTTATAAGAACGCAAACCGCTCTACTTTGATCGCGTTTCATAGAGCAAAAGTATCCCAGATAATATACGTTTTCTTAGAAAACGCAACTGTAGAATAATAAAAAAATATAACCATTAACACTATGAAGTGGTCGCTTTATAGAGCATTGTGCTGACTTCAACTGTCATTGCTACATAAACTTTTATTACTTATTATATTCATGTTTTATTCCGCAATTTACAGTCGTATTGTAAATTATATTTTAAAAAGTTGAATCAAATTAAACTGATGACACTAAAAGGTCATCTATGAATGTATGCAACGATGGGTTGGCAATACGTTAACAAGGGGCTCAAAGCAATTCTTTGTGTTCTGAAGAAGGAGTGATTTTTTTAAACACTCCTATGCAATTATATGCAATACTTAAATAAGCAATCGATTATTACATTTATAACATGTAACAATATGCAATTTACCGTAAATTTATCAATCTAAATAGCTAAAAATGTACTACCAAAGCTGTCGTAGATAATATATAAGTCAAAACTTGCAATTATTTACTAATTTGATCTGAAAATATTGTTTTATTTTAAATTAACAAGGGGCTCGCCGGCCCTACTAAAATTTAACAAGGGGCTCGCGAGAGCTCTTCCGAGCCCCCTCCAACCTATCCCTGATTGTATGGCCTCACAAACATTAAGTATCATCTCTAAATAGGGATGGGCTGAAGGGGGCTCGGAATTCATAAATTTTAATTAGTTTGGTGAGCCCCTTGTTGAGTAAAGAAAACATAATGGTATGAGTATGAGGTATGAGTCACCAGTTTTAGGGCTGTTCGATTGATCAACTCATTGCCTAGAGAAATGGATATTTTTAGTGATAGTATTTGTGAACTGTTTGTTAAATTTTACTATTTTATTTCTTGATTTTGTATGTTGATTTTGATCTATTATGTAGTTTTATTTCATATTTTGTCTCATTATATTTGTCAAGAACGCGGCGAATTGACGTCAGCTGTTATGTCATGTACTGTACTTTTAATTTTTAATAATAAATAAATAATATTTTCGGTTCAAACTAGTGCCTAACTGCAACATATTTCTTGTATTTAGATTTTTTAATGCAGAAGTGATGTCAATGAGTCAACTGTCCTTAACACATAAATAATGCCAATGGCATTGACTACCCCTGGTATATTATAAATTCGAGCCTATGGGTAGATAATGGAGGTAAACTGGAATGCATCGATCTTGTGTTCTTGACCTTCAAAACGAATCAACTTTTCCCATACGTTTCAAGTTCTGCAATCATTGTTTGTATTTTCATCGCACACGTTTTGCAGTGCGGAATGTCGTTTTTAATTCCACAAAAAATATGTATTCAGATCTGTTTTACACTCATTGACTACGTTTAATCTACCGACAATCACATCACCACTGTAGGTAAAGTCAGCGACGTAATTACAAGTAAGTTCTTCAAACTTTACAGACGGTCTATGCTCGCAAAAAACGTATCTCATTTTTTACGAAAATTATATTGGATTGATCGAATTTTTAATCATGATACAACACAGGCAGTGTACATCAAAAAAAAAAAGATGTTCAATGCATTTGTACAAAACTGAACTTCACTCCGATTTCTTTACTCTCTCCGAAGAGAGCTTAGGTTTTTCTTTCTTGATTCGATGGCTTGTTGCTTATGTAGTTTAGCTATATCCATAAATACAAATTCCTGAGCTCACGTTGAAATTTAAAGGTTTGTTCAGAATTTTTGTCATAAAGAATGAAATGATATTCCACTGCAAAGTTAAAATATCTTCTCGAATTTAAATCGCATTTAAAATGGTTGTATTTATATAAATAGGATCGATTTTACTCTTCATTTTACTTGGTAACAGTTTAAAAATCCGTGAAAGACATGTGTATCCTATTTTTTTTTTAAATACACCTGATCATTATACATTATATTTTAATATATTATGTACATGAAAAACTCACAAAACTTATTTCAATAAATGTTCTAATTAAATGAATATTTTTTTGTACAGTTTATGATCTCTAAAATAATTTAAAACGATTACACACAATTATATCGACAAATTCTCTTGTTTTCATTTTCAAATTACGAGCACAAATAAAATTCGAGTAGATCAATCATAAATTTACTAAAATCACGCACATTTCTTAGAGATTTTATGAAATTTAAATTCCACGGCCGCAGCAATGAACGAGTCGAAATTATTAATTGTATATAATCTTGCAGTTTTCGGTAGAATGCGAGCGCAATTCAAAACAATATTATTTTTATTGCCGTTTTTCTCGGCTTCAGTCTGAAAATAAATATCCGCATAATAGCCTACTTAAAAATATATTTTGCCCAATTAAAACCATAAATAACCGCTCTTTATATTATATTTGATACTAAACAAGAGAAAACTCGTTTTCAATAGTGATTTCTATTTGTTTTACTGTAAAATAATAAATCAGGCTAGTAAACTATTTTTTACATAATTTGGCTGTTCTTTTTGATTGACTTTTTTCCGCGAACTGTTCTGATTTTTTTTAATAATTGATATATTTATATTCTCAGCGCTAATTTTCTCTACATTGAGTGTCTGCTCCGTTTACATATTTACGTTTTGTAATCACCCAATGACAAAATGAAATTATCACTTTTCCGGTTTTCACTGTAAATACTTGGTGGAAAGGCATTATATTAAGAAAAAACACAATTTTGATAATGTTTACTGTAATCGTTAAATTGTTTATTACACCTTTTCATTTCAACTTGTTTTTGTATAAATAGCACTGTTAAATTGTATTTCTTATCAGTTGACAATGCTCGTCATGCGTGAAACCGGGCCTGATCTTGATAAATAAAAGTGGAAATAAGTACAAAGGAATATTGTATTTTTCTTAATATAATGCCTTTCCACCAAGTATTGACAGTGATCATCCCAAAAGTAACATTCGTTTATGATAATATTCTGAAAGTCACTTAGATCAGTGCTTCCCAATTTGGGGTCCGCGAAAATTTTCATTCTTTCAACATTCTTTGTGGTAAAATATTAACATGTGAAATAAAAAAAAAATCGTGGGTCCGCAGATTATTGTTTTCAGATTTAGTGGTCCGTGGCATGAAAAAGGTTGGAAAACACTGACTTAGATCTCGCATCATGTAGCCCAGTGTTTCTTAGATTAATTATAAAAATGTCCGATCACAAGCGAATAGGACTAACGATTTAAAACGTTGACCAATAGGACACGCTTTTCTGTTTTACATATCTATTAGTTTTGTGTGTGTTCATTTCCCAATTCCATCCTGTCTCCACGCTCCATGACCGCAACATAAGTCATTTAGGATGTCAGTCAGTGTGTGCTTCCTTCCGAATCGGATGTCTGCTGATATCGGTTGGATGAACAACAGACATGTGTCTTAATTGCCAAGAATTTTTAATTTATTTATACGCAACACACTTATATCTTGAAAACAACGCGGTGGCATACAAGAATAAGAACAGAGATGCATTATCAAGATATCGTTGAAGATCAAACTGTTTCACTATTAGTATTGTAAAAGTGTTTTTACAGAATCAAATGAGGGTAGCCAAGTTTGATCTAAGACAGGCATGTCGAACTATTGTAGGTTATTTACTGCGAGCTGAATTAGATAATTTAGTTGGGAGCACGCATATTTTCAATATTTAAGAAATAGTTCAATCACAGACGATTGAAATTTATTAAAACATTATAATTTATAAAACAACGTACGAAACACGTGTTTTATAATATCTTTTATTACTTGTAAGGTGCTTTTAATTCTTGGTAAAAAGGGTCATATGGCCGCCTGTGCGGTCGAGTGGTCAACATCGTTGGCTACCGCTACGGAGGGCACGGATTCGAATCTCGGTACGGGCAGTTTTATAAATTGATTTTTCAATCGATTTATGAATTTTTGTTCAAAGGCATGGATGTATGTGATGTCTTGAATTCCCACGTCCCACCCATCCTATTCTATGAACGGGGCGTATCGAGAGCGATTAGCTTACCACTAGTCCTGTCCTTGCCCTTTCCTTCAATTCCTACTCTCTTTGGAAAAAGAGAGGTTGAGCAACTGAGTAACAAGCAGTTCTCGTAAAACATTTCTGTTGAGATAAACTCCATAAGGAATCCATATGCTCCATATTGGGAACGGATATGGTAAAAAAAGGGTCATATGGTTTTCGAAATATTCAAAACTTAAAAAACTCATTTGTACTAATTTTTCATTCATCAGAATCGGTTTCGCTGTTTGCGAACGTTTTCAATTGATAAGAGAATACATTATTAATAAAAACACAATATTCCTTTGTACTTTATTCCACTTAATATAATGCGTTTCCACCAAGTATTGACAGTGAACACCCTAAAAGTGAAGAATACAATATTACAGAGCTATTTGTACAAAACAAAATTATTAAGGTATAACAAACAATCATTGATTTACAATAAATGGTATGAAATATGAATAAGTTGCACTAAATTTATTATAATGATTTTTTTATTACTTCTAAATATAATTTAAAAACTCATCAAAGCATAATTAAGCCTTAAGTGGAGACTGGCGATAAATTCAAACGTAATTATAACCTGGGAATATTTTACAAAATAATGTATAATTTTATATTAATTAAATTAATAACTAAACGACGATTTAACTACTTCCGGATAACTCAATCAAGACTGTTTTTTTTAACAGCTTAAAGACCGCGGACGCGTATTTGAGTCTTTGAAAAACAAAGGTTGCTGGCCGGCGGACTCATATATGCGTATAGGCGAAGTATCTGGAAGCTAAGAAAATTAAATTTGGCAAAGATATCTCAATTGGTTTACAAATTATAGTGAATTTATTAAAATTACAATTTTTGCGAATTTTCCGCAAAATTGCCCGGCCGCCAGGTGAAATTCTATAAAAAAAAACGTGCGGACGTTAAGCTGTTTATGATGACTTTCCACCGAGTATTGATAGTGAACATCCTAAAAGGTATCAAGACTTTGTTCCGTCGATTAAAAACGTAAACAAAATTAAATTTGACATATCGGTTCTGAATTAATTGGTTACTGCGTGCGATTTCCAAATTTCGTGTGAAATTGTCTATAGTTTTAAATAATATATGTACTTACAGGGTTTAATGATAGCTTTACTGTTAAATGTGTCCGCAATGACATGTGTGTAACATTATTTAATTTTACGTTTCGTTTGATTGATGTTAGTATTTCTTTTAAATCTATTTTTTATTAATAAAACGTGGGCTTCGTCTTATGTAATGAAACTAATTTTTCATCACGAAATATTTCATAATTTATGATATTCGAATGAAATATTTGATTCCTTTATAGAAATTATTGCAACATCTTATCTTTTATATTTGAACCTTTTTTTTGTTTTTGTTATAACAAATCCACGTTTTGTTTACTGTTGTTGCAGTTGCTGTTACACACAATCCTTTTTTACGCGTTTTTTTTTTTGCACGATTTTTATTTTACGCGATTTTTTTGGACGGCACCGTTACTTTTTTTTACGCGATTTACTCGTTGTTACACGATTTTTTTTTTCTTTTAAATATTTTTCTAGAAGCTATTACTTCGATTTTGCGTCTAGATCTTTTTTCGCTCTCATCTGTATACAAGGAATCGATCACACATGAAATTTTACGATCAATATTATATGGCTACCATTTTGTTTACAAATGTTAAGATTTAAAAAAAATCTTTTATTCATTTGCAACACATAATAAAAATTAATTTGGCTTCCAAAAATCACTGATTTATGAGTCTAGTATCCATATCTGAAGAAATAATAAAAATTCAACAGAAAATATGAGAATTGCGATTGATAATAGATGAAAAGATATTTGGATATACATTTAAGTCGATACTCATCAAAGCGTAAATGAGGCATTTCTTTAAATGATAATCAATACGATGTACTCCACAAGTGTGATTAGATATGACGTGTTTCGCAAGAAATTAAATAACAAATTTTCAATAATAACTCTGTAATGAAAACAAGTTTCTTCGAAGCAACCGCCCGTCGTACTCGTCAAAAATATTATATTTAATCAGAAATTAGCCGTATCAGATGTTATGTCGGAAATAATAATTTGATTTGTGTATTATTTAGTGAAAGTATTAAGCGTAAAAAATTGATCGATAGCGTGGTGAAACCATCCCACGGAATAATTTTTGGCTTATTTTTTTACCCGAATACGATACAAATTATCTTGCTACTTCTTTCGTGCAACAACAACAAAATTATATCTTAGCTCGACCTGCGTAAATCTAGCTTTTTTCACTTATATAATATATATCATAATAACCAGAGCTTTTCCCCCATGTAACGCTTTGGAACGGCGTCCCGGCACCCTTTTCTCGGCAAGTTTAATGTTTCAAATCAATACGAAAAAAAATATTTTTATTTGGCTTCAAAAACTTGTTTCTTCTTATCTTGGGTCCTTTCGAATTTTATTATATATAAAGAAGGATAAGGCTAGAACAGGACTAGTGGTAAACTAATCGCTATTGCTACAACCAGTTATTAAGGGATCAGAAGGATGGGAGGAGAGGACACAATATGAATTGACACCACAAACACCCAGTCTTCGATCACTACTTTAAATTGAAAAAATCTGAAATTTACTGTGATCTTACTGAGAATCAAACCCTGATATGCGTGATCTGTAGAGCAAGCTCTATTCAACTGAGCCAGAGCAAGTGACATTAATAATACGATATAAAAAAAGCTACCAATAAAACTTATAATTAAGTAATGGAATACGTAAACGTTGTTTACTATTATTATTGCAACGTGAACACATTAGTTTTTTGTTTTTATGCGTCTCAAATTTATAATAAACATATGTATCGTTTGTATTAACTTGAACGAAAGTGTGGCCAATTGAGAAAACATCAGTCAAGACTCGAGATATATAAACGATGTTTTTAATGCATCGAAAGCAAAACATTTACGAAATAAAACAGTGCTCATGAATGTGCTTAACGTCGCAGGATAATCCATTGCTATATTTCATTGGGTATAGGGCAGTGGTCGACAAACTGCGACTCGCAAGCCACATGCGGCTCTTTGGCCTCTTGCGTATGATTCTTCCACAAAATACCACATACGTCGCTATTCGATATTAAAACTTAAAGTTAAAAGAGGCGTTCTCAGCAAACGTACCTCAATCAGATTGAGGACCTTTTAAGCAAAATCCAGCTAAGGAGTACCCTAATCAAATTAATAACAATGTATCTATCTACCCATATAGGTAATGTTTAAAAAAATTGGCTCCCAAAAAAAAATGCAATCGATGTACAGTTAACATTTCGCTCAGTTGAGTAATGAGTTTGCCGACTCCTGGTGTAGGGCATTGGTGCACAAGCTTTTTGAAAGAAGGGCCAATTTATCAATTTTCTAACCTTTCACGGGCTGCAGAGGCTAATCAGTCAATAATCTCGTAAGATAACACATAGATGGCACCACTATTGACGAATCCATACGATTTTTAGAAAGCACTAACCTTCAAATAATACGATGCCATTTCGGGACGCAGTTTGTGCATAACTGACTAAAGTGATGCAGTATCTGTGATGAACGGTGTCAAGTTAAGTTTATTTAAATTTATTTTGAGAGTGTGTATGATATTTTTTTTTTAAATTATAATAATTCAATATTAGGGAAAGTCTATAAAAGGCCACTTTATCAGTATCCTTACACTTCAAGGTTGTGTATATTTTATAATTTGACATTGGCCCAAAATCATCAAAAAATGTTTTTTGTGTCTCCTGTAAAAACAATATATGTGGGCTACGTCCTTTTTACTTTTCATCGTTGATATGGTATCTCCGTTTTTGCTTACATTATTCCAAGAAAGAGGTTGAGAGACTTACATGCATACAATTTGAGTTGATAACGATATACTGTAATTAATTTAATGTAAATATTAAATAATACATCTGAAGACAATGCTAACAATTATATCGCATAATGCAAAAGCTTACTAGTGCATCTGCATGTCACAATCAAAATGTTTAAAGATCAACGTAAATTGCATGTTAATATTATAATATACATATCTCGTGCCGTGTATAGATGTACCAGCGTAACTTGACTGCCCGCGAGGGCGCCACCATCGCATCATTAACGTTGCCATAGTCAACACGTCCTAGGGCGACAATTTTAGTTCTGAGTTCTGCCACAGTCAAGTTAAAATGGTACATCTCTAGTAAGTCCATCAGAATAATAATTGAAGACGCCATAATAACATCTCTTACTGACGCAACAAATACGCTCATCTTTTTTAATATGCCTATAATAAACATGAACACTTGCAACATCGAATCATACTTATAATTTTTCTCTCGAGTCCTCATACAGTGCATACAAGAAGTGCATATCACGCGAAATACTCGTGGGCATCTTACTATAGACCAGTCGGTGCCTCCCAAATCTCCATCACCCTAATAGAGCAAACCAGTAAAATATGATTTACAAGAATCAATATTTTTTTGCGAAAAAGTTATAGATAGAAATGATAATAAAATACAGTAAGAAAATTACTTGGTTTCAAGTAGTAGGTTTTCACTTTTTTCTATCACAATTTTAGGATCAGATATGTCATGTCCAGTGATGTACTGCTAAAATTCTATCAACCAGCTCGCACCTTGATGTACACTTTACACCAACCCTCAATTTATCCCCTAATATAAATGTCCCCAATGAATTGAAATAGTTTAAATTCCTCAATACTTGTCAATCATCAATATCATCAATGTCATGTCATCAATATTGATGGGTCTCAACTCTATCTTTGCTTTCTTTAAACATTATCGTATCCAGTGCTATTGTTTTTTTAAAAAAAGAATTCATGCAAGGACTCAATTTTTTGTCAAGATTTTTTTCTAGCCCACGTCCGATCCTTGTGTAGTATATGGCTTCCTGATGAAGGTTTTTTAACAATGGTTTTTTGCGAGAACTGCATGCTATTCAGTTGCTCAAACTCTCTTTTTGTCTCCTGAAGTGTAACTACACGAAAACGCAGAACACCTACAGTAGCTGCAACACATTTGTAAAATATTTCCAAATAATTTCTCTCTTCGAAAACTTGAAATGGTGAATTTTTTTATTTGTATTTAGTTACATTGGCATCAGAGTTCAGAACTTGTAGGTCTAAACTTAGTTCTGACAATTCTCGGAAAAGTGTAACACATCAATATAAGATCCGAAAAACAAATGTTTTAATTTGTTTTTTTTTACCGTATTACAATAGAGTTCTACCAAGTAAATGCCAATTCAATCAACAGAATATTTTTAGATTTTTCGAATATTGATTGACCACATAAAAATGCCGAGAAAAGGTGCCGGAACGCCGTTCCACCGCGTTATATGGGGAAAAAAAGCACTGATCGTATCCAATGTTAAATTACTGCCTCGTAAGAGCTCAGACTTTGATTGGCTGCCAGATGAATATGTATGGCCATATTATACGAAAGGTCGATTATTACACTTTTTATTATCAGGACCGTTTATTTTGCTACGCTATAAAACTATGAATTAATTCAACGGAACTAATGAAATAATAACATCAAGAAAGCGATATTTTACGATAGTTTTACAACACAGCAATGTGAAATTGTGCAATGTAATTAATAATCACGAACGATGCTAGTGTTTCAAAGTGTAACAACTCAAAAAGCATTAAATTTGAATCGTTCAAATTATGTACACTCCCACAGATTTTGTCACTAACGACCCGGGTTTCGCCTTTCGGCATCTTCAGGCGTTCAAGTGCACGGATGAACTTGAACTGACGCTTAGTAAATGAATGTTTCGTGTTTATATAATAAATAAATGTATCACTGAGTCTAAAGCCATTGCTGGCGAAAAGGATAAGCTCATGGGTGCACGGATGAACTTGAACGCCTGAAGATGCCGAAAGGCGACACCCGGGTCGTTAGTGACAAAATCTGTGGGAGTGTACATAATTTGAACGATTCAAATTTAATATTGAAATTCCACCAAGCACCTTCAGTCGAAATCTTAAATTATATCAAAAAGCATTGTTTTTAAATTATTAAGAAACAAAACTTTGGGCAGGTTTAATCTTGACTGTACATTTATTTTTTATATATTTTAATCATATTCTAGGATTATTTTAGTCGGGTCTGTAGCGCATTGGTAGACGTCGTTGGCTTTCGTGACGAATCTTAAGGCTTCAAATCCCACACCGCGGAACATAGTTTGAGAAACTCTGACCTAGATAATGAAATAATGACAATTAAATGGGGGGTTTATAAACTTCTAACAGAAAACGCATAATAAGGTACCGTTTTTACCATCTCCTGTAGTTTTGACGTTTGTTGAGTTACGAGATTTACATTCCTATTCGTCTATTTGCGTCTTCGATATGTAATATAATGTATTTTGCTTACGCATGTAATTTCATGCACTCTATTATATCATTTTACATACGTACTCTAGATGCCGGTATAGTTGAATTGTTAGAGCAGGGTTTCCCAAACTATGTTCCGCAGAACACCGGTGTTCCATGAAACATAAATAGGTGTTCCGCGAAAATTTTGAATGGTAATCTACGCTGCAACACATTTAAACATTTTCTACTTCATATTCAAAATCGAGTGATAATGAATCTCCATTGATGTTTAAAACCACAAATATCTAGATACAGGCAGAGATTTCGAATCACTGAAAGCTTTATTTACTCATATTTTTTTGTAACATTTTTTTAAAAATAATTTATTAATAAATAATATCTGATTTAACGACATATATTTTTTCAATATTTTTACCATTATAAATTACCGACCTAAAAAATAAGTTGTGTTCCGGTAACATTTCTTGATTTGCAAAGTGTTCCATTGCACAATAAGTTTGGGAAACCCTGTGTTAGAGTATAAGGTATAATTTAACCAATAAACAATTTAAGATCGGACAATGTAAAAATTGGATACTCTATAGCAGGGGTTCCCAACCTTTTTGGACTCTAGAGCGCATTCTAAAATATTAATAGGACGGCGGGCACCACCTATTTTTCTAAAGATATTTATTATTGGTCAAGGATAATAAATGATATATATATTGTTTATATCATCTTTTAAGCACTACATTGCATGGTTCAAAGATAGGTCCCATGCAGCTCTGCATCGCGCCAATAACATGAGGAATAAATTCTTTTCTTGGTGGCATTGCGTTATGGAAGGCGGTCGTGAAAATGCGGCTGCATACACATAACGTATGGTGATGGGATACTCAACAACCATCTTGTATTTAAACAAACCAAAAATAAATGCAAAATAAACATTTTATAAAAAAAATCTTTATCTCAGGCAGTGTGATCTTTGGCGCTGCATTTCATTGGCCAGTGTTTCATAATTACGAATGCATAATGATGTTCCTGTCGGCCAGGGCCGGCGCTACCATACAGGCGAAATAGGCAATCGCCTAGGGCGCAAATCATTAAGGGGCGCATAAATTGAGTAATAAAATTATTTGTATATTCTAATAACAAATAATAGTTTATACTTGTATCTGTTCGTTATAATCATGTATCGTATTATATATACTTCGAAAAGGGTAGGTTGAGCGCCTGACTAACAAATAGTTCTCGTAAAAAACTTATTTTGAGATACCTCCATTAGGAGGCCATGTGATTCACATTGAAAGTGGTTTTGCATATAAAAAAAAATATTCCACAGTTTGCTAAAAAGGGGGCGCGCCAATAACCGTTGCCTAGGGCGCCAAATAACCTCGCGACGGTACTGCTGTCGGCAAACAATCATAAAGATGCTCATCGGCGTGTCGAGGTCTATACTTTGATTTTATGAAATTCATGTTTGAAAGTAATGATTCACAAAGATACGTCAAACCGAAAAAGGATTGAATTTTGTATGCCGCTTTTTACAGCAAAGTCTTTCTCTGATATTAATGATTTCAATTCTTAAAATCCAAAATTTCTATTTCTCGTTTTTGTGCCTTCACTCAGGGGTGGGCTGGAGGGAGCTCGAGAGGGCTTGCGCGAGCCCCTTGTTAAATTTAGGCACGGCCGGCGAGCCCCTTGTTAAGTTGAGAAAATCATGAAATCACCTAACTGAAATTTCTGTAGAAGGTTAAATTTTATTATGAAACAAAATATTTTGTCGCCTCTTCAATTTTGTGGGCGACATTTTTTTGGGGCTTCCCCTTTTTGACCCCAAAATTCTTTATAATATTTATATTTCAATACTACAAAACAGGTATGGGGGAGGGGCACAGAAAAAATAAGACACTCAAATGAGCCACGAGCCCTAAAAAGTTGAGAAACACGGATTTGTAGTGTGTAGGCATTATGGCTGACATTTACCGAGCCCCTTGTTAATAAATTGGCAGCCCACCGCTGACTGTAGAGGTTCTTATGTACAAGTAAGGTTTAAAGTTTCCAACCTATGGTAGCAGGGGTGGGCTGGAGGGGGCTCGGAGAGGCTCGCGCGAGCCCCTTGTTAACGTATTGGCAGCCCACCGCTGCCTTCACTTGTACAAGATCTGTAATACGCGAAGCTAAATTATATTGTATTTATTTGACAAGTAAATAGATTGGCCAAAAAAGAAGACCATTGACTCTTATTGTTTTTTTTTAACTGAAGTTTTATTTTTAAAAAAATATTGTGGGCCAACGTTGGCGGGCACAGGGTTGGCTATTCCTGCTCTATAGTCTCATACGTTGTGGTGTTCCAGTAAAGAAATAATAATTAGTATCCGTTTGCGATTGATAGAAATCACGATACGTACGTGCTCCGTGATGTAGAATTCACGCAACTACCTGCTGACTTCATGGATACTTGAAGACTCTTACGACTTACTCAAGAAATGAGGAAATTGCTATTTTACATGTCGTACACGCTTCGTTATGTAGGTCCACTTGGTCAATGTTCTAGAATGATATAATGGTTGTATAAAACAATGTAGGTATGTTATTAGTTAATTATTGTTTTACAAAAATGCTTCGTGTCTCAATTATTAGTGACGAAGTCTCGGTAAATTTCAATTCGGACTCTGTAAACAGTAGTTTACTCAGGGTAATTTTTCCTATGTTACACTGTGCGGGCACTATAACAGGGCGCTGCAAAAAATGTTCTCCACAGATATAAGTTGACTATTTTGTAAATTTATTTGCCATGTCCGCTTGCAATATAAGTTTTTTACTAGTACTTAGTTGTTCAACCTCTCTTCTTTGAAAAATAGAGTAGGAGTGAAGAAGGATAGAAATAAGGACAATGGCAAAACTTGTAATTAATTAATCGCTGTCGCAGAACCTCGTTTTTAGGATCAGATGGGTTGGAAGGAATTTGTTTCACAGTTGATTCTTGGTGGAAAACCTTTATACAACTTTCACACTTATTTCCCTATGATTGACTATTTTACAGTAATTTAAGAGTATGTGATAATAATTATTTGTCAATTTTCAGATGGGACGTCCCATACCAGTTCCAATGGTACCAGTGTCTACCTCTCGTCTTGGATACGCCACTCTCCCGATGATGCCAGCTGGTCCGCATGCGATGCCGCCGCCTTCTCATCACCAGCTAGTTTATCCTCACCATCCGCAGATGTACCCAGCATATGCCACCAATGACATGGTATTAAAATTTCAATAATAATATATTTATAAAAAAAAATACAAAAGAAGATTGTGATCAATAATTTCAAATTCGATTCTTCTGGTGGATTAAATTTGTAGTTAATTGATATTCCTATAAGTCTGCTTTTCTTTGTATATGGAAAAAATACTCACTTTGCATTACATTTGGAACAAGATTTACTCCGGCACTTAGTTTTATTATCCTGAAACCTTGGAAACTGATTAGAATTTCACTCTCAATTCGTTTCAATAAATTGTATTAAGGTACGTAAGTTCATTCGCATCCACCGGGGCTTTGGAAACTTGGAAAATAACCGTGATTTGAAAAGATGTAATATATAAAAATAACGTAATAATTTGCGTACTTTTTACATCTATAGAAAGCATTTCTTATTATACTCTGTATTTTAATTTAATTCAAAAAGAGTCATTCGTATTTTTGCGAATCCGACCCCCCCAAAACACCACGACTCGGCTGCCCTATTTGAAGCTCATCGCCATGCCAGGATAAATAAATTAAGTCTATGCAATGAATATAATACGACTTCAACATACGTAAAATATAAACAAATATATCCACAGGGTTACAATAATTGTAAACCATTGATATGGGACGTTTAACTTCAGCGGTTTTTCTTCAATACTCAATTTACTTTCTGCGACGCACGGCACATTCTCCCACGCAGAGTTTAGGAAGAAATTAGGAAGAAAACGGGACAAATATTTATACTGGACTGAGTAATAAAATACGGTGACAGTCCCGTATATCTGGGACATATGCCAACCATGTATAATATATACGGTATCGATTCATTCGGAGTCACATTTTCTAAGCATGATGTCACCGCAATAGATTTTCAATTCTGCCATCACGAAATAAAGAATTTATTACCTTTGACTTTCATCAATCACACTACAAAAGCATCGAAATGAGCAATCCATCCCATTCGGCCATGCATTGCAATGTCTTGAACGCATTTTGCATTCGACAGTCACAAATTATGCAAATCGGCAAACAATCGAGGCACCGAACGTATAAACAAATCAAGCGAGATACTGTCATTTCATATTCCGGTTGCAATCGACCAATGAATACTATTAACGGTGTCTGATGTTGATGGCTAGAAAGGACGTTTTCGTAACGCCATTTCAGTTCTAATGTAAAACAGTTACTGTCAGATTCAGTTAGAAAACAAAGATGGACGGTTTCGCAATACATTTTTAGCGGCGTACAAAGATATGAATGATTTAAGGAAGATATATTAATACATTTCTACATTTTAATGTGTTTTACCATTTGTAATACAGTTATTAGTTTGAATAATTCATGCTGGAACGAGACATAGTGTTGTAACATTGTATCATCTGATAAAAAGTACAAGCGATGCAAATACCACAGTAGCCACTCTAGCCAGATGTATGTTCAAGTACTCACATTTCACTCCTGCGGGTCTATTCTCAAAATGTATTAGGAACTAGCTAGAAACTAATAATTAATAAGAGGAGCTTCTAATACGTAACATGATTTTTTATTTGGTTTTTACAATTATTGGCATAACAAAAATGTTGTAATTGAGTACGTTAGGGATATTATTTTTCAACCAATTGTAAGAATTAAATTCGTCAAGTAGCATGTTGGAACTTTAATTTATCTCATTACTTCATTTAAACACTTCACTTCCACCCGCTTGGCTTAATATTCCACAGACTCGGCACTTTAGTATTGTGTACTTAATAATAGGTTTTTATTATCAGGATAAATAAGGTCGTGCAAACAAACGATTTGAACAGATTAATTTATTAGTGCTGGATTCAATTATTTATCTTTCGGAGAAAGGCTGTCTATAATTTAATCGCAGACTCACGTTTACGATTTATTGTTGTGTGATTATTTAATTAATTACTGTTCGATAGTAGCTATATAATATATAATGCATTTATTTATTAGAGTATCTAAATAATTCTTATGTAAACCAATCTTTCGTCACGAAAAAAATTGTAAACCAGACAAAATTGATTTTTAACACACTATTTTTCTTCGCTTAAAACGAAGGTATTTAATATAATAAAAAGTGCGTTATTTTCACAAATTTTACCAGGGCCGGGATGAGTAATGATTTTCAATCATTTCAGCAGCGATATATTACGTAAGGCAAAATATTTAATAATTTTACGTTGTTGACCAAAGTAAATGTTGACAAGAATTCGTTACTAAGTAGATCTTATAATAGATACTTATGAATTACCATCAGTCATTCTGTATAGCTGGATGCTGTTTATAATAAAATATCTAAAACAGCAATCGTAAATATTAATTGGATTGAATTAAATTAAATGGAACCAAATGGAATTTTGCTGAATTGAGCTTTAGATTGGACATGTTTTTAAATACTTTATATTGTGAATGTACATGAGTATTATATGTATCCATGATTACATAACATATTTAATTATTTAACAAGACGGCAGTAGCGGATTATGCGCATGTGAGGCCCAATAAAATGTTGAGCCCTGTTTTTCGAATAACATAAACTAGTCGCAAAAATCCATGTAGAATAAAGGTAAACATTGATATCTGAAAATAAAATATATGGCTTATGTGTAATGGAATTTATTTTTGAGGCTCCTAAGCAGTGTTCTCTCTAAGCTGTGCGCGCGCACATGCATTAGAACAGAGCGCATGAAAGTTACACCAGCTATATCACCACCAGAATAAATTAATATATATAGTGTTGTTAATTGTCATAAAAAATAACCGTTTCGTTAAGTAGGTCTAAATACCGTCATGTGGCGCACACAATTTTTAATTTTCTTTCAAAGTTGCACAACCAATGTATTTTGCGTACATAACCTTCAGAAAATTAAAGGAAACATTGCTCCTAAGATTCGGAGTCCCCAAGCGCGTGCCCCATCCGCCTATGGGCTAATCCGCCACTGCAAGACATATACTTTGTATTTGGTTTCAAAAAAATATGACTTTAAGAGAATTTTTTCGTCAAACAAAAAGGATGCAAGGCAAATACAGCAGAAAATAGGCCGAATTTTAGTGTGATCTTTTTCAAATTGAAAAGTAGCTCAAAATACCAAAAAGCGTCAGTTGGTGTTTTTTTTTATCAACTCAACCAAATTAGCTATTATTTTTGAATCTATGTAAGTTAAGCAAATTACAGGTATCCTAATTATTATGACATTTTTATATCGATCTCACAGCTGAATAATCAACACCATTGTATCGTATTGTATAGTATATCTAGGGCCGTCGCCACCATACATGCGAAATAGGCAACCGCCTAGAGCGCACACCATAAAAGGGCACATAAATAGAGGAACAAAATATTTTTTTTCCAATTCATCATCCGTCAAAAGCCTGTTTACACACGTCAAAAATATGAGCGAGAGCGTGCTTACAGGTGGCGGGAGTAACCTCTCACCCAATGTTCACTCTCTAGTCACAGGGACATCCCGTGGGCATAGGCGAGTAGGCAGTTGCTTAAGGGCGACATGTCCTAGGGAGCGGCAAATAATCAGTTTTTTTTTAAATGACTAAATATTTTTGACACAAGAATTTGGATTAGAATAAATATAGATAGCCCAATGTCTTTGACAAAAAAAATGCCGACAAAAAACATTTTCAACGGTAGTACTATTATGACCGATGGGTAAACAGTAGTTAAATTATAGAAAAAATCTTCTTTAAACATGAAATTCACCTATCTCAGCACTATAAGCGTCAGATAAGATAATTTCAAAAAAATAGTAAACGCGCTGTTTTAAACTTTGCCTAGGGGCGGCACATAGCCTAAGAACGTCATTGTCTAGTCAAGACTGCGTACTCGATTGGTGTAAGGCAGTGTCTGCCAAACTGTGTGCCGCAAGAAGTCTCAGGTGTGCCGCGGTGGAAGAAGCTTTAAAAATGTTAATTTTAAATAATGTGTATTCATTTAAATTTTCTTCAATTTTAAATAAATTCAATATCTGCTCATTCAAACAAATATTTGTCACGTTCATAAATAGTGGTCAATGCAACACATTTTTCACATTTTCTTTTTTAAAGGTACATTTCTTTTTTAAAGATTTTTTATTTAGTGTGCTAAATAAAAAAGTTTGGCAGACACTGGTCTAAGGCTAAGCTTTAAAACTAAATGATGTATTACAAATAGTGTTGAGATACTCTTGGCTAGTTCATTAGCATATATAAAAAAATATTTTACATTTTTCAGGTCCGCATCAAGCGAAAACGTTATGCGGGCTCTTCGCCAAGCAGCCAAGGCCAAAGACGCAGTGATCAACTCACAAGATCTCTTGAGAGGATTTACAGACAGCGACAGATGCCAATGGAGCATAGAAATATTCAAATGCTACATCAGCAGCTGCCGATGAATCCTCCACAGAAAGTGAAGAAAGGGAAAAAGAAGACGAAAAATCTGACAGAGGCTGATGTTATCAGAACCTACACCGGCTTGGATAGGTGATTATTGAATATTACTTAAATTAATATATATTATATATATGTCTTGATGGTCTGTCTGCACCGCACAGCACAACACTGCGATTGTAGACAATACTCAAAAAAAGAGTGTCAGTGTTGAGTGACTCTTGACAGGTGGAACTGCCACTTAATGTATAATATTACTAGTTGTTTTAATATTTGCAAAAAAAAAAAATTTACAAGTATTATATAATTGGCACATGTTGACTTACCAAAATGTTGTCTACCTGTTTTCCCAAAATACTGAAAATAGCATGCTTATAAATGTATTTTATTATAAACACTTCTAAAAGCAACAAAGTCTTTTGTTTCATAATTCGTATAAATCTTCTACAGAAATTGTAGTTAAGTTTTGATTAGATCTGAGAATATTGGTTTTCTTAAAAAGGGGCTCGCATGAGACATCCAAGCCCCCTCAAACCCACCCCTGCATGTATGTATATATAATTTTCAGGCTACCACAATAAGCTTCCTATTTCCAGAATGTGTGCTTGATATTATCTATTGTTATTATAAACAGAACCATAGCAGAGCAGTTCATCGTGGCTTGCGATGAAAACAGACACAGTCATGCGGGTAGTCCGGATCCGGTTGCAGTCAAAAAAAATGGTGCCATCGTAGATAAGTCTGACTCTTCAGGATTCGACACTGCCAGCAGTGAAGGCCATAGTAATAAATACTAACTTAGACTTAAACAAAATAACAAAGACTGTTATGCATACAAAGAAGTCAAATGGTATTTGCTAAATGTTTATTTAATTGAGATTGCACTATCGAAAATAGATGGTAAATTAAATAAAAAGCCCAATCTTAATCTGCCTGGTCTTTAATTATTGTCAATTATCTAAGCTGAAAGCCACTTGAGATCAACTCGAGAGGAAAAGACGTACCAATCACGAAAACTCAACCCCAAAAAATATATACATAATATAAGATCTCGACTGAAAGTCTTTGATAGAATTTCAATATTAAATATGCATTGTTCAAGTTGTGAATTCCTGAAAATGCCGAAAGGTGAAACCCAGATTTTGAGTGACAAAACATACGGAAATGTTAAAAAATTGAATGCTTCCAAATTATATATATTGTTGGTTCTCTGCAAGAAGTCATAAAGTAACAATTTGGCTAAAATTGAGTACTTATTTTTACATTTTGCGTAAACTCAAAAAATCACTTAATGTCCAAACATAAACCAATATTGTCAAACGATATGCCTATAAACTCATTATGTTATATTTCATGTACATACCGAAATGAAAGACATCAAACAAATTTATATAATTCTTGCAAAATACATTTCAATGATTTTTTGTATCAAACCGACGATATATATGTATTTGATATTGACCTTCCTGGGACTTGAACTCAGAGGTATCACTTGAGTTCAGCTCTTACCACTAATCCACTAAGACCGACATGTGTAATATACTTACTTTAAATGCTTTTTACTGTCAGTGTATGACTTTTTTAAATAATAAAGCTACTGTTATGTTTTTCTTATTTGTATTTTTATGTCTCACAATCTTACAATCAACAGCGTCCAATAAGCAAAGGTAAACTAATTATATTTTTCTTCTTTGTATGTGTATCAGCCAGTGATTATGCCATGGCTAGTTTCATCGAGCGATCAGCTCGTACATCTGTAAATTAACTGTAGATTTTGTCTATAAGAAGTGTGGATGTTAAATAGGTATTAATTGATGTTCAAATAAGAAATGATTCAATATTGATTTATTGTTTCACAAAATATTTAAATTATGTTGTTTCAAATGTGTTATCTATTATTAAGATATTTTGTTTCACCCATGGCAAATAATATGTATCTCAAGTATATGATTTTACAGCATTAAAAACATTTTACATCCACAAATCAATTAACATACTGATTGGTTAATTTTCGATTTGAGAGATGTCACTGGTATCAGGCAAATATATGCAGTCAATCTCATTTCTTGTTTGGTTGCCAACCAAATAATAAAAAATGCAACAAAGATTCATCTTCCAAAGGCTCTCATAAGTTATATACGCATATCAAATATACATATACAAACAATTTAGAGCTTTATTAGAAATGAAGTTGTGAGAGATCACAACCCTCGTAGAATAGCTTCAGGTACTAAAATAACACTACAAATATTGTATTTATGGTACATTGTATAACAATAATTGATGTAACTTTGTCTTCATATAAAAGTTTTCACCTTGATTTTATTTTTTTAATAAAAAAATGATAAAACAGTAGGTAGACAAAATAATAAAAATGCTCACAAAGGTTTATATTTATTCTAAAGCTCAAAAATAAAAGTAATATTAATTTGTTTTCTATATTATGATTACATTTTTCTTATCAATTTACAGTCTGTATCTACAATATTTATAAACCCAAATATCAGGTAGTAGTTTTAAATTTAGAGATGGAAAAAATTTTCTGCTATCTTGAATAATTGATTGACACAATTGTAATCGAGGGCCCACCATTAAAAGGGGTAAAATTGACAAAATAATGACAAAACAAAGATGTGTTCAAATGTCCCACAAGCCAAGATAAACATCAAAACTGACTGAAAGTTTAACATATAAAAGAGAAATGGCAGGTAGCAGTTGATATCTATCATTTTCAGGTTTAAAATACACTTTATAAGTTGAATATAACCACAGAGAATGAAAATATATTTTCTGAATTATCTATGATTGACTTATCTACAAAACTTCAATTCAGGTATGTATACTCTTTTCATACAATAATTTATAACATCAAAATACACCAGATGAAAGGGAAATTGGAGCTCACTCCACCAGCCCCAGAATTTGATGTATAGATATCAATCAATAATTTAAAAAGAATAAAGAAACATTATGTTATGGAAAAAAATGATATTTAAACATATATAAAAAAAATTTCAATGCTTGTCAATCATGAATAAAATATATTCATAAGTTATTGTTTCCTAAGAAAAATGGCAGCTAAATATTGAGTATGTTCGAAATCAGTGGTTCTTAACAGGTGGTGGGCGTTTGAAAGTCTGGGGGGGCGTTTTTAATTTTTCAGAATTTGAGGGGCGCTGTAGGATTGCGGGGGAACGATGCGAGTTTCGTAGATATTTTGGGGAAAAATTATAGGGAATCGAGGACTTCAAATTTCTCGGGGGGCTTTAGATAATTTATTTCTACTGAACGGGGCGATTCTTTCAATACAGTTAAGAAACACTGCCGTAGATGAACAACTTCATCTTTAGGCTCTCTTCATGATACTTAATCCCCAAATCATATTGTCCTCTAGCAGTATGAGCTCCACCTAGATTAGTGAGAGAAGCAGCAGCATCTGGATGGGGTTTTTCCTTGTGGATGCGTTTGTTCATCTTTAGGCTCTCCCCATGATATTTAATGGCCTGATCATATTGTCCTTTAGCATTATAAAAAATCCCTAGGTTATTTAAAGAGTTATATATCAACATTTTGATGAGGTGCATTTTTGTAAATGAGTTTTTTCATCTTTAGACTATCCTGATAATAGTTATACGCTTGATCATATTGTCCTTTAGCATGATAAACGTTCCCTAGGTTATTTAAAGAAGCAGCAATATTCGGATGAAGTTGTTCATCATAGATGAGTTTGTTCATCTTTAGGCTCTCCTCATGATATTTAATTGCCTGATCATATTGTCCTTTAGTATGATAAACTTTCCCTAAGTTATTTAAAGAAGCAGCAATATTTGGATGAAATTGTTCATCGTAGATGAGTTTGTTCATCTTTAGGCTCTCCTCATGATATTTAATTGCCTGATCATATTGTCCTTTAGCATGATAAACGTTCCCTAGGTTATTTAAAGAAGCAGCAATATTCGGATGAAGTTGTTCATCATAGATGAGTTTGTTCATCTTTAGGCTCTCCTCATGATATTTAATTGCCTGATCATATTGTCCTTTAGTATGATAAACTTTCCCTAAGTTATTTAAAGAAGCAGCAATATTCGGATGAAATTGTTCATCGTAGATGAGTTTGTTCATCTTTAGGCTCTCCTCATGATATTTAATTGCCTGATCATATTGTCCTTTAGCATGATAAACGTTCCCTAGGTTATTTAAAGAAGCAGCAATATTCGGATGAAGTTGTTCATCATAGATGAGTTTGTTCATCTTTAGGCTCTCCTCATGATATTTAATTGCCTGATCATATTGTCTTTTAGCATGATAAACTTTCCCTAAGTTATTTAAAGAAGCAGCAATATTCGGATGAAATTGTTCATCGTAGACGAGTTTGTTCATCTTTAGGCTCTCCTCATGATATTTAATTGCCTGATCATATTGTCCTTCAGCATGATAATCATTCCCTAGGTTATTTAAAGAAGCAGCAATATTCGGATGAAGTTGTTCATCATAGATGACTTTGTTCATCTTTAGGCTCTCCTCATGATATTTAATTGTCTGATCATATTGTTCTTTAGCATGATAAACGTTCCCTAGGTTATTTAAAGAAGCAGCAATATTCGGATGAAGTTGTTCATCATAGATGAGTTTGTTCATCTTTAGGCTCTCCTCATGATATTTAATTGTCTGATCATATTGTTCTTTAGCATGATAAACGTTCCCTAGGTTATTTAAAGAAGCAGCAATATTCGGATGAAATTGTTCATCGTAGACAAGTTTGTTCATCTTTAGGCTCTCCTCGTGATATTTAATTGCCTGATCATATTGTCCTTCAGCATGATAATCATTCCCTAGGTTATTTAAAGAAGCAGCAATATTCGGATGAAGTTGTTCATCATAGATGACTTTGTTCATCTTTAGGCTCTCCTCATGATATTTAATTGTCTGATCATATTGTTCTTTAGCATGATAAACGTTCCCTAGGTTATTTAAAGAAGCAGCAATATTCGGATGAAGTTGTTCACCATAGATGAGTTTGTTCATCTTTAGGCTCTCCTCATGATATTTAATTGCCTGATCATATTGTCCTTTAGCATGATAAACTTTCCCTAAGTTATTTAAAGAACCAGCAATCTTCGGATGAAGTTGTTTACCGTAAATCAGTGATTCTTAACGGGGGCATTTAAAAGTCTGGGGGGGCGTTTTTAATTTTTCATAATTTTGGGGGACGCTGTAGGATTGCAAGGGGGTGATGAGAGTTTGGGAGATATTTTGGGGGAAAAGGATAGGGAATTGACGATTTCAAATTCCTCAGTGAGGGTGGGAGGCGTTAGATAATTTTGGATAATTTATTTCTACTAAAGGGGGCAATTCTTTCAATACGGTTAAGAAACACTGTTCTAAATTATTGGTTACAGCACTTTCACAGTTCCACTGTGGAACCTTATTGTGAAGTGTTGTGTCATGGAGAACTATATGTACTTACATATTTTAAATGTAAGCAAGATGTATAACAATGTAATCAGTCATTGAAATAAAATATACAGCTTTGAGTGCAATTTTTGTAAAAATGTTTGCCTTATATTCGGGTTTATACATATTATAATTATGACAATATTGTAAATATAACTTAGACTTTAGTCATAGACATAATTATTAGTGTTCTATAATATTTGTAATTACTTACAATCTGTTATAAATGTATTAAGAAGGTACCTTATATTTTTATACAATAGTATGTGCAAATAAATATTTTATTCCATAATATATAAGAAAATTGACTAGATAGTATTACTATAGTAAGAACGAATAGTTTAATGTGTGAATATTGTATTGTATATTATATGGAACTGTTTATTTGTAATAAAAATTGTAAATTCTTAAATATTGCTTTTAATTATTGTTAATTTGGTTGTCAATTGCATACAATAGGAATAGCGCACGGTTTGGTTAGGTTACCGTTATCTTAACTGGAAATATAAGTATCTAATTCTTATATTCTGTGGTAAATCTACCACATTAGAATAACTTTCTCTTAATCTTTAGTTTAAAAGTCATCGTCGCTTGGTATATCTTGAAGGCCTGCATTAGGCTTGGCAGAAGGGGCCCTCTTATTGAGAGAGTGGTTTGATCCGGTGAGAGTTTGATTGCCGCCGACTCCTCGACTTCCTACTTGAGCACCGGGAGCTCTTCCAGTTCGCGTATCTAACTGGAAGTCACTTTCGTCAGAGCTGCCCAGCGATCCTAGGTCGTCTGATCCACCTAAAGTCAAAAAAATAATTGTAATTTTTTAAGAAGCCCGCAATATTGCCATGGCATTGAATATATAGAGATAAAGATGGACACCGAACTAAGAACTGTCATGAAAACTTGATGCATTCCAATGTGAATGTGTTACTGACATATTTTAAGATTTAATATCTGGAAATAATTGAATTTCCAGAGCTTATTTCCCTTTTACCCATGTGATCCTTTTAGACAGGGCGTAGAAAGAGCGATTTTCAAGGCACTAGTTTATTCTAGCATTATCCTTCCATCGCCACTTTGTATCTCCGAAAAATAGAAGTCTAGCAACTGAGTGGCCAGCAGTTATTGTACAATAACCTCTGTTGAAATAAGCTCTATAATAATTCCATAGGCCCAAAATTACGAAATGGCATAGTAACAAAAAAACTTTAACATAATATAAAAACCAGAAGTTATTCATTCTAAATCATTGCTAAAAAATAACATGATGAGCTAAAGCGCCACTGTATCACTGAATAGTTTCAGACGACACTAGAAAATATCAATATTTCTTCAATAGTGACTGTTCTACCATGAAAACAAGAAGTCGGAAGAGATAATTCTCCTAAAATTAGTGCCATTCTCTCAAATTGTAGTACTCCACCAACAACTTTGAAGTTGTGTGCGTATCCAAATAATATTCTCATCACGACAATGTCTATCTATACCCACCCATATCTAGAGCTTTCAAATCTTCTTCATCAAGATCATCACCTAATAGATCATCGTCATCGTCATCCAGGGATCCATCGATAGACAAGTCGTCGTCTTTGTTTCCCGCCATACTCCCAAACACCTTTGGCTGCTCTCCCCTCCCGCCGCCAGCTAAATACAAACAGAGAAACAGGTGAATATTACTTTATGCATAAAGTGAAGCCCCATTTTAAATTAAAAACAATAATATCACGTGTACAGTTTTGTAAATGTTTCACAGATTACGACAATATACAGTAGAAACTTGCTAAACCGGGGACGATGGAAAAAACAATAATTTAACTTATCTTTTTATTTTATTTAATGTCTAAATTAGATCAGTTGCTGGGCCAAGATGTAGCTGATTTGCAAGCGTTGTTAATTTGAGTTACGTTGTTGATGGGTTCAAATCCCAGTGCAGACAGTTTCATAAATACGTTTTTCAATCGATTTATTGATATGCAACAAAAAAATATTAACAATCGGTCGTGTCCAGTTGTAAAATATTTTGATCGATTCAAGCTTTTACCTGCAGTTCTTACTCTAAGTCTCGTCCTAGGCCTTGTGGCAGGTCGCTTTTCAATTTCTTTCAGTTCTTTTCGGGGACTTTCGTCGTACTCAAAGTCATCTAAGAAATATTGAGACAAAAAATTAAACATTGAAAAAAAAACAATTCATAATAATAATTATTATAACAACAGTAATTTGCACTTAATATAAAGTAAACATTAGCTGATTTCAACTCTATTATTTCGAGCATGCAGCTGAGTGATCAGAGCCGTACAAATTATAAAAAATTGTTAATCCTACTTTACCTGTGTCACTTATATTCACCAAAACATCTTCTGTTTCATACTTCTGGATCAATTTTAATGCTGCATTGTGGCGTTCTTCAGCAGCCTGTCGTAAAATAATCTCCATTAGTATAATAATTAACATTAGTAATAGGGTTTACGTTGACAAGGAAAATTAGATCTTACTTCAGCTTCTGCGGCCTCCAAGGTGCTCAGCTGCTGCTTTAATGCCTCTATACATCGCAATTTCAGAACATAATCATCGTACAGCTTCTCCAATTCACTCTCAAGGTTCTTAAATTCAGCTTGATATGCAGGCCTGCAATGTAAACAATCATTAACTGGGAAAAGAAACTTTACAATAGGGATATTATTTATATATTATATTTTTCCACTTTATGAATACATTTTGTAACATAGAATCCATCAAAAATATTAATTGATTGAAATTGAAAATCTCAACTACCTCAAAACAAAGGTTTTTGACTTAACGCCTTCTGTCACAACACCAACAATTCACAATTGTAGATGATTTATCTATGATACATTAAAGTTTTGCCGACAGCTCGGCTCCATAAGGCTTTTTATCACAATCTAGATACACCGAAAGATGTGCGCTCAGAGATTAAACAGATTAATATTCAATTGATAGTAGAATAATGATGTCAAAATGCATCTGTCCCTGAAGGTCTTATGACAACATACCTCTTACCTTCTTAAAAAAATATTGATATAATGGCTAACTTACTTAATTTTTTGCATGGCCTGTAATCTTTTTTCTGATCTTTCTAGTTCTGCTCTTTTCTTTTCTATTTTTGAATCAAGAGACGCTTCGCTGGACGCAACATTTTCTATCTGTTCTTGGATTGAGGACAGTTCTTTTTGTAATACTGCACAGGCTCGTTCCACGGAAGCCTCCACAGATGTCATATCTAAAGGTCTACTTATCGATTGCTCACGTATTTCCTAGGTGTAATAAACAGGAACAAAAGCATAATGAGCATGGTAAGATATTGATGAAAAGAATTGTTGCATTTAATCATAGATAATGCAATATATAATATTTTCTATTTTTTTCATCATGTATGCTCCTAATGTGGAGCATATGGACTTCTAATGTTTAACCTCTTTTTTTTCAAATGTAATAGTGATAGAAGAATAGGGAAAGGACAGGCTTAGTGGTTAGCAAATCGCTTTCGCTACACCCTGTTTTGTAGGAGTTTCTACAAATATTATTTTATAAAATATGATTAACAACTATTTCAGCTTATGCCCTCATCAGAACTAATAGTTCTAATAAATTAGTTATAATACGACGAAATAACTATCAATTTATTCGAATTTATTCAATAATCGATATTTTTTCACCTTGTTATAGTACAGGGATGGCGAACCCACGGCACGCGTACCCGAGGTGACACGAGGTTTGAGAATTTGGATGGCACGCGAATGATTTCCAAGTTCGAAAAAATATTTATGTTAAAAAAATTTAAAGTTTGATTAAATAATCCGTGAATTGTTAATTTATTCAGTTTTATAAATTTTCAAATGTTTTCCAAGGTAAACGAGAATAGTTGAAAAAAATCATTTTTTATTTTTTCTACTTTGTTAAAAAAAATACTGCTTGGGCACGCCACACAATTGAGAAATAATATTTGAGAAATTTCAGCACTCGGACCCAAAAAGGTTCGCCATCCCTGTTATAGTACATAAGCTATGTATTTTCTTAGAATGCAATATAATAAAAATGTGTTTTATTTACATACCTTTTCTTCAATTTTATTTACCAACTTAACCTTTGTTTAAAGTGGGGATGATTGTCATTTTTAGTAAGCAAAATAATTACCTTATAATCAACTTCTTTTCCTAAAAGATCATAAAGTACGGCACCGCTTGCTGTTATTTCAGTTGCAAGCTGACGAGCTCTCTTAAGATCGTCTATCTATAATTTAATAAGCACATTGATTTGTAATTATTATTTGTCTATGTTAAACATAGTATTCAAATTCATTTAATGAATTAAAGTTGAGCGTCATATATTTTTTAAGAAGCACTGTTCTTTAATGATATCATTAAACTGTATTTGTTCCATTTGTCTCTCAAATATAGTTTTTATATCTATTTATTTACTTTATAGCTGACTTTACGAATATGCTAAAAAGCTGAAACCTAGGGCCTCGCTAAATCGAAATCTGGCCCTGACAGCATTCAATTTGTAAGTTAATCGAGTACCTGAGTGTGTTTACTTCAAGATTTAAAGGTTCCTAAAATATATATAAATAATATATCTTCATCATACAGGAGGATGTGACAACGTATAAAATAAATAAAACTCGTTAGACAAGATATTTTAAGGTTGAAACTTTTGTAATCTACAGCACTGGTGTACAATTAACGTCATTGACTAGGGAATCTCTGGCCGGAATTTACGAATTTATAAAAAAATACAGAATTGGTCAGAAGGCCGCACCAGGGTAGCCAAAAGGACGCATGTTCCCCATGCCTGGTGTAGAATCTAGATGCCAAAAACGCTGCATCACTACTTATTTTTGAGTATTGCAACATTCAAACATCATGACTTCTAGCCGAATTTTTTGACTTATTTAATAGAACAACCATCAATTCGTCTAGTCACAAATACTGACGGACCACATCCAAGAATGCGCATAAAAACCACGAAGCGCGGCGGCGGCAGTTGCACTTAGCGCCAGGTAATGTTGTACGCAGCCGACGGCATAAATTGTTGACCAAGTCCTAAAACCCTCTCACATTTCAATCACATTATTTGTAGTCAAAGGTATATAACTTCCTTCAATTTTTTCAGACAACTATTGTCTTTTAAAAAATTCAAATAGTTCATTAAGGCATGGAAAATGCACTTGGCATAAATACACTACCTTGGATGACAAGTCAAATTGAAATGTTGGATCTTCTGCATCTTCTTTGTCTTCATTTTCCAACTTGGCAATGTTGAGAGCTTCATACAATACTGCTGTAATTTTAAGTAATTCTCTCACCGCATACCCGTCAGAACCATATAGTTTCTTTGTGTTAAGCTTGATGTTTGCTTTAGTTGCCTGAAAAAAAAATGGAAAAAATTGAATATTTCAGTATTTTAAAATTAAAATTGATGGCTTTATTCCACTAGTTTTATAACTACAAACAAAGAAAATGACCAAGTATGTTCACAAAAATGAAGTTAACAACGATTTAATGTCGTATGATCATAATTTGTCCTAAAAAATTGTCCAGTGTAAAAAATCTATACCCAGTGGTGGGCTGCCAATACGTTAAGAAGCGGCTCGCTTAATCTCAAAGAAATTCTCGGTGTACTGGGGAGGAGTGAATTTTTTCAGCACTCCTATGCAATTATATGTAATACTTAAATAAGCAATCGATTGTCACTTAATACACTTGTAATAGGTAACAATATGCAATTTACCGTCAACTTATCAATCTAAATGACTAAAAATGTACTACTGTGTATACTAAAGCTGTCTTAAATAATATATTAATCAGAAATTGTAGTTATATACTTATTTGATCTGATAATGTTGTTTTCTTTTAAATTAACAAGGGACTCGCCGGCCTTAGTAAATTTTAACAAGGGGCTCGCTCGAGCCTCTCCGAGCCCCCTCCAGCCCATCCCCACAAATGTCAATAAATTATTTTTCAAATTATGAAACATGAGGTGTAGCTATAAGATTGATTGCAAAATATGTTCTAACAGTTCTCTCAATATTGGCGGATCCAGGAAGATAGCCATGACAGCCATGGCCACCCCCTGAGTAGAATTTAGAGGCAACCAATGATCGCAATTTTTCTCTATATCTGTATTAATCACATAGTAATAATTTATATATTACATTGTTTATGGATGTGTACAATTAAATTTAAACGCAATCGATACACGATATATTAATTATTTCATTTAAAATTTCTTATTTTATTATAATGGATCATTATTTTCAAATTGGATGGCCATCCCTTAGCATATTTTTTTTGGATCCGTCATAACTCTCAAACTGAATTTAATATTTTCCATATGGTCACTTTCTCCAGCATGATTATACGTTTTTATGGTATAAAAAAAATTATTGAAATTAAATTAGAGAATTAAATCTTACCATAAATTGGGCTGCAGACCGAATGATCATAATTCTTTCATCCATGGAGTTGGTACCACCATCTAACTGTACTTCTGGATCAAATCTTTCTGCCAGCCATTTTAATAAACAAGCAACAAGTGGAAAGTTAGGGTGTCTAAAGCTCTCTAAAGAAATATTATCTGGATAATTAAGAGCTCTGAGATGCTCGGTAAAACCTGAAATCATATACATTAAGTTCGAGTAAGTACACTTACTTTGAATAATTTACTCTGTAACTGTAACAAGTATTTCTAATTACAAAAACCTTACTTCTCAAATCACGATATGACATCTTTGTAGATTTGAATAGCAATACTGTTGATATATGTTATCTTTCTTAATGATTAAAATTTACTCCATGTTATTTTTCCTCAGTCACTGTTTTTATTTGGTGTTTCATTCTAGTTACTATGGAAACCACATTTTTCAATGTTGGTCAAGTTGCATACTTGTGTCTCCAAACTCTCTATGCACATTTAAAATACCAAGCAATTGTTGAAAAAAACTGTAATGTGGAAACCCCAGAGCAGAATTTCGAGAGTGCCCATTCCATTGCTAAAATTTTGATAAAATATTTCAATTTCATTGCGAAACATTTTCGATAAAACATAATGCTTGCTTTTGTATTTAACTAGAATATGCAAAATAAAAAAATTTTAAGCAGGCAATACTGTATTCATAAAACTTTTATTTTTTATTTAATATTTACTGCTACTTAACATCAAATAAAATGCAAATCTATTGAAACTTCCTATCTCAACATGCCAGCTTTTCTTTAATTTAATTAAATTCCTTAACTTATCTACGAATAAGAAAAGTAAATGGATTTCTAATATGTGAGTATTTAAGACTCTGTTTTTATGTGTATTGGCCAATCTCTCAACCTTCTTTTTTTAATTAGACCTAGATAAAGTGTGGTTTTGATACAATCACCGTGCATCATGTTTTCATTGAGAAACATCTCCATTTATGCCAATAGACGTAATTTAAGATAATTGTTTAAACTAGACGTGAGAAACCTGCGGCCCTGGCTACCCTGGTGTGGCCTTCTGGCCAATTCTGTAATTCTGTAAATTTTTTTAAATTCGTAAATTCTTAAGATTTTCGATGTCAAAATCCCTGGAAGACCTAAAAAAAAAAGTTTCCTTGCTGTATTGGCATGTAATTTTTTATGGCCAAAGATTCCCTAGTCAATGTTTACTGCGGCCTTATGTCGAATCAGAAAAATGAATGCGGCCTTTAGAGAAGAAAAGGTTCCCCACCGCTGGTTTAAACGCTTAGCAATGTATATGCGGTAACGGTTCTAGAATTAAACCTATAGTAAAGGTTGAAAAATACTGTAAAAATAGTGCAGATTGAAATTATTAAGTATTTACAGATTGATATTAACAATTAAATTTACCATACATATTTAAAATGCATGTTGTATAGGATTATTTGACGGTTATTGTCAAATTTCACAAATAAGTGTAGGTGAACCAAGCAGAGTAGATGCTGTTTTCATTGATATCTAAAACAATATGAATATTATTTATAATTTTTTCACAAGTGCTGTACAACAATTATTTTGTTTTTATTTTCTATTTTTTAATGCAAGTCTGCTCCCAACGTAGATCATATGGCTTCCCAATAGAGGTATCTCAATAGAAGTTTTCTACGAGAACTGCTTGTTACTCAGTAGCTTAACCTCTCTTTTTTCTAAGGGTAGGGATGGAAAGGAAAGGGCTAGGACAGGACTAGAAGTTAGCTAATCTCTCACGAAGCGTCATATTATTTTAAGATTGAAAGGGTGGGAGGGAATTTTAAGCTTTCATAGACATCCATAGCCTACAAAAAAAAATCGATAAAACAATTGAAAAAATGCTTTTCTGGAATTCTAACGCACGAAGTTATCTGTATCTTGACAATTAAAATAAGCAAAAATTTTAAAGCAATGGTTTTAGTGATTTAGTGGGTACCCAATAGAATAAAACACAGAATGATTTATCATATTTAATACTAGTTAATAATTATATTTATCATATTATAGCGCAACACATGTAACAAGAAGCCTCCAAAACAATAAAAATTACTCTACGAACATTCATTTTAACAATACAACATACATATTGAATTTGAAAATTATTCTAATCAGAGGAAATGAGCCGTATTTGGTGATGATGGACCGTTTTATAGATGTGGTTGATTTATAAGTTTTAAATTGCAGGTCATGCATCTAATACGTGTAATTAAAACCTAGAATCACCAAGAATGACCCATGGACCATTACAGATTAAGCATCTCTTTTATTTTCTAATGAAAATAAAGTCCAAGCATAAGTAATTTTCTCTAAACTTTTTAATATAGACAACTACCTATTTCTAATTACTTTTTTACTTTGATAATATTTTTATTCCTAAAGAATACATTTTATATAATACGGAAAATATTCATTCCAGATATATAATGGTGTTTATAGTATGATTACAAAGTTTTGTGTTCGAAGATTAATTAATACAAATTGGAAACATTGATTAAATGCATGGCAATTAAATTGCAACAATTTTTAATGATTCCAATTTAATAGAAGTATCATAAATCATTGATGGTTGGTGCTTGTCTCTCAGTACGACGTAAAGACTCTGACCTCTTAACTATCAATCGCTCCCGGGTTGCTTTTTCTTTTCTGTAATAAAAATAAGAAAAACATCCAATGAGAAACTAATGGGAATTGTGTATGAATAATAAATAACTTTTACAATGACACCTCAAGATTCTAAAGACAGTTTCATAAGCATTGTGAATGCACGACAGAAAAGACCCAAGCCCAGTGGATTATGCTTTACTTACAGTTTTTGGATTTTAAATTTTATACAGAACGGCAGAATTTTTCAGTTTGAAAGGTGGTCCAAAAATTATAAGTGTTATTAACCTTTTCCTGGCATTAACATCTTTTCGACATTTTTATAAACTTGTGACTTTATTTTATCCAGTTGAATGTTACATTATTGGCATATAATTCAGGTTGAAAAAATTAATTCTTCAATTTTTTACAATACATCCGATGGGCTTTTCGTCGAGTGGTCAATGTTGCGTTGTTGGTTTTTTGATAAATTTATGGATTCGTTTTCGATAGCATGGATGATTAAAATTACCTACAATCCATCCCATCATAAATAGGGTGTAATGGGAGCGACTATATGCTCCGGATTGGGAAATGACATTATTAAAATACTTTGAGCAAATTAAAAATTCTTTAAATGAGAAACGAGTGACTTCAGAAATGTGATCTCCTTTGAAAGTTTTTACATAAAATCATTCGCAGAAGCAAAAGAGTAATTCAGTTTCCGATGACAACATTTTAAATGTAGTGATATGCTATTTTGTTTGCAACCCATCACTAGGACGTTGTTGAGAATAGAATAATAAAGCAATTTAAATTTGACACAGTTGCTAAGCTTGAGAACGTTGAATGATATTTTTTAAAAAGACTGGAATTTGTTCCAAACAAATCTCATAAAACATTATTTTTATATTTATATGTCGGCTGATAATTAAAGAAAATCAATTTTACCAAAAAATATTAAAAACCTATTTCGCCAGTTTCTATTTGTTCATATTTTATAACTAAAAGTTTCTAATTTTCACACAATTTATCAAATTCTCTAGATAAACTATTAGACTAGATAAAAAGAAACGAGTTGATCAATATAAATGTAATATTATGAACCTTTTCCTTAATTTCTCTGCTGTTTCTGGAGTGATCTGCTTTTCTGGTTCTGCAGCTTGATAGATCATTTCACGGAGCTTCTTCAAACAATCAGCCAAATTAAGTTGTTGGTATCGCGTCACATCAGACTTTATCACCAAGAATCCTTCTTTTGTGATTTTATTTTTTTGCTGAAAATTAAAACAAATATAGGTAGTTACCAGTGGCGGTTCCTGACCTAAAATCTTGGGTGGGCTAGAGAAAAGCATATTTTTACTTCACCTTATACATTAATCTACAGGCAAATTAACAAAAGTTTTTATTTAAAAAAATGTTCACGGTATTTCCGCCTAACCGATATTCTTTTGGTTATTAAATAATTTTAAATAATCTAAAAGTTGCAACTATTTTTTATTATTTGTACAATTCG
The DNA here is from genome assembly GCA_031772345.1 of Himalopsyche anomala. NCBI lineage: Eukaryota > Metazoa > Arthropoda > Insecta > Trichoptera > Rhyacophilidae > Himalopsyche > Himalopsyche anomala. The sequence continues at coordinate 12,684,390 of CM062840.1, forward strand.
ATACATTGTGATCTGCTCTAAAGAGAGTAAAGGAAAGGATAATATTTTTGGAAAGAACATTTAAATAAATAATTGCTATGGTACATTTCATAGCGACTGTGGAAAGGAAAAAGGACGTAACCCTCAATTTTCCAAAACAGCTTTTTTTCGATAATCACAATGTATACAACTTGACACACATTCTATCAAAAGGATGGAAGCTGAAAATGCCGAATTAGTATCTAAATTTAACTTTTAAGTTTGAAAAAGATGACCTTGTAAAAAATTAAAACGAAGAAAAAATACTGAAATAAAGGTTTTTCCTAGATAATTTCTTAATTAATATTAGATTATGTCAATTAAACACCAGTTTAGAAGTCTCCGTGCACTTCAAGGTTGTGTATAATTATTAATTTGCATATGGCCCAAAATCATCAAAACACGTTTTTGCGCCCTTTGTAAATTTTGATATGTGTGGGTTACGTCCTTTTTTCTTTATACAGTCGAGATAATACACTTATTGTAAGGAAAACACTATTAATTTTTTTAATATAAATAGGTGAGTATTTTTTATTTGAATTTAAAAAAGTGAAAACTAACAACATTCATCATAAAGCCTTGGTTCCTCTTGGAATCCTACATCCACTGCACTTCGGTGGATCCCTACCTTTATATAAACAAACCGAGTGGTATGTAATCAGATGATGCGTTATTTGTAATAATAATGACTCATTATAAGAGTCTGCTTTTCCACACATAACATGAATGTTGAAAAAAAAGGATTATTAATTTCATTTTTTTTTTATTCTGACCGAAATATTTATAAAATTTGACCGTACAATAGATTTTATTCTGACCGTATATTAATTTTATTCTGACCGTATATTAATTTTATTCTGACCGTTTATTAATTTTATTCTGACCGTTTATTATTTTTATTCTGACCGTTAGTATTTTTATTCTGACCGTTAACATTTTTATTCTGACCAAAAATTGAATTTTATTATGACCAAAAGTTGATTTAAATTCTGACCAGAAATTGATTTAAATTCTGACCATTTATTTTGTTGCCATTAACAAATACTACGACACTACTGCAATGCATGAATTATTATATAATAAAATCAATGCTAATGTAACTAAGAAATAATAGAATACGGAATTCTTAAATTCGTCTCTTTCAAAGTGAAATAACAAGTACCTACTTAAAGCAATACAGAACTGTCACACTGAAAGTCAATACCTGTCACTTTCATACAATACAACGATATTGGTTTTGTGTTTCAATGCATAAGTATGCGTAATGGGCAGATTCTGTTTAGCCCCCCAACGATCAACAGAAGCTTGACAGATTGAAACACAATCGTTTGTGATTGATGGCGTTTCCGAACATACAAATACAAAAAAAAATCTAATCGTGCTTGATTGCGCCCCAGTGTAAAGAAATATTGCATGATATTGTCTGTGGTTACGGGCTTGAATGATATAGCCCCTGAGTGGTGTTGCCAGGCTGATGTGACGTTACCTATTCCCTGTGAAGTATTTATAGGGTAATTGTTCTTTTTATGCCGGCTCAGTTTAAAATTGTAATACAAAACACAATCGAGAATATGATTGTAGGTAGATGTAACATTGTCTTATATTGACAAAGGAAAATTAAAACAAAGATATTATATTCATTTGGGAAAGGTTAGTTACGCTTATAAATGTATTTATTTTGTTCAGCGGCCGAATTACTGTTCATTTTTATTCAGCCATCTTAAGTTTTGGGTGAAAAATGCAGGTCGGGCTTAGCCCACCTAGCTCAGTACCTAGAACCGCCACTGGTAGTTACTATCATCGGTAAATATGTCATACAATAGCACATCGACTATTGCGGTGAAAAACTTCAGAAACTAAGCTGAAAACAATGCCACGATTTAGGATTATTTTTTGAGGGCTTGATAATTGCGTTAAAATCACACATTAAAAAGAAGAACACTGATAAATTATACGAAATACGAAATATTTCGCATTTCGTATAATTCATCAGTGTTCTTCTTTTTAATGTGTGATTTTAACGCGATTTATCAATGCTTCAATAAATATTTTAAATCGTGACGTTGTTTTCAGCATACTTTGCCGCAATAGTCCATGTGTAAGTAAAGGATAATTTAAAGTATGGCGGTGTACAGTGAGAATATGTCATATTTTGGATAATTTATTTATCAGTGTTCTTCATATTAATGTGTGATTTTAACGCGATTTATCAATGCTTCAATAAATATTTTAAATCGTTGAGTTGTTTTCAGCTTAGTTTGTGAAGATTTTTGCCGCAATAGTCGACGTGCTACTGTATGACATACTATCATCTTATCAAATAAAATCAACGGAAAGATGATAATATTGTCTATTGAGTGTTCTTATTTCAGAAAGTTCTTGAGAAAAATGAATTTGTTACCTCTTCCATTAATTTTTGTCTTATAGCAGGATCCAACCATAAAGCTTCTTGCACAATAAATCTAAGATCGACTTTGGTGTGTACTTTATTGACATTCTGTCCTCCTGGCCCGGAACTGCAGCTATAAGTTATTGTTAATTTGTCAAGAGGAACGAAATCAGAAAATTTTTGGTTTGGATCTTCTGGCACCTGCAAAAATATGAATTCAACATACATTTTACAAAACATGAGTAGCAGCTTGATTCATTCGAACGTCTGTGAAATATATATATTATCAATAATCATACATATTTTCTTCGTTTCGTGAAAAATCAACTTACAAAACTTGGAGTTGTCAACTTTAGAGAACTAGACGGATACAATTTATCCAATGAAAGTGCACTTTTGAAAGCAAATTTTCTATGGAAAAGAGTATTGTTAACAGCATTTCGAAAATGACTGTTGAGAATTTTAGTCATTTGAAAGATTGTTCGATTCATTTTAGGTATATTTTATACTTATATGTCGATCTTCAAAAATAACCTAGTTTATCAACCTATACAACTGTCAGTCGGATGCATGAGTTAATATGTTCAATGTTGGTCATCATGATGAACTATTATGCAACTCAAAGTCTGCCACCCGTCGCAATAGAATTTCCTAAATCTATTTTCAGATATTGATAAAAAAAAAACGTCGTAAACATGAATAACTATTAAAGTATGTATCACTTAAAGTATGCAACCACTTTTCTTTTTTCGATTTAAATATTTATTTATCATACTTCCAAATCAAATTTAGGCAATAAAACGTAATTAATTCAAAAATAAAAAAGCCGACATTGGACATACGTTTGTAATTTAAGACGTTTACTGAAAGTATGTTACTATTCTTATTTACTTAATTTAAATATTATTGTGCAACCACACATTTAAAATTAGATAGATTCTATATATTATCAAAGATATTCCTTAAATGGTGCCGGTTATAAAACATGATAATTTTTATTGCTGAACAAACTCTTTCTCTTTCTTTTTTATGTGCATACACGAAACAGAAATATATACAAAAAAGTTGTTTTGTATTATGTATGATGTACTTATTAATAAGATATTTTCAGTAGTTTATTCTTTTAAATAGTTAAAATAAGAAAATCTATATTCTCCTTTTGTGAAATACTTTAACCGGAGCAACACCTGCCGTAACCTGTATGTTATTATTTTGATTTAGAGATCTTTCTCTTGTTCGTACGTCACGTGATCAAGTATTGAATTTTAATTGGCGGCCAGTAGCGTGCCCTGCGCAACGCGAGAGACGCAATAGTTTTTACAAAATGCCGTCTGAGTCGAAGCCTTTGTTGACAGCTCAAACAGAAAAACCAAATCATTACAAGTAAGCCCATTCACTGACTCCTTTTACACGTCATCTTATTTTTTTCGTATGATATCTTATGATTTAATACGTCTCGTAAACTGTTGTGACGTTTCGTTTTCCAGATATTTAAAAGAGTTCCGAGTTGAACAGTGTCCGTCGTTTTTGCAACACAAATGCACTCAACATAGACCGTTTACTTGTTTTCACTGGCATTTTAACAACCAAAGACGGCGGAGACCCGTCAGGAAGAGAGATGGGTCTTTCAATTATAGCGCTGATAATTATTGCACTAAATATAACGAAACTTCTGGCGTTTGTGAAGATGGAGATGAGTGAGTACATATGCCATTGCTTTGTTATGTAGAAAGGGAGCTTAGCTGTCAATTTTCGCAATGTTTTGTAGGCGTTCACCTGTAGATGGTAGAAATTGTACAATGTAACACCTCTTTTAGTACGAAAACTCGGTTAGTATTGTAGTAGAAGCGAATAATTTCCATTTATGATTGTTTCTATTTTATGTTGTTATTCTGAAATGGCCAATAGGGAAGTATGTCAAAGAAAGGGTTTTCCTTAAAAAATTCTCTTATTCATCCATCGATCTTGGATTGCCTTTCATACTGAATAATATCTGACAAATGTAATTAAATGTTTCATATCGCATATGATTATAGATATTCAATGTGTTTTAATTAAATTATTGCTATAATTTAGTCTACATAATATATATTATATTCTTGTATGTTTCGAAATAATAATACCAGTATTCTAAATTTAAACTTCAATTCAGCCATAAGCTATAAAGTTTATGTGACATTATTTACTACCTTAGGTAGGTAAGTGCAATAGTCTAATGGTGGTAGTCGTTATATAGCTAATACTTTTGCTATGAAATTGATTAGATTAATAATCAATGGGTCAAAATTGGAATAATTGTCTCTTTATAGTAAATTATTTGAACTTTATTTTATTTTCATTAGTGAAATAAATATTCACTCTAAAGAATTATATATATTTATTCAATCAATCCCAACATTAAATTCACACACCACACCAGGATCTTGGCAATTTAGTCTGTTTTTATTTAATATTCAAGCTTTTTTTTCCAATGGTTCACATTTTCTTAAATATTTTTTTTAGCCAAATTGTAATGCATATATACATTTCTGACCTACAAACTCAAAATAAATGAATTCATTTTATAAAAGCATCATTTAATTTGAAGTCCTGTTTTGCAACTTTTATTTCCATCAACATGACGGATGATTTCTATCTTCCTGAAACATGAATAATTTTAGGTTGCTCTCGGTTATTTAAAACAACAATTCCCAGCTATTTTGCTTTAACATAAAATGCTTTACACCATATTTACCTAATTGTTACACAAATACATGTGCATTGTTGGAATTCATCAACTCAAATCTTATAACCATGTAATTATGATCTCATGTAGGCTTTATTATTGCAAGATGTTGGTGCTTTAGACCAGGGAATACCAAAAGTTTTGATAAATGATGATTTTTTTAAGAAAATTGGGGGTCGGATGAAAAAATATTTTTGTTGGAATCCTATTAGAATTTTTAAAAAATCAATACGTTGCATGTGTAAATTATATATATTAAATCTAAAGTTACTGGCTTTAACCCTTTAAAGTTAGTGGTGAGCTAATTTTGACGAAATTAGGTTTTTCTTATATTTTGACTATTTGTAGTATTGCCACACACAAAAATATCAAAACCTTTTTTTTTGGATATGGACCAATCTGGGAAAAATATTAGTTAAGTTAAGAAGTTAATATTTTTTTTAAATTGTAAAACTCATAGTTAAAAATGTAAAGTAAACTAGTTCATTATTACTTTTGAATGTTTTTCTAGAAGCTATTACTTCGCTTTTGCGTCAAGATCTTTTTTGCTCTCGTCTGTCTACATGTGCCGCTCTACAGACATCAACTCCAGAAAGGAATCGATCCCAAATAGAATTTTACGCTCAATATTATATGGCTACTGATTTGTTTACAAATGTTACCCTTTTTTAAAAAACATTTTCTTCATTTGCCATACAAAATAATAATGTGGTGGCTAAAAGTCACTGGTGGATGGGTCTAGTACTATCCATATCTGAAGAAATAGCGAAAATTCAATAAAAAATATGAGAATGGCAGTAGATCAGGGTTTCCCAAACTATGTTCCGCGGAGCCAAAGTAGGTGTTCCGAAAAAAATTGGAATAGTTTTATATGCTGCAACACAGTTTTAAAAATCTTAAAAATTCAGCTAAGTGTTCCGTTATATTTTCCGGACTTGCGAAGTGTTCCATTCCAGAAAATGTTTGGGAAACCCTGCAGTAGATAATAGATGACAAGCTACTCCAACGTACGGGTACGTTGTTACTCATCAAAGGGTTAAAGATCTGGCGTCGTCTTAAGCGGTTGTCGTAAGTAAGTACAGCCAATGGCAAGTGGCACGTTTTGAGCAATGAAGTATAAAATGTGACTTCAATGCTAGCAAATCATCAAACTTCCAATCACCTGTGTCCGAATGTGTGAACATTTATACCCATGTCAATAAGTAATAGTCGCAAGAAAGTCGTATTTACTATAGAACAAAAATATACGTTAATTTAATGATTTTAAAAAGATGATCTACGTGAATCTTTCCTAACAATATGGAGTTGGCACCCAAACTGCTTGACAAAACTTTTAAACAAAAAAGAAAATTCCAGGGGCTTGACAGTTGCCGGTTCTTCCAAGTAGATGCAAGGAGAATGTCTCAATGATAATGGCAACTTATACAAGGCTTTGAAAATATCTCTAAAGAAAACACGCTAAGAATAAAATCCGTGTGGTTTGGGGTTTCACCGTATATGTGATATGGTTATTATTTTCAATCACAGTCAATCGGAAGAGAAAGAGAATGAGGGTGCTATAGAAGAAAAAGAAATTATCTATCGGATTAGTCACATCACGACACTATCTCCTTTCAACACTTTATTCGAGTACATCGACCAATGGATACTCGAATTGTATTAAAAAATCAATTAAGATTTTTGTAAATAAACCATAGTCAGTAATATTTTAAATAAACATGAAAAATTAATGAACTGCTTTAGAAATGTTTATTATTTTTAAACAAACCAAAACTTAACAGTTCAGATAATCGCGATTTAACTGTACTTTAAAATTCGAATGGGATAAGTCGGGCTGTCTCCTATACCTAAATATATTTATTGCAGTATTCAAACATCGGTGTTATGGACAGTTAAAATGGCTACCTTGAAGCTTCTTTCTTAAATGTTTACATACGCTTTTTCTAAATAATAAAATTTCTTAACACGTTTCTTGCGAACACCTACGAATTCATAAACGAATTTAGCAGTGTCTTACTTGTATTACTTGACTATCAGTCCGGGCTAGTTTCATAAGAAACTAAGATAAATATGCTATGGTTAATTTTGTATAACTCTTGAACTAATAATTGCATTATAATGAAATTTTGGTGACATGTTTGATATATGCATCTATCGAAACAAATAAATCCATTTTTTCCAACTTTTGTTCGTGCAACATGAACTAAGTGTTAAAAATACCCAAATTTGTCATCCGAGTGACATAACATGCAAGAAAAAAACAATGCCAAATACTTATGCAGTGTTTTCAAACTATTTTTTCAGTATACGTGAATGCTTAAGCATCCCATGAATAAATATTCAAAATTAATGCACACAACTAGTCCACAAAATTTCTCTGTAAGCTTTGCACGAAAGCGAAGTGTTTTTCGCAAAATTTGCAATTATTTTCACTCCTCTTTGAAATAATATTAACATTTAAGCCTGTGTTGTATTTGATTAAATTTTTAGGTGAGCTTTTGGTATACTTTTGTTAAAATTATAAAAAATATCAAATTGGTTTTCACAAACTACTATCGCAGAGAATTTTTTTATAATAAAGTACAAAGTGAAGTTGAGCTATTTATTAATAAATATTCGTAATTTGTTTCACTGGGTCAATACGATTTCTTGAGGAAGATGTCTGTCCAATATATTTCTCTATCAGAACCATTTACCAACCAGCTTCATTGACAGTTTCCAATAAGAAATTTTGCATTTTATATATCTGTTTGGATTTAAAATACAAGTAGAAAACAAACTCTTTGATTCATTTTTACGTTTCTCTGAATATAACATATGTATGCCATATTCCTGGTAAACTAAATGAAGCTTATTTAGCGTATAAGTTATCAGGTTGATGCAAAAGTTAAGACGTTTTTGTATGATCCCAGTGAAAAAAAGTTTGTTCTCAGAAATGATAAATGATAATCTTTAAAATGATTCCGTTGTATAAAGTATACTTTCTCTCTACTTTCTATTCAGTTTTGGCCTGGCCAGGGTACAGTGAAGAGCCTTTGTATTTTTTCGAAATGGCTGTCGATAAAGTGCATTTCAACATTGTTTACTTTATAAATTCCGTAAAGACAATACTGCGACTGTGGCAACCAAAAACATTTGCGATGTGTATGGAGCAGATGTCATCAAAGTTCGACAGACACAAAGATGGTTTACAAAATTTCGATTTGGGGATTTTTCACTAATTGATAAACCACGTGCCGGGCGGCCATTGAAGTCTGATGATGAAAATTTAAAAGTCATAATGACACCAATCCACGTCTAACCAACAGGGAAATCGTGTCGATGATGGGATTCAGCCAATCAACCGTATAGATGGACCAGGATTAATAAACATAAAAGGGGTAGTGCTTCATCACGACAACGCGCTATCACATGTGGCGATGATGAACCAACACAAGCTAAATGAGTTGAATTGATTATTATGAATTATCAAGAACCCACCGTATTCTCCAGATCTAGCTTCTTCTGATTATCATTTATTCAGATCAGTGCAAAAAAAATTAAATGATATAAAAATTTGATAAAATAGAGCAGGTTAAAACATTTCTTAATACATTTTTCGCATCCAAGTCCACGGAATTTTACACCAACAGTATAAGTTAATAGAAAGGTGGGAGAAGGTTATAAGAACTGATGGAAATTATATAATTGATTAAATAAATATTAAAAAATTCTTTAGCCGCCGGTGTGGTCGAGTGGTCAACTTTGTTGGCTACCGCTACGGAGGGCACGGGTTCGAATCCCAGTACGGGCAGTTTTATAAATTGATTTTTCAATCGATTTATGAATTTCTGTTCAAAGGCATGGATGTAAGTGATGTCTTGAATTCCCCCCTCCCACCCATCCTATCTTATAAACGGGGCGTAGCGAGAGCGATTAGCTAACCACTAGTCCTGTCCTAGCCCTTTCCTTATATTCCTACTCTCTTTGGAAAAAGAGAGGTTGAGCAACTGAGTAACAAGCAGTTCTCGTAGAAACATTTCTGTTGAGATAAACTCCATTAGGAGTCCGTATGCTCCGTATTGGGAGCGGACATGGAAAAAAAAATTCTAAAAAAAATGTTTAAATTTTACATAAAAAAAACGTCTTAACTTTTGCATCAACCCAATACATGCCATTAGATACAAATTCATGTACTGATACATTGAATTTCATTTTGTGAACATTTCGAAAATCACCTGTGACTCCACAATCGCGTCCAAGAAATCCCAACAGCGCTCACCACATCGCTAAAAAACTGACAAATAACTACAGCACCTACATAAGTGAATAATGTTGACTGTCCATGAAAAGAAACCCTATATACATATTTTAAATAGCATCAAAATATCAAATAAAGTGGTCTGTTTAATTTTATCCGCTCTTCTTCAGAGAAAAAAAATTCTTTAAATATTGCCATCTGTGATCTTTTTCAAATGTTTACAGTGGCATAATCGTAGTTTTTAAATATTTTAGAAAATTCAATACATGTAGAGTCGTCTTTCAACAAAAGTTAAAATGAATCTCGGGCGCGCACCATTTCTTTTTAAAGCCAAAGTAGCATCGAAAATAACACGCATTTTCAAGGCCCCGGGCTATGCCCATAGTTGCATATATCACTTGAAAACATGTAACGTATTAATTGTTTATCTTTCATTCTCTGTATTCATTCATTATTTGTTTTTTCTTTAAATTTTTAGGATCGTGAAACAGTGAGTCTGTACATATCATCTCTTTTACAGGTGCCCGTTCCTCCACCGCACAGCAGGGGACACAGAGAGGCGTTACCATCTACGCTATTACAAAACTTGTATGTGCGTCAATGATACGGACGCTAGGGGATTTTGCGTCAAAAATGGACCACATTGCGCGTTTGCGCACGGAAACAACGACCTTAGACCACCAGTTTATGATATTAAAGAAATTCAAGCTTTAGAAAACCCTGATTTAGAACCAAACAGGGCTGCTGCAAATGGGCCGAATGTTTTAGACAAAGAAAGAAATCTTATGAATGAGGATCCAAAATGGCAAGGTAAGCTGTCAAGAACCCCACACCCTCTTGTTTCTCACCGTATGTGACCTAATTCTGTTGTATTTTGTGTAATTTTACGAATAATAAATATTTTTTTAAATGAACGAACATATTAAATATATATATGTATATTTGGTCAGAAACAACTTGAAATAATGTGTATTAAGAATTCTGAATAGTGTCATGCTTATATATTTGTGTAAAACTTTTGTGCCTAAATTGTAATGTTGTTAATAATTCAAAATTTTCCCGATTGTAATGAAGTTCTTATTTATTATCTTGTTGTGGCAACACCAAGCAGGTATGTAAAATGGCAGGGAATATATTTTCAAGGTCATCTCGCACATTAATTTTTCTGTTTTTTTGTGTGTAAATACTAGAACTATAATTTTTATAGTACATATATATTAATAAAAACACAATAATCCTTTGTACTTCATTCCACTTTATTTAATATGTCAGGACCGGTTTCGCTCATTACGAGCATCGTCAACTGATAAGAAATATAATTTAACAGTGCTATTTATACAAAAATGAACAGTTATAAACAACAATTGGCATTGAAAAGAAAATACCAATTTAGAATCACTTTTAATGTAATTGGTATTTTCTTTTCAATGCCAATTGTTGTTTATAACTGTTCATTTTTGTATAAATAGCACTGTTAAATTATATTTCTTATCAGTTGACGATGCTCGTAATGAGCGAAACCGGTCCTGACATATTAAATAAAGTGGAATGAAGTACAAAGGATTATTGTGTTTTTACTAATATTATTTTCATGCTAGCTCAGCGATTTCCAAACTGGGAGGCGCGCCTCCCTGGGGAGGCATGGACTATTGCAAAGGGAGGCGCGAACAGTCCAACATATTTATTTACCCTTTAAAACGTGTCTTTATTACTATATGAAATAAAGTATGGGGAGGCGCGAAGATATTTTTTTCTTCAAAGGGAGGCGCAATGACAAAAAGGTCGGAAACCACTGCACTAAGTATTGACAGTGAACACCCTAAAAGTGTACATATATATACTACAGAAGCAGTTAAGCTTATTGCGAGCATTATCAATCAAGTACTAATCTATTTTATTTTTTTTGCTACATACAGATTCTAAATACAGAATAGATGTCTGTAATGAATAGCTAAAAATGTTGATTATTTCACATATAAAATAAAAGTGTCATGTTAATATTTCTACCATATGGGAACGAAAGGGTAAATCGATTGCATACATATAATTTCTGGCTTTTACTGTAACAAATTATAAAAATATTTTGGAAGGATGCCATTTTGATTGAATGTTATAATTTATATGACCTTTTTCTTTGATTATACAGACACAAATTATGTACTATCATCATATAAAACTGAAGCGTGCAAGAGACCGCCGCGTCTCTGCCGACAGGGCTATGCGTGCCCTCAATATCACAATAGTAAAGACAAACGGCGTTCGCCGCGCAAATGCAAATATCGCAGCACTCCCTGTCCCAATGTGAAACACGGCGAGGAATGGGGAGAGCCCGGCAACTGCGACAACGGCGATGCCTGCACGTATTGCCACACTAGGACCGAGCAGCAGTTCCACCCTGAAATATATAAGAGCACCAAATGTAATGATGTCCAACAGGCGGGATACTGTCCCCGTGGTGTTTTCTGTGCCTTTGCACATGTCGAACGTAAGTCCCTTTCTTTTCCACTCTACTGTGACAAGTGGCGGATTACCCTATAAGCGCATGAGGCACGTGCTTAGGGCCTCGAAATAACACACGAGTCGATAAATATCATATGCACTCAAGTCAACTCTAAACTTTTTTGAGATTTTGATGCCTATCAATTCTTTGTAAGCAGGGGAATATTTTGAGTTCAGAATAATCAAACAAAAGTTTATTTTTTTGATTGAATAATTAGGTTGAACATACTCAGTCTTTTTTTTATAAGTGCCAAACTCCAAGCCATAGTGTAAAATCGTAACTGATCGAGTCCATTTAAGCCAACCATGCTGTTTCTCGTCTTTGTAGTGTGAATTTTATGTTGAACTGGAAGAAAAAATATGATTTTTTGGCAAAATTTGGCAAAAAGAAGACGTGCAAATACTATTTCACTACTTTCTCAAATCATAACAATTAATTTTAATGTAAAATGCTCAGTATTAGTAATATTTATATATTCCATGCCAATGTGTCCCATAGAACATTTCTGCATATTCACTTTTTTTGTATTTAGTACCTTTTTTTATTTCCTGTATTCAAATGCAGTCTCATATTCAGGTATGGTTGTCTTTGATGTTTTAAACGTTCTTGAAAAACATTGTAAACAATCAGTTTACTCTAGTACTTATATAATCATTTTATCCTTGAACAATCATTATTTATTATCTATATTCTTTTTAAAAGCTATTGAGGGGTGGTACACATACTTCTAATTGAAATAGGGCATAGTTTGAAAAAATGTGCGGTGATAAATATGACATGATATTAAATCGGCACCCTGCCGACTCGCACCCATAAATAACCTAATACAATCTTGTTCCACTTGAAGCAGAAGAGATGTCCCTGGCACGCGAGTTGGCAGTTCCGATGGAGTGCGGCACTAGCATTGCAGATATACTTTCATCATCAATGCCCCCGGACAAGAAAAGCTCCGACTCTAGTGTGAGTTTATATCTTTTTAATTGAGTAGATGCTTGTGTTACGTATTTTACTCCGAAGTAAACTTATCTAACACATAGATGGGCAATACTCTTAAATTATTTTATCTGTTATTTCTTTTGTGAAACAAGTCAAAACTGGAAACATTTACAAATTTATTTTTGCATTTTCCTTTAGTGGAAAAAAAAATTTGCACACTTGCTGTAGGAGTAAAAATTGAATAGCTAATTACCATCTAATGGAGAGCAAGAGATAGTACAAGTAACCTTCATTGTTTCCGGGAAATATGTTTTTGACATGGCTCGTAATAAGCAAAAATTGCGGAGTAAAATAGAATCTTGAAATAATAATTATTACACTTCCCTGACAAAAAAAAATATTTTCAACATTAAATAAAACAATTTTTTTTTAATGTTAATGTTCAAACATTTTACATTGGTCTTTTTTGTTTTCAGAATGGAAGCGGAGAAGTTTCAGAATCGGCTTCTACGAGTAGTTTAGGTTCAAACAGTTCACATAGTAAAGCTCCCGGGGCTCAGCTCCAGCACAAGCTGATGGCTCCACAGCAGTCCCACGGCTTACTCTCTAATTCTTACGGACAGATGGCCACACAACAAAATAATACAATGCCTGGTAAACCACTCCCTCTACTAATGATAATACATGTAGAAAATAATTTTTAGATCAATCATTCAAATGAACCAATTCAACATTATTTTTATTATAGAACTTCTATTAATACATTAAATTGACCTGGTTTTATGTATAACCTAATTTACTTTATTGCTAATAATTATTTTAATATATACTGTACTTGCACCAGGGTGTCATCATTGAATTCCCATATCGCTAGCTTAAAGCAATAGTGAGATAAAATGAAAAAAGTCGATTGATAAGTATGCCAATCGATTGCTATAAGGTAAACCTATATTATAAAACATTGAATTATTTATTTAATTTTTAAAAAATTCCCCATTTAAATTAAAAATTTGACTTACAACTATTGATATTGCACTGTAACTTCAAAGCATCTGCAAGATTAGTAGAATGACTAGATATAAATAATAGTGCACAAAACAACCTCCTATTACCTTTTACCGTAAGTTGTAAAAGAAACTAAATAAATTCTTAATTGACTTAAAAACGTACAACATAAACTTAAAAGTTCAATTATCTCGAAATTAGTATTTTCAATTTATCCCACTGTTGCTTTAAATTAGCGATATGAACAACCTCGTAAATTGATTCATAGAAATTTTGTATGAAGGCATCAATGTCTCTGATGTCTACATTCCTTCCCCCCCCAATCCTAAAAACGGTTCCTGACGAGAGCAATAACTCAAATATGTATTTTTCTTTCCCCCCTGCATTACCCTCTCAAAACTAAGAGGTTGAATAACCAAAGAACAAGCTTTGCTCATACTTAAACTCTGCGATTAGAAAATTGATAGCTTGAACATTGATGAGAATTCACTAATGTCTAAAAAACTTTATAATATAGTCATTGTATTTTTTTTTCAGATTTCTGTTCAGAGCTGAAGGCCCAAATATTAGCAATAGATTCAGAGGTGTCCCTGTCAGTGCAGGAGCGCATGGCCCGCAAACAAAATATATGCGCCGTGTGGCATCATCATCAATCCCAACAGCAGGCTCGGCGCGCTGGACCCTCTGACAACTCGCTGCCTAGTTTTGATTCGACTCTTCTCAGCGAAGTTGTCGGTTAGTGACAAATGATTAAATTACCCTTTCATACTCAAGATGTATTCTAAAATTCATAAATTCAAATGATATAAAAAAAAACACATTATTTACATACCTCTTCAAAATAGTTAAATAACATCTTATTTCTAGTTAATGAATTAACGTAATTTTACCACTTTTTAGGTAACGCTTTAGATGACTTGCACTTGGATGACTCAATGAATTTGATGGCATCCCTCAATCGTGATATAACAGATAATGACCACCACGGTGTGAATAATTCTCTGCTGGGAGGGTCAGCCCCCGTCAACATCCCCGGCTCCACCCTAGCTGAAAGGTCCGCCCTTCACAACTTCAGCCCTTCTCGGGGTTCACCCCTTCACCAGTTGCAGTCTGGCTACCTTTCGGCCAGATACTCTCACCAGGACCATTCGATGGAACCCCTTTTTAACTCCCACATGCAGCTGGGATCGTCCAGCAAGCTAGGAGGGGGCTTCGGCCCCGGGGCTGCTTTATTTGATTATCAGAATGTCTCTCCAGGTGGGCGAAATCACAACAGCATAGGCAACTTTTCAATCAGCCCCTCGGTGGGCACCAATATGTCAGAGCTGAACCGGCTGAGAGAGGAACTACAGAATTCACGGGCGCAGCAAGTGTGTTGGGATGAACGAATCGCACAAGCCCGCGGGGCCTGCGAAGCGTGGCAGAGAGAGAGCGAGGAAGCAACAAGAAAAGTAGCACTCGCAGAGCAGCAGCGCGAAGAGGCATTAGCACGTGCTGCCGCTCTTCGTCAAGAATTAGAGCAGCTCCAGGGTAGCCCATTCCTACACAAACTGCGTAGTGTGACATCGCTACGAGGCCTGTCACTGCCAGCACTTAAAGCGTTACAGGCTCAACTGCGCGCTGATCTAGAAGAAATCGAGAAGGTGCTCTACTTGGAGACGGCCACCAAGTGTATGGTCTGCGAGGAGCAGAACCGTTCGGTCACCCTGGGGCCGTGCAATCATTACGTCATGTGCGAGTCGTGCGCCTCCACGCAGAAAGAGTGCCCGTACTGCCAGACACCCGTCGGTTCTCAACCGTGAGGGGCCCCCCCGCCGCCGTCTCGCGAGGACTCTTTTTTCAATTGGACGGGGGTGTGTTAGGCGAGATGGCGATATTCACGAAGGGGGGAGGTCGGCTCGTATTTTTGCGAGCGGTGTGGTATATATTGTCCACGTTCAGAAGTTTAAACCTTCGATGTTGTATGTGTGAAATTTCATGTGTGATCGTTTTCTTATTGTGAATCCGCGCGCGGACATATTATATTCTGACTTTTATATTCTGTTCACTGTCGCAAGAATAATTCTGTTTTAATAATTGTAACTACACATTCTCAATGTTAACAAAAATCAAAAAAAAAAAAAAAAACAATCGACACGTGACTCGCGAGAGCGTATCTTGCGATTTCAAAATTTATTTTACCATTTGCACACACCAATCCCATAAGCCATCTCTTGACCATTTTTTTCACTTCTACAAATTAAAAATATATCGATATAACCTACATGCTTTGGGTATTTCAACCATAGACTTTGCAGAGCGAATGACTAGACGGGCGCGGCTATCTTTTGACCCATGTCATCCCGATATATATTTCTGTGCCAAACTCGCAGTCGTCCTCATCCACCTGTTATTTATTCTGTATCATACGAGACAATTTTATAAATTATACATATATAAGTATATTTTGGCATATTTATACGTACATTTAATTAATTATTATTGAGAAAGTATAGTCACTTAAGGACCAATTATATCTACATTAATATAGTGAATAAATCTAATATTCTCTTATATATTATTGTTTACATGCCTCTAAGGCTACATCTAGGCGTATCACTCGATCGTCAGATTGAAAACCCGAAGTGTAGTGTGTATACGCGTTGCAGTACTCATTGATGATATTGTGTATCAAAAGAGACGAAAGAAAATCTCAGGGTTAGTGAAACTACGACGTTTCGTCATCTCTTTGAATAGCAAACTTATGTGTATAAAAACGTATATTTTATCTATTAGATACTCTATCATTGTCGAGATCAAACGTTCCACTAACCCAAAATGAACATTGTTTTGCTCAAGTTTAAGGTTTTTTTCCCGACGTGAAATTTAAAAATCTAGGAATCCCGACACGTAAAACAATACTCTGTTTTTTTTGGCACTTTGGGAAATAACCTTAAATTCAATAGTAAAACAGTTCAAAATTAATTATCTTTTTACACCCTTTATTTCTATATGAAGAAAGAAAAACTGCATTTGTATGATTTTGTACCGCACATGTTTTGGATAAAAATCTCACAATATTTTTTAAGTCAGATATTCATGGTTTTATCACGCATTAGTAGTTTTTTTTTTTTTAACGACCATAAAGATGAAATATTTTTATATCATGTAAATTGATTAAAGAGTTATGATTGTACATAGGGACAAATAGTATCAATATAAATGTATTTATTTATTTTATGACAGTCACCTATTGTAGAGATTAAACGCTTTTATATATCGCATCAATTACGATTCATTTTCATCACTTGCGAATCGAGAAATGCATTTAAAATAAATACTCCCGATCGTGCTCCATGGTGTAAATCAAATCATTGATCTTTTATTATGTGAGGGTACATAAAGCAGTTTTTGATTTTGATTTAAAATAATTACATTTTTTTTTTTTTTTACATTTATTAGTGTCGAGGCATTTGGGATTGTACTAAAATAACACAGATAACTTGCATTGTATGTCAAATAGTTTTTCACTATAAATTTTTTAAGTATATTATTATATTAATAGGATTAGGTATCTATCTTACAGAGACTTAGTTTTAAGTAGATTTTTTTCAAATTTATAAATTATACATTACCGGTCGACTCGTGAAACCTTGCGATCGCTGTCGGATACCTTCGCCCATTAGATCGCTCGACAACTTTTCTACTGTAATATGTTTTCAACCTACTCTGCGAACTCTCCGTCATTATCGTGACGCATACAAATGACAAAGTATTTTTGGAAAATATGAAACGGTAGCGATGAGTGGCTTAATTGCATAAAAGATATTTTTGTATTATCGGTGGTAAAATCAATGTAATATTTATTGTAACCTTAAAATCATGTTTAAATTAAGTTATCGCCGTACCGCTGTGTCGCAGCGGATTCGGTGAGATTGCATTTATTGTACTGCTTTTTCCCGCGGAGAATTTTTTTTTCTATTTCATTGACTTTTTTCAAATATAATATAACACACTAACATCTATCATACTGCTTGTGAATTGATTCAGTTATTTCGAGTTATGTATCTATACAAAAAGAATGTTTGATGACATTGAATCGTTATTTCTTTACACTGAGCGTCCGATTTTAACCGTCTTATCAATCAATATTGCCATTTAAACGATTTACTGGGTGTTATTTGTCTGAATATAAACTGTATTTATGATATTGTTATAAATTTAAAAACCATACTTTACAAGTTATTAAGTACTTTTAATGACTTTCATACTAAATATAAGAGATGATGATTTTTCCATTTCCTTACATTGTATATAGTGGACTACTTAACCCAGAGAGATAAGATAGTTAATAAATAAATCCCAGTTCATCTGAATGTTTAAAAATTAATTCCAATTAAATTGGAGAAATATGATAATATACCGTTGGCTTTTTTACAATTGAGTGATTTTGTTCTGATTTCTTTTTTAAATATGACATCCTCATTGCAATTCTAAAAGTATAACGCTTATTTATATTAACGTCTCGTGTTATTTCATACACAAGAAATCTAAATGCACGAGAGAGAATGGGCAAACAATATTTTATGATTTCATTTTTAATTAATCTATCTCATATAATTAAATTGTCTATGGAAACATTGCCCGTTCGTGGTCTAATATATTTGGAACCGGTTAAATCGGTAGCTCGCTGTACTACTGTTGCATTCCATCAAATATTGTGCAGCACTCGTACTGCTTATTAAAATAATGACTTCATTTTTACTTAGCAAATTGATAATGCATAATTATTTGTGTTTTGAATTCTGATATCTTTTCTCTTTTTACAAATCAACATTGACGTTTAAGTGATCTCTTCTTGTTTCTCTTTAGAGGACAACTAAATTGAGAAAATTGTCAGCGTCGCAACGCATAATATTGAAAATAATGCTCTTCATTAGTTTTACATGTTATTTAAGGATTGAAAGAAGGGTTAAGTGTTTTTGCCTGTAAAATATTTATGAATATTTGTATTACGGAAAGACATGTCTTTAGTGTAGGTGATAGGCGAACCCCATGACATTTGCTCCTTATCATACTTAATAATAATATTTGTTCTGGTGTAAAATTCCCCTTGATCTTAAGATTGCCAAGTGTGATTGATGTCGCACGCAATGTGGAATTATGTCCAGTGTTATTATTATTGATTGAATTATTGCGGAAACTCAGTTTATCGTTCTCCAATGCGTGCGTCAAATGAAACACATTGACCATTCCTGTGCTTTTTCTCTATCGACATGTAAACATGCCAAAAATGAATGCAAATCAAATTTGATTGCGAGAAAGGTAAATATATTATGCCCTTGCAGCGATGGTTCAAAATTTGCAGTATTAATATTGCACGTACTATTTTTATGTCGCGATAAAATATTCTACACGGTTAAAACTTATCCGTAAATGTTCTTTTGTTAATTTGCGTCAGACCCGGCAACCATAATAATCAATGCTTTCTTCCAAAAATTGTGATAACGAGACGGTAGCAGCTTTCTAAGGAATATCTAAATGAATAATGAGAAATCTTAGATTTGACTTTTTATCGTGTGGTCGTAGACGTTAGATTGAGTTTCCACTTCTTGTATTTGTTTCATCATCGCCGACTACTGTACTTTCATCCTTAAAGAATATACATATGTGTAATATCAATGCGACAGATATATCTAGTCAAAACGCACTCACAATAACTGAATTGAATTTAATCATCTTCTCTTCTCATTTTAACATTATTGTAAGTAAGTGACATGAAAGTGTAAAATTTTGACGTCATTTTATAATATAAGGATTTTTTATGTGTACTACTACTTCTATGATAAAAATGCATTTATAAAAGAAATGCTATTTTTGTATACATTCGATGTAATGATTTCTAAATTGTCAAACTAACATTGCATTGAACTCGATGACTATTGTATCTAATGGGTTTCTTCGGAGGCGCAAAATTCTGAACAATGTTTACTTTATAATATTTCTCGCAACTACATGAATAACGTTGTATTGTGTTTTTCGAATTAACTGCATATATTTCTTGTCCCGTTTTAAAACGGAGACATAATACATAATCATTTAAGATATATTATTATAATTAAACAGATCATTAGTTAGATAGGTAGACCCAACAAATTTTCAAATAATTATTGTCGTTAAATTTTAGGATCTAGAAAATAATTGTAAAGTAGTTGGCCTAAGTGTCACAAGCTGAATTTTTGAAACCTGAAGAATTATTTCTTTTTTATATATTATATTATTTTCAAATGAACTTCTAGCAAACGTGCGACAGCTCTCGGACGAGGTCGTCATCAGTTTTTCTTTTGCACCGTACTGGAAAACTATTCAACGGTTATTTTAATAGATGACACTATTTTACTATGATATTAAAATAATATGGAAATAACCCAAAATTACAATGATGATAATGAAAGAATAAAATATTATAGGTAGGTAGGTTTTAATAAATTTTCAATTTTCAAATTGGTTG
This sequence comes from Himalopsyche anomala, assembly GCA_031772345.1. NCBI lineage: Eukaryota > Metazoa > Arthropoda > Insecta > Trichoptera > Rhyacophilidae > Himalopsyche > Himalopsyche anomala. The sequence continues at coordinate 12,704,693 of CM062840.1, forward strand.
CTTTTTTGCCATTATTCCTGACCTATTTTTATAATTGATAAATTATGTCAACTCATCATCCATTCCTGAAGACGCTGTTGTGATGCTTTTTATTAGATTATATGCAAAGCTCACACAAAAAATTGCATTCTTCAAATGGTTACTTCCTATTCTCGCATTTTGTACGATTAGCGATTAATGGTGTTAAACATATTTTCTAAAATATTATCTATAGTCATTCCATGTGAAAGTGTTTTCTTATCGATAGATTTAACTATTTTACTTTAGTCGGTGGCTAATTTTTTATCCAATTTTGGAATATTTGTATTACGACAGAAGACTGTTTTTTTACCTTTTACATATATTAAAATAACTGTATTTTTTTTTTGTACACATTATCGGTGAGCCTTGCATATAGCCTGTTATTCTTTACACTGCTGCTTTATAAATTATTTTTATTCTACATTTTAATAAACTCAAAGTTTATTTCTAAAATTTTACTTAAAAACATCCCTGTTGAAAAACCTCTTCCCTGAATTCCCATTGCAATCGGAACACAAAATATAATTATAATGCACAACTGTATATTCTGTGTTACTTATAACTCAGACACATTTTTGCCTAGTGATCCAATACTGGTCAATTATGTGTTTTCATCCCCATTTCAATATACATTATCCAATATAAATTAAATTTACATCGGTCTCCAGTTAGCACTCGTGGGGAGCATGCTATTCAGTTTTTTTTATTAACATCATTTATGTTCATGAAAAATGACATCTGACAAGATTCAGGCAAAAATGGGTTCACCTCCGGAGCACCGAATTGAATTAAAAATCTTCAAATATCCGATATATTGGTGCAAAATTTTACTTTTTGTTGCAGTATAATATATTCATCTTGATTTATCTATCCGTCTGTAATGCGCAGCGCAACTCTGCGATGACAGACAGAATAAGGTCGAGTCGATTAAAGGAATATTAATAGCTGTATTATATTGCTATTTTTAATAAAAAATGATTTGGAGTGTCTTCTCTACAATTATTTTTTTATGTAGCAAAGGATGCACTGATGGATCAGTTCTCTGTGAGGCTTTTAAGTACAGTTCCGGTGCTCCAGGATAAAGAGTTACGTATGATCATGAGGAACCACAACACTCGTAATATGATAGAGAAGTTGAAACACTATGTATTCTGGAGGAATTCAATCTTTATTCTTCCTATTATATATCTGAACTTCATACACTGTGTTAACCAAAAATCACAGAAAAAACAAAGTCCATTCTCTAAATTCAAAATTTTAGATAAATGATGAAATTTTGTTATCTCAAATACCTACTTGCCTAAAGTTAATATGATTCAGAGACTCTGGAGGGGAAAATCTTGTCAGACGTGTGACAAACGTGAGCTAAGCGGCATCTGTGGTAAAATGTAAATTTTGTTTCATAAAAAGTGTAACCTCTACATATTTGAAGTACAAGCTTCCATCTTATTGCACTAAAATAAACATTTTTAAAAAAATACTCAACATTGAGTGAAGCAAGATTAATGTCTTAAATAATGACATGACTTCATATACAATAAATACACTTTGATTTTCTCATGCATTCTGCAAACCAAAAAATTGAGCACTTTGATCCAATAAGGTGACTCAAATCTGCTAATCTTTCTGAAGGAATTATGCACAATTGTATACATAGTTGATAGAATGCTTATTTTGAGAGTATGTAAATGATTTTGATAATGAAAGAAAAAATTATACCAATTTTTTTTATATATGATAAGTTATCTTGCATGTGGTTTTATCCAAGGCTGTGTGGAGTCAGTCAAATAAAAACTGTCTCTGAATAGATTTCTGTTAAGATTACATATCTGTACAGTCGATCCTGTTTTTATGCGATTTCGAAGTTATGCGGTTTGCAAATGCAAATGTTTAAGAAATGTACTATATTTTACGATATATAAAAGTGTTAAATATTACATCGAGAGCTTGTATCGTTGCATTTCGGATAGAATAGATAATGAATCATAAACACAACCGACATTTGGAAAAAAATACTATTTTGAACTGCTTAAATCATGTTGTATTTGCCATCTCTGAGTTAAGTTCACCCACTTGGGAGTGTTACAGTCGATGAAACCATTGAAACATCGGCGATATCAGTTGAAATGATAACTTTAGCACATGCACTCAGCGGAGAAGGGTTTGATACCTTTAACGAAAATGATATTGACGAATTACTTACGGATAACGCTATAAGTGACGATGATGTCATTAATTTAACTTGAACTATTGACAAAAAACCAGAAAACGATGGCAAAGTGGATCGAATTCCTATTCCCTTCATTGCAAAAATAATTCAAGAAGGTTTCTAATTTTTCAGTAAATTAGAAGATCATTTCATTCTAAATGATTCAAATTCTGAACAATTAATTATCGAAAAAACAAACTCTGATCACTAACTTCAGTGTTAGAATAAAAACATCACAACATAAAATTATTTATTTTGTATCTAGGCATTATAAAAAAATGTTGTCGGGTCCATGACAAAGTGATAAAGACCGTTGCCCCCACCATTCCAATCATAAAAAAAATAACGGGGTGTAAGGAGAGTGATTAGTTAACCACTATTCTGCACTATCCTTTCTACCTCTACCACTTTTCCAAATAAGAAGTTTGAGTGATTTTTTGAAAAAATTGAGTAACAAACAGTTCTCATAGAAAAACTTCTATTAAGATACCTCCATTGGAGGGCCATATGCTCCACATTGGGAGCGGACATGGATACAAAAAATTAAAAGTGTTTTACACTAATTATTCAATGAGAGTTTGTTTTATACATACGGTAAGTAAGCAACCCAAAGACCTCACCCAAAAATAGTGCTTAACCCGTTAACAGCTAGAAAAAATAGCGTTTTTTGTCCTGTAAGCTAGCAATTTTCTAAAAACTAATAAAGGAAAACTTAATATTCATTTTGTGAGTCCTTAAGAGATGTCGGACCCTTTTTCAATGATGCAAACTCTAAAAAGTATTTATTGACATCATAATAATGAAGACACACTGGTGGTTAGTAGGTATGCGACACACCGATGGGTCGTTAGCTTTAGAGTGGTTAAATGAAAAATGACTTTAATAAAATAAAATAAAAATGGTTATTGCTAATCTGATTTCACAGAAGCAATAAGAATGAAAGGATAATAGCTAATTAATTACATTATTATTTTGAAATTTGGCTTTTTTTTTTGGAAACTATTTTCTAGTTGTATTTTATTACACATACTATAAATAAGAGACTGACAGATTAAGCAATTGGGAGGACCTGTTTTTCAGATTACAGGTTTCCATGACAATATATCGATATACATTTTTAGGCCATTAATGTTCGGAGGCCCTAAGCGCGCTGATAGGGTAATCTGCTATTGGTGAGGGCTATAAGGCTTTTTCTTTTTCAAAATAAACCAGGACTTTTTTTTATTTTTATTCGATAAACTTGTTTTTTTCTTTCTAAATCACACCGAAGATGATATCTCTTCAATGATACAGTTAAGATACATTTTTTAGATACAATTTGATAGGCAACAATAAATAATAATTAAAAATATATAGATAATTAATAAAGGTTAATTAAATACATAGAATTGGTATAACAAGTAAAAAAATAATTAAATAAACCAGGACTGTGGAGTTGTTTGTAAATAAGACGATTCCGATCATAACTTAAAACACGACATAAATTATTGTTTTAGGCTTAGTAGCATACAGTGGCGCCAATTTTGATTCTAGCAATTGAATACACATTTACACAGGACTCTGAAGTTATTAGCTTTTTTCGATCACGACTCCGGTTAAAACAGCTCTGAAATAAACAATTTCAACCACTTGCCCGAAAATTCGAATATATTATTCAAAAATAAAATAACTATTTATACTAATTCTACTTTTAATAAATATGATCAGAACCGGTTTCGCTCAAGACGAAACGAGCGAAACTGGTCCTGATCATATTAAATATAACTGGAATTAGTACAAAAGAATATTCATTTTTTTTATTTAATGCCTTACCACCAAGTTTTGACAGTGAACACCCTAAAAGTGATTGATCATATTATTGTTATTAGGAAGCGATCGACAACTAGTATAATATCAATTTTATTATCCCTAAACAATATTATTATAGACGCCTATTTTATCTTCAAATCAAAATATGCTGCATGTTTACATATAAGGGTTAGGAATTATATCGATAGATGGCACTCTAAATATGGAACTCGCCTGTAATAATAAAATAATTATAAGTGACTATTGAAATCATCATCTTCTAGTGTCGTACCACATGAATAAATATACAAAAATCACTTGTAAAGTAATGGAATAAGAAAAATCTACATGCACTTTATCATTACAAAAAATATATTTAAATTTTCCCGCGCCCGGCTAGAAATGCGTGTATTTACTAATTAACGCTTGTTATTCAATATAGATGGCAGTAGATGGACAGTAATCCGATTGGCAAATATTGCATGCATATTGCGTTATTCGACCGATTGACATTTTTGGTTAAGTTGTTCAGTGCCTCATGTAAGATTTGTGGATTATTTTTATTGTAATTATCTTGATAGATATAACAGATACAACAAATAACTATTAAAAACCGCTCAGATAAGTAACCAACATTATTTTACCCGATTCCACGGGGTATTTTGTGTGATATTTCGAATTTTAGGCACCAGTATCACGTGGTTGTTTATATAATTCTTGTTTACTGGCAGAAAGTAGAAACTGCGCATGTGCGTCATGTTAGTAACCTCAACGTAGAATCATTTCGGTCGGGTCGAAGGATATAACAGTATCTATACTTAAAACTGTTATAATTTACGGGAAGATGCATTCTATCAATTCGAATAACATTTAAACCGAATATTACTCGAATTGCAGTCTCTCATTCGAAATGTCGTGTCTCTTGATGCAAAGTGTACATTGATGTTGTGCCACCCACGTTTTTGCTGTGGGTAAACACGGTGCGGTGTCGTGAAGTGTGACCCCTGATTTGTGAAGTGTCGTGATCAGTGATGTCCCAATACTCCAGGACCGCCGAAAGCGATGCTTGGGCTCTCCTAGCCCTCAAATCGGCGCCCGCCAGCCCCTCCGCGGTGCAGTGGACCCCCGAGGTCTCGGGGACGGCTCTGGCGCGCCTCGAGGGTCGCGATTTCGAATATCTGGTGCGCCAGAAGCACATAACGATCGGACGGAATTCCAGCAGAGGAGATGTGGACGTCAACATGGGCCACTCTAGTTTCATATCGAGGAAGCATCTCGAGGTTTTCTTTGATCATCCGGCATTTTTCATGACATGCAATGGAAAAAATGGCGTTTTTGTCGACGGTGTCTTTCAAAGAAAAGGAGCTCCATCTCTACAGCTGCCCGAAACGTAAGTACCTCGTCTAAATAATATAAACAAATGATAAGGAATGAATATTGGTAAACATTCGCGGATCTTAAAACGCCTAGCCAGTATAAAAAGTAATTGCATATTTATTAACAGCGCGCGGGTAATCGGTATGCTAGTAATCATGTTTACACTGCTCTGTGTGTTTTGTTCTCGCATGTTTATTTATTTGTCGCCATGTATTCAATTCGATGCATTCTTCATTTTTATTGTGAGCGTGGTTGCGTTTGCACGACCTATTGATCGTTCATATTGTAGTGTACTCACGCTTATCACGTGATCTCTGACGCTATTTTAGGTTAAAGTAATCAAAACAGTAGTCGTAAATAATATACGTTCTAGTTTGGTGTTGTCATTTGGCAGGTATTACACACCCGTGGAAGTTGTTTCTATCACTATTACATCATTCAATTGTAAACAAAATTTTGTAGGAGGGGACCTACGCCAGTAATGTTGGCAGGAATACTAATAGTAATACAACCGCAGATAAGGAAAATAACTTATTGTCAGCGTATCATAATATGCAAAAAAGCCCGAAAACGGTCGCTAGTGATACGACATTCGTAAATGAATATCATTACCGCGTCTACTGCGCGCTGCATTTTATTATTTTTTTATAAATTTGATTTTATATACGTCGCACATAACTGGTTTCATATTTGAAAATTAGAACCATTTCGACCATAAATAATTGTTCCTATTGTAAACATTTACATTTTTATCATCAAAAACTTTATCTACCACTTGCTGCGTTACTATGTGTGACACGTGTTTCGCTTTTTTCAGAAGTATGGAGTGTTATAAAATTATGAATTTAATTTCTGTGCTTTAATTAATTACTGTCGTGATTTTCCCTCCTTTGTGTGGTCAACAGTAAAATACCCCCCACTAATTTTAAATGGATTAGAATCACTGTCAATTATTGATGGAAAGGCATATTCTACTAAAGGATAATTCCACAATGTTTATGAAGAAAGGTCGGGACTCGTTTCCCATTGTCAATTGACATATAATGCTCGCTATCAGCGAAATCGGTCCTGATACTTAGTCAATATGTAATGTGGAGTAAGTAATACGAAAAATTGTTCACTTTTTTTATCCTCAGGATGGTTCTCGAATAAACAAAACATTGGATATTTCTATGAAAAGTGGAAATTATAATTTCATCTGTTAAAAAATGAATTGTTACCGAATCCACGCGTTGCATAGTTGATTGTACCATATACCATCACAGTAAGATATAGATAGTCATTGTAATCCTTTTTCGTTACTCAATTTCTGGGAAGAGGGGATATGAGGCATGTGATTGATGAGAAAATATTACATTGTTACCGGATGTCGGATGTCTATTTATCCTTGTGCCAAATTTTACATCACGCGTTAATCGATCCAAGTGGACTACGCATACCAGGGTTGATTTTATGTAGGGTTCAGCGTACTTCCGATGCTTTGAAGATAATATTACTATCCATTATTAGCTTAATTACACATTAATGTCAAACTTCCCTTTATGTACTCGATGACTAACAATAACAAGCTGCATAGAGATGTGCATGTCTGGTACATGTAACCCATGCGGGAAAAAAACACTCGAAATTAAAAACAATAACGGTAAAAATACGGTCTGTCGTGCGGTAGTAAGCTTCCTTTCTGTTAACAAAAGTTTTATTATCTTCGATAGATTCGGCGGTAGGTGGACTTGGTGGACGTTCATTTTGAATGCAAAATTAAATTGGTTTCTTTTGTTATTCCACTTGCTGTGCTACAACTTGTGACACGTGTTTCGCCTCTTTGCGAAGCACCATCAGACTCTTAACGTTTACGAATAATCATTTTTTCTTAAACATTGCGATAGTCAGATGATACTTCACAAAGAGACGAAGCACGTGTCACAAGTTGTAGCACAACAGGTGGAATAACAAAGTTATCAAATTTAATTTTATAATTAAAGTTTATATTTTTTTTATATTGGTAAAACGATTGCTAAATTTACCACTGGTCCGATTTTCATTATTGTATGTTAACGTAATATTTTTTGGAAACAAATTAAATGATCAGAATTTAAATCAATTTTTGGTCAGAATAAAAATATTATACGGTCAGAATATTTAATAACAATTTTAATTAGTAGGTTAGGTTAGGTTTTTTTTAAATTTCATCTAAATTATTACTTTATTCTGACCGATATATTATGACCATTTAATATAAATTCTGACCAATGTTATTTAAATTCTGACCGGAAAAAAAACTAGCCATATTTTTTTATTGATTTTGTAAGACTATTTTTCTTTTCCTGCTTATTAAGGGCTATTAGTTTTAGAGTGCTTAATACTCTGGTAATTGTTAAACAAAAAAAACAGCCGTGTTTATTTATTTAGAAAGTATTTATTGGTCATACATTGCGCAATCCTATCGTCTCATTTTCCTATGTATTTTAAAATCGGATGAATCATTTCTCGATCTACCTCATCTGGATCCAGTGTGCTATGAGCATCTTTAAAGCCAAATGCATTCCTGAAAATCTTCTTACTGTCTGTACAATAAATTTAATTGTAAGGATCTGTGCTAAAATTCAATAAATTCACCATGCTGTTTTTTTTGCGTTATGAACACTTGAGTACCGAAACTTCGAAAATAATATTTTGTAGATTGCATTGATAGAGGGTACCATTGTAGATTACAATAAATATCAGCTAGATACAGGGACGTCCCGAGGGCATAGGCGAGTAGGCAGTTGCCTAGGAGCGGTAAGTCCTAGGGAGCGGCAAATGATCACAGATTTTTTAAATGACTAAATATTTTTAACACGAATTTATGATAACTATGATGCCTCGATGTCTTTGATAAACAAAATACCAAATCATGAATCGATACTCATATAATGTAAGTGTATTTTAAATTTAAATTATTTTCTATAGTGTATAGGATGATAGTTATTTTTTCATAAATATTGAACAATAATATGGGCTTTTGAATCATATTTATTCTTGAAGATCTTTGTCAATAAGGAACACATATATTATGAATCATTTGAAAGCAAAACAGAATAAGTTACAAAACATTTGTTTGAGTACGTAGGTGAGTAAATAATTCGAACATCTACATGTGTATATGTGTTCCTAGAATAATGGGAAATAAGTGAAAAAAGGGCGCTATTTTATGTCTCTGCCTAGGGGGCGGCACGTGGCCTAGAAACGTCACTGGCTAGATATTATTGGTATTTACCCCCACCCCATAGGTACCCGAAAGTAAAAGAGAATTTGTATTGTTACAGCTCAAATTAATTGTCTCGTTCATTGGTTTTTAAAGAAAATACGTCACAAAGTTACCATGTTTTGATGAATCGATCGAACCTACGTTTCTTTTCAATGTCGACGATTGGTTGCCGATCTCTCCGCCAGACCGAACGACCTCGTGTCAATTTTACTTGAAGCTCACACCACGTGCTTTCATCGTTTGACTTTACCCAAAGACCAGCGATGCCACATCACATTTATGTACACGCTATGCATATATGAACATGCTTGTACATAAACCACCCTGTCTACGATGACACCAACGTATTTTCCTGTTACTATGCTGCTTGGCTGTTGCAAATATCGTATTATTTTTACTACGTCCGTTGCCAATGTTAAGCATATGGGCTCTTAGTGAAGTTTATCTCGACAGAAGAATTTCTACGGGAACTGCTTGTTACTCAGTTTCTCAATCTCTCGAGTAGGGATAGAAAGATAAGGCTAGGAAAGGATTCAAGTTGGTTTCCCACCATCACCCGTTGTGTATATGCAGCCAACGTTTTATGGCCGCCTCCCACAACGCTATCGACAGAAAAAAAAGAGTCTACCCCTCACATTCACGGCCCGAGCAGAACTGCACGGAACTGATTTTAACCATGCACTAGTATGCTTGAAAAATAGAAAATAGTAATAATAAGTGTAACTGGCTCAGCCACTTAAATCAAGTTGTTATTAAGTATCCTGTGTATAATCCGTATATTGATAGCTCTAGTGTGGAATCAAGGTTGTAAAGATCCCCATATAAATTGACAAACTGTTCAAATGCCTTGAAGTTAGCTTTAGTTGAAATCAAGTCAGCGTGGCCTATTTATTGCGCCCGTGTGAGGACGGACCGCAGAAAACAGTTCTGCTCGTTCGGATGCTAGGAAAGGACTAGTGGTTGGCTAATCGCTCTCGCTACGCTCCGTTTTTTTTGGATAGGATGGATGGGAGGGAGGAATTCAAGACATCACATGCAGGACCACCGGCTCGAGGATTTCTGCGACTCGAAAAAGGGATTTAAACAAGTGAATAGTGCTAAAATTGTACTGCGGCGCCTGTACTCTGCACACGCCACGAACTGGCCTTGATTACATACATCAAAGCCCCCTATAGTGAGCTATGCATAATATATCCATGCCTTCGAATAGAAATCCATAAATTGGTTGAAAAATCAATCTATAAATACTGTCCGTACTGGGATTCGAACCCGTGAACTGCCCACACAGCCGGCTGGTTTTATTAGTTAGATATAATTAAATTAATCAATCAATTAAACACGAATCGTATCGCAAGACAAATTTCATTTGTTAAAGTATAATAGTGGCAACAGCTGTCCTGAGTTTGGCCGATTGCTGTTGCTCAGTTTGTAACGCTTTGCGCTTCCGTGCTTGCAGTCTAAAGCTCAAATAAAATTACTTTTTTGTCAATAACATATTGATGTCGTAAAACCAAAAGAACGCAACCTCCACATGAAAAAAAATACAATGTCGAAATAAAGGTTTTTTTTTTTACTGATTTTGGGGCAAACGCAAATTATGAAATATACACAACCTTGCAGTGCACGAAGATTAATATAATGGTGTTTTATTTCATCAATTTCATATTACTTAACAAATTGATTACGAAAAACCTTTTTTTTCTACCGTAATTTTGTATACTTATTCAACATTTTCAGCTTTCACACTTTTATTAGAACGTTCATTACGTTGTATACATTGTGGTTATCTAAAAAACCGTAGGTTACGTCCTCTTGCCTTTCTGTAGTCGACATGTACATACTGACATGTGTCAGTTATAAATATTAAACATGAGTTGACACGTCAATTCTGATTTTCTAATTACCTTCTGATTGATAATTAAAATATATCTTTTTGATATTACAATGATTGTTTTTTTTTCGACACGTGTTTCCGTCTCTTAATGCCTTTAGTCTAAAAACACTCAGTGAAATAACAAAGTTGATTTATTTATATATAAATTACAAAAAATACAAGTTTGTTATTGCAATATAAAAAAAGATTAAATTGCAGTTAAAATAATCAAACGTTGGAAATTAGCTAGAAAGTTAACTGAAGTAAGTTCTGGTAAAATATTTTAAAATACATAATATTAAGCAGTTGTTAATTTAAATTTTATTTTAATAATGAATCCACCAGTTTGCTGAAGAAATGACAGTGTTTTTAATTAGAAAGTTTCTAAGGGTTAAGGTGAACACTACACGCTCTATGTATAATAAACTTTACGCTAAGCTATTCAGGAAGTAAGTGAAATTTACAATGGAAACCATTGAAAGATAGTGGCTTTATATTCCAAGTCAGCGAGAGTAGGACAATTGATTAATATTTTAATTAAAACCCAACTGAATCAATAGATGGTACTCCCACGTGGATGTTTTTTTATACCAAATAAACACCACGTAAATCATTAATAACATCAGCATGCTCACAAAGCAATGAAAAAAATATAATATAAGTTTTTGAGATGTATCAATATTACATTTTTAATATAAAATTAAATTTGATAACTTTGTTATTCCACTTGTCGCTTTAGAAAATATGACAATTGTTTCGTATCTTCGTCATCAAATTAATTTAAAAAATGAATTTCCACAAAGTTTCCACCGCATCCATCAAAAATATGATAATTATCTCTAAAAAAAACCTTCTACAAATGCTGTTACACGATTTAGCTATTTTTATAGACCCCCCTCCCCAATCGTTACATTTCGTTACAAAATCTTTAACTTCCCTCTTGAAATCACGTCGCCCTAAAAATAAGGGATATGCCATATTAATGCAATATTTTTTTCTGGTATTTGATCGATTTTATTCTCAGAAAAGGGTCTCTCTTCATCACACTTGCTTTAACCCCCCCCCCCCTCAGCACACTAGAGCGTGACGTCATATATGGACAGCCCCGTACGTGTCAAATACGAGAAACTGAAAAGTGATATTTCACAAACTACGTGTCGTTTTCAGTATGACGATATATAACGATCAACAAAATTGATTCTAGAATAAATTTGATTCTACAGTGAATCACGTTTGATCGCCAAAAAGCGACTCTCTGTGTGAATCGATCGTAAGCTCTTAATCACCAAAATCGATCTTTTAAGAAGGCGAATAGCACACTGCCTTGCTAACCGATGCCTCTTGGTAATATTACTTGATCACCGCGGGCTATTCGGCCCACTTTTTCAGCACAGCCGTGCCAGCCTGTATGACGGCTCGACTGCACGCTGCTTTGCAAAGTTTTTGCGGGTCTTTCGCCTTCATAAATTGTCGAGTATGGCAACATTCAAATTGGTTTTGAAAACTGTATAATTATTACTTATCTTGGAATATTGAACATGGAATTTCAATATCACCGCATAATTGACGCAGGGCGCCGCTTAGTGTCGAAAAAATACTTAAAAGAAGACTCTGATATGTCCACTTTTCCTTTTACTAAATGAGACGTACTTTCCAGATTTATCTAGCCCGTAAAAACCCAATAAATAAAATGAGTAATATTTTTATTCGTTCGCCGTTTATTTAGTTTGAAAAATGATAGATAATTGTATGATACTAGCGTATCTTATTTTGAATTGAATATATTGAAATATATAAACACTCAAATTTATTAAACTAAATTTTACCGGAATATCGTGTTATAAAACCGCTTTATTACATCAGTTCACTTAAATAACTTGTGCTGTTTTTATTTTCGTTTCAACCTCCATCGCTAAACCTGTTAAATTAGAATTTTAAATCGATTCGTAATTAAGTTATTTGTCGCTATACGAATACACCAGTTTGAATCTATATATGTAATTCGATCGATACTTATATATTATATTATCGCAAAACAATCATTCTATGAATTGGGGTGCTTTTATTTTTCTCAATTATAATTGTAAAATATTTGCCATGTACGCTTACATTTGAATTCATCATTTAAAAATTATGAACATTTCTATTAGTTTCGTAGTCATGCATAAAAGAAACACGGATACATTAAACAGACACTGATCTATCTTAAAAAAGGATAACAATGTATACCGGGCATGCCCAACCTTTTTCTTCTAATGAGCCGCATAAGAACAAATTATGATGGTTTCGGGGCGCAAAGAAAAAAATACGCAATAATAACTAATTGAAAGTTTATCAGTGTATATCATTTGATATAATTTTTCTATCAACTGGTAATTTAGCCGACGCGTATCGCAGATTATTGAACATGTTTCCATCGAGCAACCTGCTGGGACACTTCGTTTTTACTACGTTTAACTTGTTTCGCCGCAAATGCTGCTGTAATGCACATTGTCAGTCATTTTAATTTTGGAAATTTATCTTGGAGGTTCTCGAGGTGCAGCCATCATCTCTCCTTACCAATGATCATTTTTTTTTTATCTACTCTAATAGTACTTATTGTCCAAAATATAGCTTTTTATTAATTCCATATAATCTTATAGCCATGCCATATCAAATGAACCTTTTGAGTACCGTAATTTTTAAAGCTCGGGAACACTCGCATACCCCTTTTTTTAATTATTTTTTTAAAAATAGGTCTCATGTATTTTATGCATTATGTTAAAAGTTAACATATAAAATGATACATCAAGTTGTAATTTTTCAAGTTGCATTATCGAAATTTCGTATATTTGATTTTTCTTTCAGGGTTGTCACAAGCATAAACAAATATATTTTTTTACATTTTTATAAAAAAAAAAATATAAAGTAAAAGGGACAAATTCTTGAAATTAAGGTATAAATTTAAAACAAAAGAATGGTTCCTTTATGTCGACTTCACCATAAGTGGTAGCCCTAGTGACACCTACCGCTCGACTTCTAAAATAATACCCTTTTTCAATAAGATCAACCAATGGCAGAAGGTTCATTTTTCTTGCAGAGATAGTGTATAGATGTAGCTAGCCACACAAAACAAAATATTGTTAAAATTCCTACTGGAATAATTTTTAATACAAAGTGTCCTTACGGTATTAGTAGTGCGCCTATGTAGCGGCCACCAGTGGCCTTACGGTACTGAAGCGGTTAAATTTGAATTTTTAAAACTTTGTTATTCCACTTGTTGTGTTACACAATGTGACACGTCTTATAGCCAGTTGTCAGTTCCGCTGATGTTTCAAAACGGTCTTTACTTTAAATGTAAAATGAGTAATCAAACACTTGCAGTAATCCGAAAGGTCACTAAGCGAGGTTGGCGTAAATAATACGCGACGTTGAGCGCTTATCTGAGGGGTTGCTTTATTATCTGTCGCAAAGTATCAAATCCTTATTTTCTACTTAGGAAAACACAAGTTAGCAAAGGTACCTACACTAAAAATATGGCTTTTATATTCCACTGATAGTGTGACACGCTATCTTTTTAATTAAATCTCTATTTTTTAAACATTACGGATTGATGGGTGGTCCTATAACTGAGTGTTCAAGTAAATAAGTAATTTAATAAAAAAAATATTATCCAAACTTCTTGGCAGGTAACTAAAAATGTCGAAGTGGGTAATTCAATTACCCGCGGGTAGTAGGTTGCTGTCCACTGACCTAACCACTAGTCCTATTCTAGCCAAATACTACTTTTTTACTCCAAGGTTGAGCGGCTGATTAGCGAGAAGTTCTCGCAGAACAACTTCTGTTGAGATAAGCACCATTAGTTGATCATCTCCCCACGTTGAGAGTTCAATTTTATTTGGCCTTCGGGTGCTCGGCAAACTTTGAGAAACACGTCGACTTATTTTCTTCGCCAATATGAGACACCAGCAGTACGTACCTTGGAAAGAGACTGCGTGAGGCGAGCTAAGTATGCACCTACATAATCATTTATTTGGCTACCTGTGTACGTAGGTACTGTTGCTATGCGTAAATTTTGCGAACGCCGAACTTTCGTCGATGCCGCGGGGGCAGGGTGCGGCGGGGAGAGGGTCTTGTTGCCGGACGCCCACTCGCAAGAAACTAGTCCGATTAATGAAATTTCCACCGGAACCTTTCTCTCCCGCGTAAACAAGCGTCAGATACGTGCGTACGGCGTGAATAGATAAACAACAGGGTCGTTACTAGAAGGTGCATACGGTCTGAAAGGTCGCTCCTCCTAGATACATTTTCCATTAGTTCGTTACAATACAGTAAAACCCCCATTTACACTATAGTCGGGACCGTATAATTGGGGGTGTAAATCTCATACAAAATTAGAGATTTTATTTTTTTTCGCGGAAAATGCAAAACTAAGATTGCCCTTCGTTTTTCAAAAAAAAATATGGGCGAAATATTTAGTTTTTGCCGTAGTAAATATCCCGCACACAGACAAGACAAGACGCCCGGCTATGCGTATCTTGGCACGTGTTAAATACTCAGACGCTAGCCAAAATTTGACTGTATGCTCGGCAGAGACGACCGTTTCGTAGTAACGACAATGGAATGCGACCGTGCAATTGAGGGATTTGCGGCGAATATTTCAAGCCAGCGCGTAATTCGGGGTAGTGTAATTGGGGGTTCCACTGTATTTAAAATTATCTATTTTTTGTGGAAATTAATAAACAACCATGTTGTTCCACTTTTAGTGTAATTAATTGTGACACGTTTCGTTTATCTGTAAAACGCATGACTCTATCTGACCGACCGAAATTATTATATCATTTGTTGAGACACAAAAAACATGTTTTGATAATTTTGGGTCGAAGGCAAATTATGAAATATATACACAACGTTTAAGTGCATGGAGACTGATCGAAAAAACCCTTTTTAAGTATATTTTCCTGATCGCAATTTCCACAGGCCCTTCTTTTTTCAAACCTCAAATCTAAATTTTGATACTAATTCTGCGTTTTTAGGTTACATCCTTTTAATAGAACGTGTATCAAGTTGTATACGTTGTGATACATCGGCCGTTTGAATTGGTGCTCCTTGATGTAATAATCTATAAACAACAACAACAAAAATAGCCGTAAGTGCGAAATATCGTAAATCGAAGACTACACCTTCTGGTTTCGATACATGGACACATACATCCCTGATGCATACGCAATAGGTTCTAAGGCCGCTCTTCCGCAGACCCGGAATAAACACAGCACTTATGTATTCAAATTCCCTATAGATTGACATTGTTCATGAACAGATCGCATGGACCGCCTGCGATCACCATAATACACCACCGAATTGAAAATCTCAAACGGTCCGTGTTCTTCGCCGTCCGGCGGGAACCAGGGAATGCAATGGCAGTAGTGCCGAAACCGGAATTACGATTTCGTTGTGTTTTTCAATATTGAAATACCGTTATGTCGGTATTGTAAATTAACCAAAATTGATTTTTTATAATTCATATAAATCATCACACATTTTTATAAAATTGTTCACAGTGTATTTAAATATTTTAAATCAACGTCGTTCAATCCCGGTACGGACAGTTTTAAAAATGGTTTTTTCAATTTTTTTTTTTGAATTTCTGTTCGAAGGCATGGATGTATGTGATGTCTTGATTCCCCCCCTCCCACCCATTCTATCCTATGAACGGGGCGTATCGAGAGCGATTAGCTAACTACTAGTCCTGTCCTAGCCCATATCCTTATATTCCTACTCTCTTTGAAAAAAGAGAGGTTGAGCAACCGAGCAACAATCAGTTCTCGTAGAAACACATCTGTTGAGATAAACTCCATTAGGAGTCCATATGCTCTACATTGAGAGCGGACATAGTAAAAAAAAATGTATCAATAATGACTGGATCCAGAATTGATGACCATTTCAATGAAGTTTCATTATTTTAGGATACCGTAAGTTATTTATGCAAATTACCGGTTGTTTTTGTCCTTATTCGCTCCCAATGTGGAGCATATGGCCTTTGATGGAGGTATCTCAACAAAAGTTTTTCTCACTTTTAGGGTTTTCACTGTCAATACTTGGTGGAATAGGCATTATATTAAGAAATGCTCGACATGAACGAAACCGGTCCCGATCTTTATGAATAAAAGTGGAAATAAGTACAACGAAATATTGTGTTTTTCTTAAGAAGTTTTTCTACAAGAACTGTGTGTTGCTCAGTCGCTCAACCTCTCTTTTTCTTAAAGATTAGTAGTAGCGATAGTAGGGTAAGACTAGGACAGGACAAGTGGTTAACTAATCGCTCTGTCATAATCAGTCATTAAAGGATCGAAAAAGGTGGAAGAGAATTGTTAGACATCACAAACACAAATGCCTTCGAACAGAAATCAATATATCGATCGAAAAAATGCTGAGACTCTGAACCCATGAGATCCGGCACGGAAGCCCACAACGCTAACCGCTGCGTCCCAGAACCGGTTTATGCTTGTGGTATATTTTTTAACGATTGCTTTTTTTTATGTAAACTATAGAAATACCGATTTTGATTTTCTCGTTGGGTATTCATATTCGAATTGTCTATTCTTTTTACTTTTTATAAACTTTTTTTGTAATACCGGTATAGAAACTAGCAACGCTGGTATTTCCTATGGAATACCGGTCCCGATGTATCCGTCCGGTGCTACAATCCCTAGTCGAGACACGTCAGATGCATTATTCAGATTCATAGGTCGAGTCTCCGGCGTCCGGAATGGTTATTATTTATTATTCACACTCCGTCCGAAGTTGGCAGAAATAGAATTAACACCTAGTAAAATTGGATTTAGAGCATATTAAACTGAAGCCGTACAGCATGCGGTATGTAAGTGCTCGCTTACAATAATGTTCACCAGCATCCGTTGACACATCACAAGCCGAGGAATTGACTCTCAATTATAAGACAATATATTATTAAAATACAGTGCCGCAATTTGATAGACCGGACTGGTTTTTCCAACAGATTTGAATTGACGAAATCCAAACGTTTGTTTTGATTCTATACATTTAATGACATTTCGTACATGATTAAATATCCGTAAGCAATATTAAACTAATGGTATATTCAAAAAATGATGGGGGTGTTTCAAACACATCTAAAAACAGTACCTTTTTATTCTTTTTAATTTGCGAGAAAGTCGACCGGTTATAAATCGTACATACTGTACTAAGCTCGAATTAAAGGAACACATCAATTTTGAGCACTGGAACAAAGAAATAATTGTATACAAGATACATAATAGTTAGTTTAAAAATACTATTATCACGAGAATGTCGCCAAGATGTTATATGCCGTAATTGTATACAAACACGCCAGACAGGTATTTTTATTATTGAATAAAAAATGGAATTACAGCGAATGCAAATGTGCCAAATATTTTTTTAATTTAAATAAAACTGAGATTTTCTTAGGAGTCGTTCGAGATCAAATCGAGATGAAGAGACATCGCAAACACCCGTGTCATAATGTCATAATTTCAATCAATTTTTGACCATAATAAAAATATTGAAAGGTCAGAATATTTAATAACAATTTTGGTTAGTAGGTTAGGTTAGGTTAGCTTAGTTTTTTTTTTTTAATTTTATTTAAATTATTACTATTTATTCTGACCGATATATTCTGACCATTTAATAAAAATTCTGACCAGAAATATACGAACCATACTAAAATAGTCACACTAAGGAATTCACCCCCACCCCCGTTCACCTATGATAATTCCTATTCATGGTTTCGATCGGTTAAATGATGACTGTGTACTAAAGAGAAATGACTGAGAAAAATATAATCACTATTGTTTCAAGCCGAATTGAAAGTTGGAGTCGGAATCAGAGTCGTGTTATCATTTAAAATCGGAATCGCTTTATTATTTAACGACTCGATAGCCATGGTTATAAGTCGGTTAAAAGGTGTGCCGTATGTTATGCTCTACTGATTCATTCACTGTATACGGATTGAATGTGTCATCACAACATTGATGTATGTACTTGCTAAAGTACTGTCAAACTTTTTGATCTTCTTTCACAGTAGTCAGATAAATGAAGGTGGCCAGATTTTTAGAAAACGCTCGATATTGTTTCTTACCGATTTCTGATTGTCTGCCTACGAGCCTTCTTGCCATTTCACTGCGTGTTAGCGAGGGTTATAATAAATATATACGGAATAATCATATCAAAAAATTGTGGAGTAGTTTGTAAAAGAATTATATGTACAACAATCGGATTTGTTTTTGTTTAATGTTACCAAAGCACCATTCCATGTCCCGATTAGGGATTCTGTGTCGAGACGTCCCGGGACTTTTAACCTTTTTTGCTGTCGTAAGTCCCGGGACTTTGTTGTTAAATGTCCCGGGACTTAAGACAGCCAAATTTTACATTTTAAATTTTGAAAAAACCATTCTAACAAATAAAATTGGATGCAAGCAATCGCTAATGTGACCTAAAAAGTCAATTTTGATTTTAAATAAATTTACATTGGTGTCTATCCTCGAGATCAGTTTTGAAAAAAATGCATTATATTCAGGCTAAGGATTAAAGGCCGGGGTTTTAACAAAATTAAGTATGCATATATAAAAGGGACCTTATGAAAGAAGCAGCTGTTTAGATTTATAATTGTATAAGTTTCAAATAGCATCTATTGTAATACGAAACAACCATTTTCGATGTGTAGAGAAATGCAGAAATACAAAAAAACTTAGACACGTGTTCGCTTAACTCAAGAGTTCAACAATTTGAAGTTTGGGATAATCGCACAGAATTCCAAGAAATAATAAAACCGATAGTTGTTTCTAGAAAATTATGTTATAAATCAAGGCGGTTTATAAATGTTTTATTATCAACAGTTCAGCTGGGATTAATTGTTTTTCGAAAAGAATACAAGAAAGATCAATGTTTTGGAAAAACAATGTTGCAACAACGTTTATTACAAAAAAAAAAAGAAATTGGCTGTCTGATTCGTCATTAAATTCATGTGGCCTGTGTGGTCGAGTGGTTAACGTCGTTGGCTACCGCTACGGAGGGCACGGATTCGAATCCCAGTACGGACAGTTTTATAAATTGATTTTTCAATCGGTTTTTGAATTTCTGTTCAAAGGCATGGATGTATGTGATGTCTTGAATTCCCCCCTCCCACCCATCCTATCCTATGAACGGGGGGTATCGAGAGCGATTAGCTAACCACTAGTCCTGTCCTAGCCCTTTCCTTCTATTCCTAATCTCTTTGGAAAAAGAGAGGTTGAGCAACTGAGTAACAATCAGTTCTCGTAGAAACACTTCTGTTGAGATAAACTCCATTAGGAGTCTGTATGCTCCATATTGGGAGCGGACATGGTAAAAAAATAATTTAGAATCAATGGTGTTATAATATATATCGCGTGTTAATTTATTATGAATTAGGTACACATTGAGTATGTGGAGTACCCCTTAACCGTTTCCTTTTCAGTGGCCGCCTTTGCATTTTTTCATGCAGCACTGAAAAGCATAAATTTGTCATTATTTGAGGAGCACTTCTTCGTGTTAATGTATTTATTATCCAATTTCTGAATGGAGTATAATAGTGTTTGTATTTGGTGTATATTTATACGAGGTCGGATTGGTTGTATGTATAATACTTCCAGAGCAGTTTCAATATGAATACATACCTATGAATGATAGTTGAGTAGAGCATAGTTGCTCGAACTTTTTGAGCCCATGGCCCCTTTTGTGTCTCATATTTTTCCGTGACCCGTACTAATAAGTTTTTCGAGACTCGGGACACAATTATTTCGGGATCCCGCCTTGGATGACTGGGAAAAAAGTGAGAGATTCCAAAATAATTTTCAACTCTAACACCTTATTTTTAATTCAGCTCGATGACTTGAAAAGTGTGAAAAAGTAGAAGGGAGTTAACAGATTGTACAATTTTCATTATCAATGTTTTTATGAATTCAATTCATTGTTCGATTACAAAATGGGCAATTTAGGGTGGCCCCTGTGCTCTGGTTCTCCTAAAATGATGTGTACCCCGGTTGAGAAGCACTGGAGTAGAGGACCTACATGTCTTATTTCAATAGCATTCTTTTTTACAGGCGAATATTATTGACTGATTTCCCGTTGCTATCTATCACTTAAGATATTCTATCTAATCTTGAACCCAGCCAGTGTCATTTATACTTATCCTCAAGCCACAGTACTGATGATAATATGCCTAACTATCTACCAGGGAAAATAAATATTTACAGATTTCTCCACTCGCAGTGTTTGATAAAAAAGAGTCACCTCGAATAGGATGTACCAACCAACACTGGTAACTACTGTGCAACGCACCAAGTTGTACAAGGTAGAAGATATATTTATTGACGCCATAGACAAATTATACCAACATAGAAAATTGTCAATTCAATTTTCTGTCGTGAATAAAATACAAAATAATATTACATGAGAAATAGATTTAAATGTGTGTTCAAAAATAAAATAAATAATTACAACAGCATATTTTACGGACGAAAAACAGACATAATTTAGTCGTACAAAAATCGTAGGGTTTAATTATAAAACGATATTCATTAAGGCTGAAACTCAAATTAAGTAGGTCATATAAAATGACCATATATGTCTTGACCGAATTGAGAAGTCGCAATGCTCTCGAAATAGACGCCTTGTCTGACCGACGAGATGAAACCAAATTAGAAATTTACAGAGAGCTGTATATTTCATGATTGGACATTTTCTTTTTGAAAGTAAAAAAAATAACTGGAAAGGGAGTGGAACCCAAAAGGACGTATTCTGTTAGTGTTTGGTTAGGTTAGGTTACTCCATATCTAATTCTGAAAAAAAAAACAAGATGTTTACACAGCGATAATTGTATGGCCTATTCGTAAACTGCAGCGGATTTGATATGGCGTGATAAACAAGATGTACCAAAACCTACCGCACGAAATTTTGACCTCACACAATCGTGTCCAGTCAATCGACGTTCATTCAATAAGTTATCTAGATCAGTGTACCCCAACCGGTGGTCCGCGGCCCGGTGCCGGGCCGCAAACAGTATGCCAAATTTCAAGAAACTCGCCATGCCAAAATATCAAACACAGGTTTTTTTCTTCTGCACGTTTACTTGTATTTTTAGTTATTGTTAAATAATAATAATTGGTAGGATGATACAGACACCAAGGAACTTAAAAATAATGGGAAGTGAAATACCCAAAAAATGTGGTGAAGCCGGCAACCGATCTCGAATGTGGTTATAATATGATATGAACTTAAATTCGTGTCAAGAAAACGTCGTTTCAAATTTATCCTTTTTTCAATATCTAGAAAGTATATACCCAACTAATTGTGGGTAAAAGTGTAAATTAAATACGTATGCTAATTTTAAAAACGCACTAAAACACCAATATTAGTAATATTTATGTTTCGTATGAAATGTTTCTAGTGAAAAGTGGATATCAATAATGCGACTCTGCATTAGTGGTCCGCGATTTTTTTTCCCTTTTTTTACCGGTCCGCAGGTGTAAAAGGGTTGGGGAACACTGATCTAGATGTCGATCGAATCCGATTAATCATATTCATTCGCACTCGAATCACTCAGTCATATCGATCATATTTGGTCCTTCCTTATTGCCGGCACTCACAACAATTGTTACTTTATATAAGTCGGAAGTGCATTCTTCTTCTATATATGTGCAGATTTCTTGATTCATTTGACTAACGGATCTTGTCGAATCACGCGCGAATGATTGGTGATTCATATGTCCATATTGAAGCCATACCAAATTATTGAAACTTGGTTGATAATGTTTTAATCTGCGTACCAATTTATTTCAAAGCTTTTACGGTGTTTAAATCTTGGTGAAAAGGCATTACAAATATCTATATAAAATAAAACCCATTGATTTAATCATCGCGAGCATTTTCAACTGATAAATGGCAATAATAAATTCAAACAGGGTTTTTATACGATAATAAGTATAATATTACTCATGACAATCTATACAAAACAATTAGTTAAAGAAATGTAACATACAGATAATCATTACAAATTTTATATACGCCCGCTGTGATCCAGTTAGTTTGAGCTTGCACTACCGACCAGGTCGGTCTGGGTTCGATTCCCTGCAAGATCTATGGCAAATCTAGATATTTAAATTTAAGACTTAAGATGTGGGTGTTAGTGATGTCAATTTACCTCGAGTTAATCCCGAGTGATTTACAATAAATTTTCATCGAGTTTTTCTCGCATTATCTTTCAACTTTATTTTTTTTGGCGCATTGGATTAAGCTGTAATGCCAAATTTTTTTTTTTTAATTCAAAATTTTTAAACATAAACGATGTAAATAAAATTGGCAGCTATTTATTTTTAAACGTGATCAGTTTTTCTTCATTCTTCAATTAATGAAAGTTGCGTTTTTTTAAATGTTTAACCACTTGAATACCGCGCAAATAAATCTATATTGACTATTTTAAAAACCTATATTGACTCAGTATAGATTGAACTACACATATTCATCAAAATATTGCTTATAATCTATTAGAATACCAAGTATTTGATTTTTTAAATGTCTTGGACATCCGTGTTCGCTTGCATATGTTCCTGACACCGGTGTCCGCTTGGTATTCAAGTGGTTAAAAATAATACTACGTTATAAAGGTGCATTAAAAAGTTTTTTAAAAAATAAAGATAAAATCTACTTCACGATTCTTATTTTGACGGATTCTCTTTTTATCTGTGTCACCTTTACTTATCATATATTATGTTTTGTCTATGATTTTAAATAGCTTAAACTCGAGATACGAATAATTTAAATTCTATTATGTTACACGTACACTAAGTGAATATTGTGCTGCGGTATATATTTCCCTCATCTTTCAAGTTTGAGTGTGTATTATTATTATCTTTCGGCTTAGTACAATGGTGCGATGAAAATATAATAATCATGCGCGGTTAATCCGGCTTACAGTTGTTTGCACCGCGATCATAAGGATATAGCCATTGTTTGACTTCCTGGTAACAGTTCCTGCATCTAATTTGTGGGATACAATATCTCGTCGTCTATCCAATGCCTTGTGTGAATGTATTATTGTCATCGCTTATGTCGCTTATTCACTAACCGGGAGTGGGCATTCAGTTTAATACATTTTAGTATTGTATTTGTATGCCTTAGTCGTTAGATCACGTTACCAATGTTATTTTTTTCAAGCCATATGACGTGTACGAAGAATACGATAATACCTGAAGGTGATCTTCAAACCTAAATACCCCTTTCATTTAATATTGCGACATGATCCAGTTTACATAGTTTTTAAATACTCATAAATATAATATGTAAACTAAATTTGAACGATTCAAAATTTAATATTGAAATTCCGTCAAGCACCTTCAGTGAAATCTGAAATCTGAAATTATGTGTTATACCTATATGTTATACCAGTGTGTCGATAGGTGTTTTAATTCAACAATTTGGGTGCGTCGCGAAATCCTTGATAGTTTTTATGTTTTAACTTAAGTTTTACGTTAAACCTGTCCTATCACGAAGTGGTAGCTCTCGAGGGCTTCCATTCTACTTGTTTACGCTAGCGATCACCAAACTGCAGGCTGGACGTATAAAATATTTTAGTTTTCATAATTTTCTTATAGTACTCCAACAAGAATATATTTCGTCTGGCTCGCAATGTTTTAAAAAGAATCATCCTGTCTGTTTTTCGAAAAGTTTGACGATCCCCTGGTTTACGCGTTCAATAATTCGAATCGCAGAATGTACTCCGTGGTATTTTTTTTTATTAGTTTTAATTTGAATCTAAATGTGTGAATGTGTGTGTAAAACGTGGCCTATCTTTACTCCATCTGAGCGGAAGTTGAACGACAGAATTTTTCCCAGTTCAAGTATAAATACCATATATGTAATGTCTTCATTATTATTCTATACTCTATACGTCCTAAATTTCCCGCGACCGTGGTTAAAAATAAACAGCGATCCACCATTAAGTACTTCGAAAATTCTATAAATAATAATGATTATTACAGCTCAGCTTAAATCGTTGTTGTTTTAATTGATTTATTATGTCTAGCGAATTTGATACGAGTAGCACATCTTTTGGTTTTTTTTTGCGATGTTACCCCCGTGAGAAACCAGCTTAATCCAGTACGAAAGATTGAATTCGTGTTCCAGGCGCGTAATGCTATTCCCATGTTTAGACATGACGAAATAAAAACAATTTCAGAAATAAATAAATCAAGTTTAGTTTCATAAAAATTACACCAGTTTTTTGTGGAAAATAGTAGTCGGTAGAATTAGCTAAAAATATTTTGACTTAAATTCACCAATTATCTGTATAGTCTAGTGAAGAAGACTCCGCTCGATGGATGAGTGAAAATAATATTCAAATCTTGGTGTGATGAATATTATATATTGTTTTAAATTGAAGATCTTGTTCCTGAACTAACTAACTAACTATTATTTCTTGTCTATCCATAGATAGTACCACAAAATATATTTAATTTTTGGATAAATAGAAGAACTCGATACTTGTAAGTATCCACAATTAAAAAAGGAAATCAGTACGCCATGTCGTTTATATTGTTCAGAGACGGCTCGAGGATATCGGCGCCTCGGGAAACTAGATCTAAATGAGTGGATAGTGCTAAAATCTTAGGTGCACTGTGTCGCCTGTGTGCGCCGCACTCCTTGCACACCCCACGAGCCGGCCGGCTCGAGGCGTGTGTGAAGTGAGCGTATGGTAAAACATTTGTTTGGAATAAAAAACCAATAACCTTTTTTGTCTAAGTAAAATTGTATGTATGACATATTTAACGGAAAAAATACAGATGAGAGAGAAAGCAATCAGAGGTTTGCCTTTATAATAATTTTTTTGCAACACAATAAATATGGTACCTTTATATCGGGCATGCGTCACAATTGAAGTTTTTAGCTTTCTATATTTTGCATTTTGATATTCATTTAATAAAAAAAAATATCCGCATATATATTTTTTTAAGAAATATATCCGAGAAAATAAATTTTCAAAATTAGGACTGGCAATGTGTATTTTAGAAGCATTTGGGACTACATATCGCTGCGAATCGTTCTTTTCAAAATTAAATGTAGTAAAAAAAGAATTTCCGCAGCAGGCCGATCGATGAAAACAACTGCGATACGCGTTGGCTAAATTACCAGCTGATGTGAAAAAGACATGTATACTTCCAATATTCAAAATGAAGTGTCATATTCATTAGAGCCAAACTGTGTGCCGTAAGAAGCGTTAAAAATATTAATTTTAAATAATACCTACAAGCTGTGAGCTAAAAAAACGGAGTTTTGGAGATAATCTGCGGCATCTTGGTGTGCCGCGGTACTAGTTCCATTCATCAGTGTGCCATAAAGGAAAAAAGTTTGGCAGACACTGCATTAGAGGATAAAAAAATATTTTGAGTAAGTTCTTTGTTTTATTTTTTAATATGTGCGGTCCACCAAACGATAAGTTCGATACCTCTACTTAATATAATACTAAAGAAAATAAATATATGATAAGATAGATATTTTTACTTTAGTTACCCTTATCCCCCTATATGAAAGTCACAAATTCATATTGACGCACTTTTCTTGCTATATTAAATACTTAATACATGTTAATAAAATCGTCAAATAAATTAATTAAAAAGGAAATAACCATTGGTGTAAGCGTAGTTTTTTTTTGATTTTGCTTCAATGAAAACTTGCCTATTGTACTTTACGCCTTTGATTGGAACGATGGAAACCCATGTGCTTTTCCCTCAGGCACTCCACAATATTGCTTTGTATTTTCTCGTACACACTACCGATTGCTTATTATCGATTTCGTATTAGTAATTTATTAAACACTATTGTATAAAATTTAATTAGCGTTGGAGTAAAAATAAATTTATTTGATACACATGAACCGAACGCTGTGTTTATATGTAAAGGTTTTATTTTATTTTTGTTAAGCTGTATTTATTTATCATAATGTCAAATATTTTCTATATTTACTAGTCTTTTTTTAAGACTTCATTTTTCGAAACACAATAATTAATTCACTCCTTTACCCATATATTATTTCAACTACAGGTGAAACTACTATCTCCATAGCGACTGGTAAATTTAATGTACTATTTTAACCAATGTGTTGGAATGGATTAAGTTGGTTTCAGAACTAATACCATAATTTGCATTAATATAATTTATCTCGAAAATGTGCGATTTGTGTCAGGCTGTTGGCATTAACATTTATTTAAACGTCGCGACGCTTTTGTTGGACGCTCGGCGACGCCCAGCGTTTGTCTATTTACCGTTCGAAATTTCGCATAAATACTTATCTTATTACTCACCGTCGAATAGTTGTCTATACGTAATTATAAAGAGCGTTGTTTAGGATTAATCTTAATCCTGAAATGTATGTAATATAATAGAGAATGTTTATAGTTTTTACTATTTATTACTGGTGGCCGAATCGCTGTAGTACTCGACAAAAACTAAAATTGCACTGTAGTATCAAGAAATTTATTGAAATGATCTAATATTGAATTAAAGATATATAAACATAGTACGAAAAGAAGTGGGTTATTCCACAATTTTTCTTACTAATTTTGTACAGTTCAGCTTAAATCAGCAGAAAACGGTCCCTACTAAAACTAAACCGGTCGTAAACACGTGTAATTGTTAAGTATGTACATACAATATATAGGTTATTTACAATGTTGATAAAAATGTTCATATTGTATTCTTGTTATAAAAATGTAGCGGCTTATTTTATTTTAATAGATACTAACCATAACTTCTTATTGTGATGGCTAAAAATTGTCCAAAGCAGAGAGGGGCGAACAGCAAGCGAATTCCATGCGCAGCGGGGCGTCATTTTTTTTTTTAAAATCATTCCTGTTATCCATTACATCACTCATTCCGCTACTCAAGTATGTAGCCTGGTCAGTGTCGTAAATATTTTTGAATTAAAAACTGTTTCTGGAAAGTACCTCGGTTACTCTTGCGTACAAAATAATATTTACAAAAAATGTGCCCAGGGTCGGCACGTAACTCTTTGTTTTGCCAAAAGTTCGGCAGACGACCTTTGCGATTGTTTGTTTATATCAATATTAAACCACCCAACCCAGACGCACTTCTTTTGCATTATCTATTTATGTAGAACTTGATTATATTGTTGTCATTCACACAGTCATTTTCTTAGTTCGTTCATTCATAAAAATATCAATTTCATTGAATCCATATTTTCAAACTGACTCATTTATCCTAATATTATTGAATGAAAACAAGTAATTTTGACACATAATGGGTTGTTTTCTTTAATTATATCGAATTTTCATTGAATAAAAACAAAATCGACTGTTGATTTTAGACATACTTTTTACAACTCCATAAGAGGGTTCATAACGATTCTTTTATACCGCTTTTCACGATTTGTCAGTGTCGTTCAGCTACTATTTATAATAGTACTGTCTATTATTTTTTTTATCCTTTTCATATTTTTTGTCACATAATAATTTTGTGCAGTTGTGGAAGAGAAAATCCTAAAAACATTCAACCAAAAACAAATAAAATAAACTGAATTACGCGATTCAAGTATAATGTAAACATTTGTAATATTTTTTAAAAAAATGGTATGACGATCAATGTATCAAATATGTTTTGATTAAAAAATCTTGCGAGATAAATTAGATGAGAAATTTTATATCTCATTTGGTATCAACTCGAGGGCAAGCGATCACAAAAATCCATTGAAATAGAAAAATATATAATTAATATAGACATTACTGCGAATTGAACCTAGACAAACCTGATTGCTAGGGGAACGATTTTATCAGATAAACCACTAAAGGAACGGCCTGTGAAAATGTTTTATTCCGTCGATGCGCTCTCAATTCATAATTTATTTAAGAATAACAAATAAGTAACAGATTGACAGTTCAGTAAAATATATTGGTTTTTATTTAATTTTGTAATATTATTAGTCATAGAATACGCTCAATACAATGAGCGAATCCTAATCAGCTTGTCATTTCATTACTTTATTATAATAATACTAGCCTACTACAAAGAAAGAAGGTGTTAATTGTGTTTATTGAAGTGCATGTTTTCTTTTTCTGTATTTTTGACGTTTGCTGCCGATTGTCTATTGTACGACACACGCGCCACCTACTGTACGTTAATTATACTATAAACTTCGCGCAAGTGCAAGCATACGTTTTCAAAATGAACTGTATGGCAGACATACAAACATTGATTTTTATATACAGACCCACTGTAAGCTAATTTTACTATTCCTGTAACCTTCCCGGAAGTGCAAGCAAAACGTTTTTCAAAGTTTTATTGCAATCGGATGAGCGGTGTGACATTGCATAAAGTACGAACAAACAAACATTAATTTAAACATGCACAACCTTTACCTTCTAGCGGGCCGCATATAACAAATTATCGTGGGTTCGGGCCGCAAAGAAAAAAATGATTTGAAATACGCTCAATCCTTTTTTATACTGAGCATATATGTACGTTCCATGTAAAACAGCTTCGCAAAAAACCGTCTAAAAAAGATCAAGTGAATTTAGATAAATGAATGATAGGTTCCATTACATTATTTTGATCGTGTTATTTCGAAAACTTGAACATAAATAAGCCATGCAAAAAAAGATTATGAGAGTTTACTTATAAAAATCGTTTCATTGTGAAATATTTATGTTTCATTATATGTATGTAATTGAAAAGTTAATGCGATCTTGTTCTTTGTTTATTTTTAACTGTTTTTTTTTAATTTAACATATTATTTGTAAACCAGGTTTTATAAGCCGATTTATTTTCCTTCATTGAAGATAAAGCTTGCTTACATTTATTATATAAATGTTTTACGTGAAAAAATATGTTAGAGAAAAGATTTAAGGGCCGTCACAAAATTGAAAAGGGCCCGTGGGCCGCGGTTTGTGCATCACTGATTTATACATATTAGATTATTTTGTCGTTTATATACTGGCACGGTAAAACATCTTCGGACCAGTTTCAGTTGACGAGCCGAGAAGTGAAACTAGCGTGTGCTCGGAATGCAAATGCGCTTCGTCTCTCCTTGATGACGTGCATCCTCGGGTCTATTCCTGAGCGTTGTATTATTATTCTGTCTGACAATAATAGGCGGACGTCTGTTGGTAGATCGTCTCCGACTGTCGCGCGTTCGTCTTCGAAAATACCCGCCCGGTAAAGTTGGCTTGCTCTGACATCGCAATGTTTACATCGCCCGTCGGAGGTGAATGCATCCGAGCGCGGTCATTAGCGATGAATCACAAGCGCTGCGATTTCGCGTCCAAATTAGGCAGAGCCTGTGCCCATAAAGATCCCGAACGTTGCAGATCTCTCCATAGATGCAGTGATACTTATCAAACGTCGATACCTAAATCGATGTATGAGAATTTAATAAGTGAGAATAAAAAATAACAGAAAATTGCTATTGGATATACTCGAATTAAAAATTGTTGTTTTAGAAAGAAATTATTTCATTTTAAAATACTTCCGATATATTGCTGGTTCTTTAAGGGTCAGCAACATATCGGAAGTATGTTTTAGCACCGTAAGAGAAGTGTTAAAATTGTGCTGTCAGATTAATTGTATGAAAGTTCGTGATGACTATTTAGGGTTTCCTACTTTTGGTGAGGGCGTAAGCCGAATTAGTTTTTGAATTTTTTTTATCCATGTCCGCTCTCAATGTGCAGCATATAGCCTCCTAACAGAGTTATCTTTATGGGAGTTTTTCTACGACAACTGTTGACTACTCATTCGCTCAACCTCTTTTTTTCGAAGAGAGTAGTAGGAATAGAAAAGATAGGACAGGACAAGTAGTTAGCTTATCACTCTCGCTACGCCTTTTTATTTTAGGGCTGGAATGGTGGGGGGGATTTTTAGACATCGCAATCATCCATGTCTTCGAACAGAAATCGAAAAATTGATTGAAAATATGCTGTTCGTACTGGGACTCGAACCTGTGGGGTACGGCGTGAAAGCCAACAACGTTGACCACTGTACCATGGACCCGAAAATACAGCCTTCATATAATACTTGTAGTGCTAAAATACTTCAATATTTTTTCGTATCTTTATAAAGGAGTTCTACCAAGTAAATGCTAATTCAAACAATGAATTAATTATACGTGATTGATTGGTCTACTTTAATCAGCTTTCGTGACTGATGATTATTTGTCATAATATACCATAACCGACTTGTATTTGATTTTAAGAATATCATTAATTGCATAGTAAAAAATTGTTATTCACATGGAAAAGTACAATTTTTTTTTTGTTCGATTGCCAGTATGAGACATCTGTACTAGGGCCTCAATCCCGGGATCCCGACTAATTTTGTGACCCCGGGATTTCAGGAATGAGAAAAATTGAGAAAGTTGCGCGAGGGCTAAAAAAAGTTCTATTTTTTTTGGCAATTCCTGGGTTTGTGCAGTTAGAATTCTTAGAAGAGCTAAAAACAAAAAAAATGTATTGTATCGTTTCATTTTGGTAATCTCACAATTTCGTGAGATTTTGGATTCAAAATTTTTGAAATTTGAATAAAACGAAACTTGTGTTACACGAACGTTCCTGTATTTTGTATCAGGAACCCCACAACGAACTTGGTAGATTGGTTGAACATGCGAAAACCTAAATCGATCCGTTGTTTTATCGCTTGTGCAAACAACAATCAATGCGCGAGAGTACTCCAGATGGTAAATGTTTGTGATTTGATACCACGTAATGTTATTACAGGAAAGCATTTTAGCTTTATTGAGGGGGTGCAGTTGATTTATTACCGCAATTTTTTTTTATCGAAAATATCGAATCAATTTTTGTGAATGAAATTAATGTTAGGTTTTTTCGCCAATTGGTGCCTGCTATGCGATAAGATAGTGCATTTCCGATAACATATTACGTGACCTGTAGAGTTGAAATTTTAGCTTTATTGCGTAGTCATCAAAAATTGTCCGGCATAAATTTCTTTTTAGCTTTAATCTACCGATTATATTGTCGATGGCTTAGTTACATTGTGCTACAATTGGAAATTGGTAATTTTGAGATATACCTGACCGATTTTTTTTGCAACTTTGACAAAACATTAAAACAATATTTCGAGTTGTATTTATTTATATAAAACTGAAAGAATATTGTTTTTTTTTCTTCATTGTTTTCATATGCAAACACCTGCCTACCGAGAGAAAACTAATGATTTTTTCCAGTTGTCATTGTGTGGTGTTGTCGAAAAGAAGTATTCTGTTTTAATGGAACTAAAAAATTACTTAAAAAATCAATTGTTTGACTTATCATTCCATGGAACTTGGCCATAGATGTATTTCCAAAAGTATATAAACAATGGAGGCTTTTTTATATTATTTACATAATTTAAAAAAAATTCTCTAATTTGCACTCAAATGGTTTGTTGGGAGTAGTAATCAATACTGTGCGCACACGTGAAAACGTTTATCTATTTTACCACACACTCAATAGCTAACTTATTTTAAAAAGATTAATGTATTTTCTTTACGCTATTATATCTATATTATATTACATAAACACCATTGACCACCCTGCTAAATACGCTAGTATACAAATTATTTCGTCTCTGGAACTTTAGCGAGTCAACCCATTGGTGGTTAATGCAACTAAATTATTCAAATGTCGAGACTTTACTTCCATTTAAATAAAATTAAAAACAAAATGTTCACTGTCGTCATAACTGTTGTTTTCTTTAAAGTTATAAATAAGTTCTCTACTTATCCCCAGACACCTGGGTAAATATCGAAGAAAATCTGAAAAATGTTCGTGAATAATAATTATACAGAAGGCGAGCATTCTAAAACATAAACAAACACCCAGCATTGACCGACTAACTCTGTCCCCCACCCCCGCTTTTCCGTTTGAAAAATATACATACAATACCTACGCCCGACCTCGTGGCTTTTTCTGTGTGTATTTATTTTTTTCAACTCTTCGTGCTGGTAAAAGATCCCGTGGATTTTTTTTAGGTCACCCAATTATTATTATTGGCACGTGGGTGGGAGAAAAAAGTTCCGCTTTTATTTTGATCATGAGCGCGTGACCGAACGAACACATTCGAGAGGAAAACAGAGAGTATGTTTGCCTATCGTTTTTCCGAGTGCGTGAAATTGCCAGATCATCGCGTATTCAATGCATAAGAACTCGGCCGGTTAGCCATACTTCATGAAAGATCAGATTCTAGGTTCTCGAATGCGGTGTTTTGACAGAATCCATACGTTTATTCCACGTATGTTTCTCAAAATTTACAAAAAAATATAAATACATTTTTAAGGGAAATCGCAGTTATGATGGCTTTACTCTTGATCGGGTTGTTTTTCGCTAAGTTATATAATACACGTACCATATAATTTGATGTTAATTATGTTAAATTTGAATCGTTCAAATTATGTACATTCTCACTTGAACTGACGTTTAGTAAATGAGCGTTCTACTAAGCATTTGCTCTAAGCGTTAGTTCAAGTTCATCCGTGCACTTGAACGCCTGAAGATGTCGAAAGGCGAAACCCGGGTCGTTAGTGACAAAATCTGTGATAATGTACATAATTTGAACGATTTCAAATTTAATATTGAAATTCCACCAAGCACCTTCAGTCAAAATCCTAAATTAATTATGTTACTTGATTGATAGAACTAAACATGGGAGGATAAAGTTTTATCTGTTTTTTTTTAGTTTGGTTTAACAATTCAGCGATGCAGTTGACCGACAAAATTACATATATTTGTAAACTTACATAATTTTAAAAAGAAATCTCATCTTATTTGAAATATTAATTGTTCACGATAATAGATCACGATTACATACTCAAAATTGTTTTCCATTGGCAACACTTTTACTGGCTGAGAATAAGTTTTTAATTATTGTATGATGCAGAATAGTGTCAACACTAGTAGCTATGCCGACACATAATGATATGTTTGTATATCAAATAATTTTAGCCATATTAAACTATCGTGGAAATAATTCACAAGCCATATTTTTTTTATAACATTAAAATGCAATCCTTTTGCACTATACATAAATATACATTCAACGTGCATTAACACACTGTAATGAGCGAAATTGGTACTGATATTATGAAATAAAAGTGGAATTAGTACAAATGAATATATATTTTTTTAATATAATGCCTTTCCACCTTGTATGGCATGCAATTTACGCGCGGCTACGTTGAAAGAACCAGCGCAACAGTTCATCTGTAATCACTGTACGAATGATAGAAGATTCATAATCATTATTCTAGTCCGTACTTAATTTCAAAACAATTTCGCAAATAATGACGAAATTTATATGAAAATACTGTTTACCGTTAATTAATACATTTTTACTGAAATAAAATATGATATACAAAGCCGTCTCCGTCAATATTATTTTGTTTATCGAACAGCAGATTCCTTTGAATTTTCTACGAATTAAATTACTGAGGAAATTGAAAAAATCCCCTTCCGCTGTTCTTTCATCGAATTTCTCTGAACTTTGATTTTCACGTACAAAAATAGACGATTTTTTAAAGGGTATGTATTGAATATCTTTCAAACCAGTCGTGATTTTCGGAAAATGTGTCTTCAAAGAATATTAAATTTGACCCTTCTACCGACTTCATGTTTTTGCGGGGGTCGCTGTAAGCTACAACAGGCCATAAACCACTTTCATGTTGGGTACATATTGTTTTTGTGATTTTCATGGCACATGAGCTTTTTTTTTCTTAAAATTTACGTTAGGGTTGAATAGTCACACATTTTATCTTAATTCGGAGGATCAAACGAATTCATGACGGGCACGTATTTATTAATAAGCTTGTTACCTGGAATTTTGTAAACAATCAAATTTAGATATCGACTATTATTTAAGATTCTGTTCTTCAGATCTCATCCACAGTGACATTGCAAGGCATTAAGCACAATTCATCGCGTCTGATTGGATTTATCGATTCTGTAGAACTGGCAATCAAAATTTACCTCTGAGAATACGAAGGGTCTTAAAAAATAAACCAGAATTGGCTTAACTTACAGTGAAGTCCTAAAATCATGCTTCAAATCGAAAACATAATGTGTCCCTCGGGGTTAATCTTTCTTTTCGAAGCCTACTTTTTTATTCAAAAGAATATTTTTTAATTTGTTTCTACTAGTACTAGATACATAGCCATCAAGCTAATTCGTTTTTTTAAACTTAAATCTGTAAAGATGGTCCATTAATAATATTGGATAAGAACAAAATCTATATATTTTTTAACCATTCCGCTCTTCAAATGGAGTTTTGCTTCAATAATAAAAATTCTCAGATAACTGCTTGTAGCTCAATTGATTAACCCCTCTTAGGGGATTTAAGGGTAGAGCTAGGACTAGACTAATAATAAGTTATTCACTCTCGTCACTATCATTTTAGGATCAGATAGATACGGGGAATTCCATATATCCTTGCCTTCAAACACAAATAAATAAATCGATTGAAAAAATAATTTATAAAAACAATCAATACTAGGATTCGAGCCCGTGAGCACCGAAACTCAACGAAGTTGACCACTCGTCCACGGACCCGAATATATAATATATAGTCACCGGAAATGGTGCCGTCTTCGCATGCATATATCTATTTACGATTGATTGTCAGAAATGTAAGCTTTTTTTATTCCGTTGATTAATATTTTCATTATTTTATTTATAAACTTATTCTATACCTATTAAATTCACTGAATCCCTGTGCCCCCTCTCTTTCGAATAATAATTTGGTATCTGGGTGTAAACCATATTTTACAGGCCACAAATTTAGTTATATACTATATATAGCTTACCTTTATCAATACATTAATGATTAATCAATATGGACATGTTTACAGTTGGTAGACACATCTACCGTACGCACGCAACGCAAGACAATATCGGCGCCGATGGCTCATTTCAAATGAAAGCATCTCGAATATCTATTTGCAGAGTTAGCCGACTCGCTGCGAATGCCGGCCACGCTGCCTCGCATTGCGCGACAGAAGCGCGTCACAGTGGCACTACTCCATTTTTTCCACGAATGATCACGATAACATTTCAATAGTTGGTAACAATAAAAATAAAATTCTGACAAGAATAAAATATTTCAGTCCTTTGTATCTCCGCGGTCAGTATTCGCAAGGGGTCTTAAGTGATTTTCCGACATAAAGCTTACAGCTGACATGTGCATCGGTTACTATCAGCTGTACATAATCATCAATACTATACATAGTCGGATACTAACCTACATAGATACCGCATTCGGGCAAATGATATGAACGATTTATTTTTAAATTTTTATAATAGAGTTTTACCAAGTAAATTCCGATTCAATTAATGAGTTCTTTGTATCCACTACAGCAGTGTTTCATCATCAGAAAATCATCAAACAAATTGCCATCAACAATGGATACGATATGTCTCTTATAGACAATCTTTTATCGAAAAAACAAACTAAACTTGCAGGCAAAATGTTATTTAAAGGTATATTATCAAAGGACATATAAAATGCTAGGTATTGGCGTAGAATCATTTATTTAGAATATACTAATAAGTCTTAAAATTTAAAAAAATACCTAGCTGATGGTGAGACCAGCTTTTTATTGTAAAAACTCTTGAGGCAAATTATTAGTTAACAATAAAGATAAAATACATTACTTAAATAATCCGGGATTTATAAATTGCAATGCTTTTGTTGTACAAAATTTTATACCGGGAAAACAGAAAGGACATTGAATACCAGATTATCAGAACATATAGCAGCCTTTAGATTGAAATAAGACACGTCTGCTTTTGCTAATCACTTAATTTTAGAAGGGCACGTGTTCAATCAGGAACAAGGGATAAAAAATGTGGCACCCAAATACGGACGCTTATAAACTCTCTTTCCAGGAGTTTTTTAAAATAAACAGCACAATTGAACAGTACCGATTTTAAACGATCTGCTGCACATGCCTGGCTCTCCACTTTTATACCCTATATAAATATAATCGTAAAACATTTTCCGACAAAGAAAGATAAATATAATTCTTAAAACTACTCACCATTCAAATCTGTGGGCATTCCCATGGGCTAATCTCTTTCGCCAGCAATGGCTTTAAACTCAATGATACATTTATTTATTATATAAACACGAAACATTCATTTAATAAGCGTCAGTTCAAGTTCATCCGTGCACTTGAACGCCTGAAGATGCCGAAAGGCGAAACCCAGGGACATTAGTGACAAAATCTGTGTGAATGTACATATTTGTACGATTCGAATTTAATATTGAAATTCCAACAAGCACCTTCAGTCGAAATCTTAAATTATAACTATCGTTGTGTTTTGAACAAAAATGTAGACATTGTTTATTGTATCATCCACTGGAAATATAAATCTTATGTAATTTTGATATTCTGTGGTGGGAACGAATACATTATTTTAACAGGAAAAATGCGGCAATTCCCTAAACATGTCTTTAACCCTTTATAGGACTGTGGTAAATATACGTACCATATGGTCGATATGTTTACCACCGTGCATTCACATTTAATTGATTCCCTAAACGTTAGGTGGTAGTATAATTTACCTCCCCCTGGAGCTTATTACAAGGGATTGTGATTTTTTTTAAATAATTTATCCTAGCTCCGTAGACTGATATTAATTGACTTAAATCAAGTTTTCATTAAAAATGCAAAAGAAATAGCCCCGTCCTATAAAGGGTTAAATATTCTTGTATTTAAATACATACCGCATGATTGTGTTGAATTTCAATAATAAACAATATATTTATATATCCATGCAGTCCGGAGACCGGAATTAACACTTGGTCGCTAAGCATTTTTTTTACCGTTACGCTGCAGAAGCTTACGTGACGTAAAACGACATCGGACTCTTGATTCGCTGTTCGACAAAGACCTCAATTGCTCACGACATTTCTAACATTTTTTTTTTGCTTGCTTACGTTATTTCATCTGGGTTTTCAGTTTAATCGCGTACTGAACTTGTAAGAAAATTTTCAACATGACACATTATTTTACAATCTTTTTGAATAGGTAACCTTATTTCCTTTCAAAATATATCAACACTTGAAAACTATAGAAATCCGAGCATGTGATACAAATTCATCATTCACGATTAATGCAATGCTTTTCTTTTTGGTTTATATATTTTTTTAGTTGAAATGTTCATTGCATCGTCGTTTTGGAATAACTGTATCTTTTTATTTTTAAATAATCGATCATCAACATCCGTTTTCTAGTATCGCCATTTTGTCATATGACCAAACAATAATATCGAAAGTGTTATTTCAATTATGGAATAAGCAAGCTAGTGAAAAGAAGCAAACTAGCTTAGACCAAATACGACCCAGCCCGCGGGCCACGCGGCGACGGTCGACGCCTTCCCGCATAGCAACTGCAACGTGGTCCGCCGGCATTTCAGATTATTCGAGTCGCCAATACTAGCGGCGGCTTACCGAAGGTGATCCAGTCAATATAACAATATACATATTGCGCTAGGTATTACATTCAATATTCACATTCGAAACCGTGGATTACGAGCTCTCGTGACTTGCGAAAAATATAGAAACTTCGTCACAGTAATAATTATTAAAGCGACGAAGAATCGGAACCAATCTTTTGCTGACAAATCAAGACGCGCTGAATAGAAATCCCGACGTTATCTTATAGAAGTTTGTGAGAAGCAAAGTGTAGAAAAAGACCACAATGAGATTCTTATATCATTTTATGTAAAGCAGCAATTTATTTGAGGTGGTTATCATTATTATTGCAGATTTATAGGGAGGGAATTGTCCTGGTTTATTTCAAACCCATTTATGCTATTTTAATGCGTTTTTACTTATCTATGTAACATAAAATATCCAGGCTATAAAGATAATATTTTGAAGCGTTGCCACTTGGCCGAATCGGAGTGTCGATTCTGCTGAAGGAAGCCATATAAATTAACGGAAAACATCAACACAAACGATGGAGGCCGGCACTTTCCTTGACATAGAACGTATGGAAATTAATTTAAACATATTGATACGGTACGGTTGATTGTCACCCGCTCCCACTACCACTTTTGTGATTAAAACTGGCAGAATTTTTAAATGTGTAGCTAAATTAATTGTGTTAAAATTTTGTTTTGTTTTCAGGTAACCCGTCATATCAATTGTTTTATTTTTAATGGCTTAAATGGCAACATTGTTTTTCGATATCCGATGTGATTTTTGTTTCTTTCTTCCTTGCTCTTTGGGACACGAACCGAACACAACGTGTGTGGGGGACACTTCCCGGTTCTGGGACTTGGTTCCAGAGACCTTTAGTTGTAAATTTTCTTGCAGTTTTTTTTTCTTTTGTGGTGCTTCGTCCGAAATGAAAGAACTGACATCTTTCCATTTCGACGAAAATTAAAATACATTTTGTTCCCGCGCGGGTGGTAGCTTCATTTTTTTTTAAACTTTTTATAAAATCGTGTGAGCAAGTTAGGTATTAAAAATAGTTATTATTGTGTATTGTATTAATTCAAAAAAATCTGTTAAATATTGTATGTAATTAGTTCGGTGATTCCAAATTCTTAAATAAACGTTTTCGTAATACTAGAGCGATGGGTTTTATTTTATTTATACCTACCTGTTTTACGTCGAGTTTACCAACTGTATTGGTCTTAATGACTTTTATTAGTGGGGATTTATTCTTTGGGCTTAACATCGGGAACAATAGTAGAAATTTCTCACAATAAATGAAACTCGTTCTAAAATAAATTACGAGTAATGTCAATATGTATATTTTTTGTTTGATTACAAACCTTCGATGTGTCTGATTACTGCCATCGATTTTAACAATGTCTTCTTTAATAACAGTATAATTAGGAATGTGCGACTTGCTTCTAATAAATGTACTCAAGACTGCTTAATTATTCCACGAAACATTTGTCTGATTGGATTGTGGACATGCATGCAACCTTAACAAATAATTAAGATAATCATATAATAATTTAGTAAGTTACGATTGCAAATAATTTAAAATACTTTAAAATGTGACAGTTTTTTCCTTTATAATTTCTAACGGCCTAAGAGTTTGTAATATATGCTCGTCATGAATAGCTTTATAGATTGACATTATTATTATTTTGGCTCGTTTTAAAGTTACATATGGTATAATGTTTGTTAATAGAATTATATATCTTTTTTCGTTATTTGACTTCTAGAGTTTCTTGTGAAGGCATATAGAAATAATTTTGCTGAGTTCACCACTCTTAATTCCTCGCGCATTTCCTAGTCTCGTCTGGTTGGTAACTACTGTTCACCATTATTGCGTTGGTAATGTTCAGTTGAGAAATTGCATTGCGATCTCCGTTTGCAGACAGCCTCCCTCCCTCGCGGTTCATGCTGGAAAGCCAATGAATTCTTTTTCGCTGGTATATAAAACATATGATTTATTCTTCTTTAATTTAAGGGCGAGATAGAAGGTTATTAAGTTTCAGACAGTGAAAATGTTTTATTTTTCTTTAATATTCGTGTACATATTTGATAAAAGCTAATACGTGTTTTTTAAATGCCTTAGTTGGTTAAGGCATTCCCTATAATGTTATTGGTACACTACAAATGTACCTTAATAATACCGGAATAATCGCCCTATTAACGAATTTGGAATAAAAATTAGACAAATATGGAGTTTGGCAAAGATATTGGTTCCCCTGTACAGTGGAACCCCCAATTACACTACCCCGAATTACGCGCTGGCTTGAAATATTCGCCGCGAATCCCCCAATTGCACGGTCGCATTCCATTGCCGTTACTACGAAACTGTCGTCTGTGCCAGGCTATACACGCATAGCTGGGCGTCTGTGTGCGGGATATTTATTACTACAAAAACTAAATATTTCGTTCATATTTTTTTTTGCAAAACTAAGGGTAATCTTAGTTTTGCAATTTCCGCGGGTAAAAACCAAATCCCTAATTTTGTATGAGATTCACACCCCCAATTACACGGTCCCGACTATAGTGTAAATGGGGGTTTTACTGTATTGTATCATATTCTTTATCATAATAATTGTTTGTTATTTAATTAACAATTGCTTATATATTTACCACGATAATAATAATAATTGTGTATTTGTATCATATTATCTCATTTACACACGACACACATTTAAGTTTACTACTGTTTGCTGGCCATGCCGACTTTAAGTGGAAAGTGGAAAGGGCGCATCCGTAAAACAATAAAGCTGATAATGCATCAGCTAAGGGAAAACCAATAGTATTCTACCGACACGTCAAACCATTCGACTGGCTAATCAAATAGTAAACATTTATTTGATTTTTTTTATAAACTTATTTGAATTGAGGAGTATGAATTTTAAACGTCAAACATAGATAGCTAACATTCATATGTTCTTTTATTAACTTTTAAACACCCGTGGACTTTTTGCGAAATATTTGCATGACCCGTAGCTTTTATAAAAATAATTATATCTCTTAAACTAGTCAGCCTATGTGGGTAAAATAAAAAGCATTAGCAAAATAAAATTAACGAAAGCCTTATTTACAATTTTTCAAATTTTTATACTATACATTAAAGTTAAAGAATTCAAACCATAAAATTACAAAAAATAGATAATTTTCTAGGTATGGAAAAAAATCTGTATCCCCATTGAAATATGTTGTATGGTTCGCCTAACACAACGCATATTCCTAGAGTCGGCCTTGTTACGCAGATGCTTATATTACTCAATATGACAAAAATATTGAAAAAATATATATCGAAAATAAAAATAAAATTATGGATCGGTATCTCAAAGTCATCATTTATGTAAGCTAATATTCATATTTTGAATACTATTATTATAAATCAGTGTAATCCGATAGCGAAATGTACCATAATCACTGGTCCCGTACGGGACCGCCGGGCGTTTAAAGGTTAAATTCATTTGAAAAACTTTTTGAAAATGAATATTAACCAATTTAAGACGAATCAACCTCAGCCATCACAGGTCAATTACAAACATTCCTTTATATATATGATAACTATATCAACTTAAATTAAAATGCTCTATTAGGTTTTTAAAAATGTGTTATTAACGCAAAAAAAATAGATTTATTTCTTACAACTCTTTTATAGATAGATAATAGTCGGGTAACTTTGAAAACTTGACTTGTGTAAACAAACACACATGGGTTAAGCTAGAAAATGGTAGTTTCAAAAACTTGGGGGCTAGTAAGCGAGGTCAGTAACCCGTCTTTGCTCGTCCCGCGAAAATTACGCGTTAGGGCGTAACCGCCAAACCTGTCGTTTTCATTACAGTTTTTATGTTGTACCGTTATAAATTACGCTATGAACTTTGCTCTACTTTTGCACCTTACCGTTTTACCAAATTTTAAGTGACTAACTTTCACCAGTTCCTTAATAGCGTATGCTCAAATTCTCCATTATTGTGAATGTAGTAGGGATAGAAAGGCTAGGGCTGGGAAAGGACTACTAGTTATGTTACATAATCGATTTTGCTTAGACCCAATTGTTTTAAAGGATTGGAAGGGGTATACGGTATTTTTAAGCAACACAAACAACCATGCTTTCGAACATAAATTTATTTATAAATGCTGTTTGTACTTATAGTCGAATACGTGAGATCCGTCACGGAAGTCAACAACGTTGGCCGCTGCGCCACGGACCCGACGACAACATTTGTAAATATCGGTCGTTATAACGTTTTTTATATTATAATTACGTGCTTTTATCCGCCACGGACATTACACTGATCGTACTGGCAGTCGTTCCCGTTGTGGAACAACTTACAGGCGAACTGTATGATTGTCTCGGGAGCAGTTACCCAATACTCAGTGGCTTGCACTTGAGTAGAGTTCGTTCGGATAAACTATGTATAAGATGAACCGTTATGGCTTTGTGTTTCGTATGCTGTATTCAATTGTAACCGCCTTACGTTTTCAGACCGACTATCACTTTATTTTTAAAATTCAATTTATATTTTTATGTAAAGTAAGTCAAACCTAATTCTATGAGGTTTTTTCTTTCCTAAAACCGAATGTTAATTAATTCTAAAGGAATAGAGAAAATGAATACGTTATTTTATGAGATTTTTCTAGCTCATATAGAAAACAATAATACTCACACAA
The DNA here is from genome assembly GCA_031772345.1 of Himalopsyche anomala. Lineage (NCBI taxonomy): Eukaryota > Metazoa > Arthropoda > Insecta > Trichoptera > Rhyacophilidae > Himalopsyche > Himalopsyche anomala. Next base: position 12,747,365 of record CM062840.1, read on the forward strand.
CATAGCCTGTCGTCGACTGACATATGATAAGCCCTCTCGCAAAACACAACGCGCTTATTTCGGGATGACCCTGCCTATCAGCATAGCAACAAGGTCGGATTGAGGCGGCGCGACCTTGGGAAACTCGACCCCCCCACGCACGAACCACCCGCTCCGAAATCGTTCCCGGGCGGGTTACCCCGTAACCACCTGCCGCTGCCACGCTCCCTCGCCCTTCCCGCCGGGGTGTCATCACCCCTTGTGAAAAAAATAGTCGGAGTTCTTAAACCCCAGCGGTGACGTCACGGATACATTGGCATATAAATAACATTGCCCGATAGAGTAAACTTCGGGGCGTGAGTATTTTTCAATAGCAGTTGAAATATATTTACAATTAATTTCTCGATGAAGTGTTACAGATGTACTGCTATTTCCGCGTGCTATATTACTTTTTTTTGAACTGTCTGAAATACTCAACGCGTAATTGTGAAGTAGGAAAACCTCGTTCTGGTTCACGGGATAATCTGTATCGACCGTCCAGTTAATTCGACAGATATAAACTAACCGGTTAACCTGATAATGGAAAAAGAAATGCATATTCAAATGGTCGCCATAAATCAAACGTATTTCATCGGTGCCCGAGATTTATACATCCTATCGACAGGTGTTCACAGATTAATTAGTTAGGCTGGATTCATTAGTGTAAAACATATCGAAAAGTAATCGGCAGAACAAAGTAAGCGACAATTCATAACTTTTACAGAAATGGTCAGGTTTTTCAATCATAACAAGAGGTTTTTTATTAACTTTCTCTCGTAATAAGTTCGCAAAAATAATTCTTTAACTGCCGTTATTAATATTAGGACAATTAAAGTTTCTTTTTGCTAGCTTATCACGAGAGGAAGTTAAAAACAACCTTCATCTGTACATGTTTTGGATTTTCGCTTACAAAGACAATACCAACATTTTGTTTAATTCTTTAGAAGTTTATCTGAATTAGAATTTTTCATCTCATTTTTAAATTTTGTTTAGCAATTGGCGTAGCACTCTGGTTCAATTCCTGGCAAGGTTATATATACATCAGACGTTGTTTTTTTTAATTTAATTTTAATATTTTAAACATAGTGGTAGTCACTGTGATGAAAAAAAGGCATTGTATTTATTTTTACAAGGGCATTCAAATAGTTGTTATCAACAGCAATGTTTGCCAACGAAATTTAAAATGCATCCAAATAATATTTGTACACTTGTGGACTTTTTTACTAATTTATTTTCATTATCATGCATAAAAAATATCATACTACATTGCACTATGGAATAAATATACGCCATCATATGTATAACGCTAATGTTTGGTAGTTTGCTTGTATTATTTTATATCATCAGGACTGATTTCGCTCATGACCAGCATTATCAACTTGATGATTAGTTGGTAATGCTCGTTGTGGGCGAAACCGGTCCTGATCGTATAAAATAAAAGTGGAATTAGTACATTTTTTATATATGTATATAATGTCTCTCCACGAAGTATTGACATAGAACACTTTAAATGTGATATATTATATTGCTTTCACATTCATTATTATTCTAAAATAGAACATTATCGTTAAGTCCAGTACACACGGACTGAATCATTGTCTCTCAAAGGATGGGTCGTGACCCGGCACTGGGTCACGAAAAGAAAATGCCGGCTCGGCTTAAAACTCTTGAATACCAAAGTGTTTCGTTTTTTCACAAAACTTGTTTTTGAATAAATAACGTTGAACCGGTTCTATTGACTTAAGTAATTCAACGATTGTTCTGTTTTAGTTTGATTCCATTTTTGTGAGATGTCTTTATATTATAAAATATAAAAACTGTACTAACTTTTCCGGTTCTAAACTGAAGAAATGCGACCCCAATACCCACATATTCTTAAATATCTATTTTAATATGGGTGATACAATGTTTATAATTAAGGTATTCTTATATCATAGTTTTTTGGACCTTTTGTAGTTTATATAAATACACGATAACGCGATGCGATAATGAGATAAGCGCCCGCTTATCAGCGATCGTTCGTAAGATAACTACGCTTGAACGCATCAGTTGCAAATACATATTTGCACTGAAATGACTTCTTTTTTACGCGCAACTTAAAATATGATTATTTATTAAAAAACCACGGATTTTTATAAAAAAAAATGTATGAGGAATGATGCAGAGAGATATTTTAAAGCCCTTAGACTATTTTTTTATGAAATTCATCAGAATAAGGCCAATAATGAGGAAACCACTGGGGTCCCTAAACGACCCCCATCGGCAGAGAAGTATTTTTCTAGTCTGCGAGCCGCGAGAGTTAACATTAATCTTTTGTAAAAAATAGCAGTAAAGGCGATAAAAAAAATGGCTCGGGATGAGACCACGGGGTGATAACTTAGGGAATCGCTCGCTTTTAGATAACGTCTTGGTCGTTCGCTGTTTTATTAATTATCTCTGATAACTCAAATATCACGTCATGACACTTGTTGATGTTTATTCATTCGTCATCAGTTTTATTTATAAACTGAGAAGGCATTTCAGAACGATTTATTTCTTTAGTCGAAAACCTTGATCATTAATAAATTTTGTATTTTTTTTTATCTTTTTCTTATCATCATAATCCGATACGTGCTCAAGTAAGTACTAGTATTAAACATGGTTTATTTAACCAACAGTTGATTGTTGAAGTATAAATCCTTAATCGCATTCATACTACATGCATGAACGATTTATGGTGTATTACAAATATAATATCAGGACGGGTTTCGCTCATGACAAGCATTATTAACTGATAATAAATTCAATTGAACAAATTATAAATAAGTGACACTAAATTGCCTCAAATTAACTTATTCATAATTTGTACTATAAATTTTAAATTATTTTCAATAACAATTGTTTATTACACTTTTGTATTTCATTTTGTTTTGTATAAATAATACTGTTAAATTTTATTTCTTATCGGTTGATAATTCTCGTCATGAGTGAAACCGGTCCTGATCTTGATAAATAAGAGTTGAATTGGTGCAAAGGAATTTTGTTTTTTTTTTAAATATACATAATGCCTTTCCAACAAGTATTTACAGTGAACAAAAATATAATATAAAATAAGCTCGTTGTTGTAATGGCAACTTTTTAAAACGACCTTTCTCGTCGTTTAAGGCGAAACCCGGGTCGTTGGTGACAAAACTTGTGTGAATATACATAATTGGAACTATTCATTTTTTCTCATATTTGACAAACAATGAACACCGACCAACATAGCCATATGGTAAATTTGATTACGGTAAATCATTAGCCGAGTGGTAAATGCCATTGAGACTGTTCTACTAGCATCAATAGGGTTGTCATAACATGTATGTAAACTAATAAGGTAGTGAAGGGGAACCTGCGGCCTTTTGGCTACTCTGATGCAGGCTTTTGGCTTAATCAAAATATTCACTTTGATCAAAAAAATTATACGCAAGCGTTTGGAAAAAGAGCGTAATCAACCCATTATATGTTCGTCAGTCGAAAAAAAGTGGGGGTTGTCAACGTTTTCTTTACTGCGGCCTTATTTTGAATAAGATAAATAATGTGGCTTTTAGTAATGAAAAAGTTTCCCACCACTGAGGTTAGTGGATTGATTTAATTGGTGCGAATCATTTTGATTTTCTTATTGAAAAAAATACATTTGAAATTTCATCGGTAGTCGATTTTATTCTGTGTTAGGTTTTTGTTTTATTTTTATTTGTCATTGGCAGCCCTAGATATATTTTTTATTATATTAATGTTCTTTAAAAACTATTAAAAAATAATGTAAACATTGCTATTTCGGTCTGCGAAATAGAATTTCCATATCAAGTATAACGGCTTGATCATGGGGGCGTTTGAAGGGTTAAACAGACACCGCAACCGATCGATGAAATAATATTATTATTAATTTGTTTTTCAATAGTTCAGCTTTGTTGAATCTATTTCCCTCAAGACTTTGTGTAGGGGTTGATCTTATCAATAGTAAATTTTTGGTTAATCCTAATCAATTATGAAATATTATCCAAAGCAAAGAGAATTTTGGACAGTGGAGTTTGGTATCATTCGAGATGTTATAGGTTACAGGGGAAAATGGAGTCATTGACTAAAGGGATGTTTACTTTATCAATCTAGCAGGCATGCGCTGTGTTTTTGTTTGTCTATCGATGAAAAACCCGTACGTTTGAAATCGCTTATTATTTTTTATAATTATGTACTTACTGTCTTATTTTAATTAACCAATCCAATCATTTACTATATAGCAATTTATTATCAGTAAATTTTGGTATACACAATTTTCACGCATTAGACATAGTTTAAGAATGACGACTGGGATTCGGTTAAAGTGCCAAAATCGAAAGAAAGAAAACATATGTACTGTTATTGATTACAAAGTAATAAATTGTACACGCTGCCAAATCTTCATCTGTGAAACAGTTTCTAGTATTTGAATGACGTGAATAAGATTTTTTATAGTTTCCTGATAACTTCTGGAACCTTCTGCTGAAAATATTAGTACGTTACCTATTTTATATGATGTAGTCAAATATCCATTTAAATCTTATGCATATCGACTGTGGAAAGGAAAAAGGACGTAACCCCCCACACGCGCTAAAAACGTGTTTCAATGATTTTGTGACATGTGCAAATTATAAATTATACACAACCTTGAATTGCACGGAGACTTCTAAACTGGTGTTTAATTGACATAATCTAATATTAATTAAAGATGTTGTCTAGGAAAAATCTTTATTTCAGTCTTTTTCCTTGGTTTTAATTTTTTACAAGGTCATCTTTTTGAAACTTAAAAGCTAAATTAAGATACTAATTCGGCATTTGCAGCCTGTATCCTTTTGATAAAACGTGTATCAAGTTTGATACATAGTGATTATCGAAAAATACCTGTTTTGAAAAAACTGTGGGTTACGTCCTTTTTCCTTTCCACAGTCGATATGTATAATAATAAAAATCATTTGGACAATTTATTTGGGGAATTCGTCGGATGTTAACAGTTCACCTTAATGAAATGGGTTCGAAACGAACACAAATGATGTAAATATATTATTGTTTTGTGTTCAGAATATAAATTTCTCACCCATATTTTTTATTCGTATACCTATAATAAACTAGATTAAAATAAATAAATTATTATGCAAGGTCATTAATATTTATAATAACAAACGAAAAAATTCATCAACGTCGCTTTTAAAATGTTTTATCACGATAAAAGTGTGATAAAACATGAATGGTTTTTATTTTTTTTTATAGATTGTGATTTTTAAATGCCTACGTTGTGTATGTGTGGATGAAGAGAAGCTAGTGTCGCTAGGCGAGCTTGTGACGCGGAGAATGATGGGTCGGTCGGTACTCGTAATAACAACACAATGGACACGATATCGGCAGTGACGTGCGGAAAAGGGAACCCGTGAGACCAAAGTAAATTTTCCGCCGAGGGTTTTGTTTTTGCAGCGTGTCAAGGGCGTTGGGCAGGGTTTCCTAAACTATGTTCCGAGAAAAATTGGAATGGTTTTATTCGCTGCAACACAGTTTAACAAAAAATCTTAAAAATTTAGCTAAGTATTGCGTTATATTTTACGGACTTGAAAAGTGTTCCATTCCAGAAAATGTTTGGGAAATCCTGGCGTGGGCGATTATTCCAGTGCGGCGCACTAAGCTTCTTGAAAATTATTAAAAAGTTAAAATTAATTCGTATATTTCCATTTTTAATTATGCGTTTCTTACCACCTGAAATATTATTTCACAATCTTCATCATTAAATTAACGCGCTTCTTATAGGGTTAATAATCTTATCAATGTTTTTGGAAATTAACCTTTGTGTAAAATGTGTATGTATATGTATGTATTTTTTTGTTTACATTGGGTTTTCAATTTTTTTTTTTTAATATACCGACGATTTATAGATAACAATAGTTACAGATTTTTTCAGTAACATCCCACAGTGCGACGGATCTTCAAAATAATGATATCCTAATATATATTTGACTCTATTTCTATATCGATCTATCTGCCGGTGAGGCGTTTATATTTTTAGTATAGAATAAATACATACATATTTTACCTATGCAGTGTTAACCCCCATTCTACGTTTTTTAAAAGACCTACGAAAATAAATGCAAATATACTTATAGTGGATTTTTTTTTTGTTATATTTGAAAATTCACGCAAATTGGTTAAGTTTATATGAAATTATTTTACATTTATATATGTCCGCTACCAATGTGGAGTATATGGCCTCCTAATGGGGGTATCTCAACATAAGTTTTTCTACGAGAACTGTTTGTTACTCAGTCGCTCAACCTCTCTTTTTCCATATGAAATTTTATTCGATTCCATAAATTTATTTAAATGCCTGGTCGTGTACGTCATCAAATCACTAAAATAACCTTAAAATTTAACTATAAAAACGTTTAACTGGATATATATGTCATGTACTTCAATGAACTGTAATTGAGTTATTTTGGATGCCGGTTACGTTGTCGGAATTTTTCCGTATCGCCAAAAAAATCAATGTTTGATATTAATTAAAATATCTCATTTTGCGGAACTAAGCCATATCTAAGAATTTTGGCAGGTGGCACTGCCGCCGGATCATTTCTAGGGCAAATTAACACGAATCAAATTTCACAGTTTTTTTTTCCTTTTTTGTTTTAGGTAAGTATGCAGAGAGTAACAAATACGATAACTATTGAAGGAAGTTGCCATTTAGTATGAATGGTACGATATTAAGGAGGGGCTGCTTACTCATATCTGCCCAGGAGACGACTACAGAAACTGTATATAAAATTGGTAACATATTACACCTTGCTTAGGGTAGGGAAATATACTTAATTCAGCCTAAGCGGAATTACACATCGGAATCGATTTGACTGCTATACCATGCTTTATAAGTGAATATATTTGGTAATGAAAAACATTTAAGATATCTGATTGTCGATATGATCCAAAAAAAGTTAACCGAATTGAAAAAAAGGGAAAAATGTCAGTAATTCATATATAAAGTTACATTATCATTACTTTCTATAATACTAACTAACCGGATGTACCGCCTGCAAACATTCGCTCAAAAGTGGTCATGTGTGTTCTGTGTAATGCCATTTTTTTTTTAATCACTACTTATCTAAGCTAAATAAGCGGAATGGCTTAAAATATTTGTATTTATTTTGTTGCACTTTTCTATATCAATACTTGAAAAAGAATTGTCCCAATTATAATTCTTGTATTCATATGCACGATAAAAATTGAATGCCTGAAGATGCCGAAAATCAAAACTCGGACTGTTTGTCACAAAACGTATGAAAATATACAAATTTAACATCAAAATTCTATAAAGTATCTTAATTAGAAATCCTAAATTATACTAATATAAATATTGTAATTATCATAGACACACTTTGATTCGCATCTGTATGCGAATCTCCTTAAAAAATAAACAATACAAATTTATTCAGCATCTAATACATATCGTCTGTGGAAAGGAAAAAGGACGTAACCCACAGTTTTTTCAAAACAGACTTTTTTCGATAATCACAATGTAACATCAACTCGATACACGTTCTATCAAAAGATGCAAGCTGCAAATGCCGAATTAGCATTTAAATTTAGCTTTTAATTTTAAAAAAGATGAGCTTGTAAAAAATAAAAACCAAGAAAAAAACTGAAATAAAGATTTTTCCTAGACAATTTCTTTTATTAATATTAGATTATGTCGATTAAACACCAGTTTAGAAGTCTCCGTGCACTTCAAGGTTGTGTAAAATTCATAATTTGCATATGGCCCAAAATCATCAAAACACGTTTTTTGCGCCTCCTGTAAAATTTTATATGTGTGGGTTACGTCCTTTTTCCTTTCCACAGTCGATATGTATACTCAAGTTATATTTAAAAATATATTAATTCAGTTAATTAAATATCTGTAAATTGTGACATATTTAACTTATTAGTGGTTTTTGGCTCCACTAAGTTTTGTTATGTGGACTTATAAATTTAGTAGGAAACATGAAGTATAGTAGTTTTAGCTTTCCTGTCAATATTTCCAGTGACGTTATGCTAATCAATTTGCGTTGTTAAACATGCTGTCACTATTCTTCCTCAATAAAAGAAACAACAGCATAATGCATTCTCTGCTCAATGAAATTTAAACTGTTTTTTTTTACAACACTTGATTGTTTCAATCCAGTGGAGTGACCAATGAAATCCAGTAAATTTGTATTATTTCCCTTACTACGGAAAGCTTTATTCACACAATGCGGTTTGTCGTTAGCTGCCTTTTTAATTATGATAGCAGTATCACAGTTATTGTGTGATCATCTTTCAAAAAAAAATAATGACACAAAGACAACTGAGAGGGGCGTGAATGTTTTCTCCTTCGGTATTTTTCCGTTAGTCAACCGACGCTGTGCAGACTCAGGTATTCGACGTTGTGGTGCGACTATTTTGTATTATGACAGTGTTTTTCTTAATGTCATCATCTTCCGCATGAATTACGCTTATTTTTAATTACATTTACTTATCATGTTTATGTTGTCGACTGCATTTTTTTTGGATAAGGGCATTTTATTTCTAATATTTGTTTTAATAAAATTTATCGCACGTAGACGGCAGTTATATTTTAAAGTTACATATTATTGAATTAAAATTGTCCGTCTAAATTTAGCCGATAACACTAGTCTGTCGGTTTGCTTATCGTCACTAACACCTTAGATATGAAATTAATTATTTATGTATACATACATGCTAATCTTCAGAAACCTATCTCAAGTGTGGTACCAGTTTTCCTTGTAAAACACACTCAATGTAACAGTGATTATATGATAGGTGTATTTATTATATTATACATATTGCAACATCCCTACTGGAATTTCGGATGACTCAAGACTATTTTAAACTCTCATCTCATGCAATTCATTTGCGACATCCGGATGCTATTTTTTATTAAATTTTCAACCTCATCGAACCTTAAAAAAACTACAATTCTGATGCCTTGTTTTCTTCCAGTTATTCAGTATCTGCGTATACGCCTACAAAAAATCTGCAAGGCGAAAATTTGGACTGTTTTTTTTTTTTAATTATGTAATTATCTGGACAATGATGGCATTTGATTCGCCATTCGCTAAATAGTGACTACAGATGATTTCGATTTTTACTTGATTCAATTTTACAGTATAATTGGGGGTCGTAATACCAGTATAACTGAAACCGGGATCCCGATATTCATGATACTTTTTAATACCGATTTTTTAAATACAAAAACACAATTGTGCTTAATAATTTCAAGAAAACTTACCATCTTTTCAATTTCAATATGAATAGTTTGTGTTTTTTTTTTAAATACTTTTTATAATCTTTGCCAGCGCTTCCCGAGTTTTTTCATGAAAACGGCCCCTTAAACATGCGGCACCCCCCGGAGAAAACCTATGACTCCTAGTAATTATACATTTTCTCTTAAAATACTGTATACCTGCTTATTTTTCTTCAATATCAATTAATAAACCTGTATTATATTAAACATAATTATGTAAAAACTTTTTTAACTAGTCAACCTCTTGCACCCGTACCCACGTGCACCTTTGTCTGTCTTATTCAAATGGCACATCTTGTATAACAACTATTTCAGGTGATGTGATGGTGTTTTTAATTTTCTTATCGAAATTTTATTACCTGATTTAAATTTATTTCGGTCATTATATCCCTGCTATCTATAATTTCTCAATTCCTGTAATCAATAAAATACTTAACTGTTGTTGATTTTTAAAAAAATGTACGTTTAGTACGTAATCATACGGTTTTATTAATTTTTATCGGGTTGACTTTCCTGTAATTTTATTTAAATTTATTTGAAATTTAAACAAGTCTGACGCGTCGTCAATTGGTTGTTATTCCAAACGGTTTAATATGTCTAAGGGTATAAAATCGTATCACTTAATTTTAACCCGATATGGGTCTGCCTGCATTGGCATGACGCCACGTAGTTGTTTGTCGCCTTAACACGAGGGATGGGCGCCGAGGGGGCGTTTGAACCCCCCAGAAGCGCTATCGATCCGCGCCGCCCACTCGTTCGCTCGCCGCCTCCTCTTCCGCCTGCGCCCCTCTCCCTACGTATCTTATACTTGCACAGTGTTGCGCCACTTCCGCCTTGGAGCTTTACTGCGTGTGGCTTATACGTACCAGAGACCCCAAAAATAACAATTCATTAATCACACCAATAATACATGGTTCTTATTCTTTCTATAAGTCCATATAAAACTTTTGATCTTATCCGCTGATGGACGATAGAAAGATGGTATACAATATTTATTTATTTTTGTTACCATGTTCGCTTTCAATGTTGAGCATATAGTCTGGTGGAGCTAATATTAACTAAATCCATCTACGAGAACTTGTATCTACTCATTAAATCGAATAAAAAAAATGAAATAAAACTTTACGTACTGGGATTCGAATCCGTGAGCTACGTACCCGAAACCGACAACGTTGGCCATTCGGCTAAAGGTGTAGTACGTACGACACTCTCTGTGGTCAAGTTGGTAAGAACTTTGCCCAAACGACCGGCCCCTGTGTCCAACGTCGGGTCGCCAACTTTTTTAGATTTTAACAATATAGCAAATTGAGGATTTGAAATTCCTCGGTGAGCTAAAAAAAAAGGAGTTTCGGAGACAATCCGGGCCACCCGGAAAAGGTTGGGAACCTATGCTCTAAGGCAAGAGGTTAGCTGCGGCTTCCCAACGGCCGCGCACGCGCGCAACTTGGAGGGAACGTTGCCTGTGTCCCAATATCAAATTTGGAATTTTTTATATTTAATTTTGAGATTTTAAAATGATAGTTTGTGTCCTATACTTTTGATCTTGAGTAACTAATGATTTTCTAATTTAGAAATATTTGGCGCATTGTCATCAGATGCATAGCTATTTTTTTATATTAAAAAAAAAATACAATCGTTGTTTACAGTAAAATCGCGATATAACGGTATATTATAATATTAAATATAAGTTTTCCAAGTGTCATATTGCTAACAACGATACCTAGTATCGGCTCAATCTCCAATATATTTTAATTCTCTTTCTCGCCCGTCTATATTTTAAGGGTATTTTTCCGTCGATATATCCACAAAATAAAACAGTTTGAAATGAAATGGATGCTCTGTTTTGATATCGATTTATAATTAATTGCAAAAGTTTACCGATTGAATTAAAATTAATTAATTTCTTATATGAATTATCCGCTATTAAAAATCTATTTAAGGCATCCGTGCTTGCAGGGTTTACATCGCCGTGCACGTCAGTCGCTCGTTCCCTTTATTTAGAGATGCTAAGAATTGAAGGATGATAGTATTTGGATAGGATTAAAGTTGGCTCGTCGCTTTCACTGCTAGCCGTTTTTAGGATTAGACATAGCATGTGGGATGGTTTGGTAACATTTGAAAACAAATCCGAAACTCAATTGAAAATTAAATCATTTAATGTCCATCGGGGGCTCGAACCTATGATTAGACAACCAAGGAGGACAAACGTCTCAGATCCTGACCACTTCTACCGCAATTATGTTTGCATTTTGTTTCTTATGTCGTTACACTGTACGTTGCAAATGCAATCCATTTTCAAAATTTTGTAACTGGTAAACTTAGTCGTTATTAACCTTCGAGTACCCGTGGGGTGCATTCGCATTACATTGATTAAATTGGCATTTACTTGGTAGAAATCCATTATAATAGGGTAAAACTAGCAACGTATTTAGTTTTACAGTTTGTACGGTATTAGTTAATGGCTATTTCGGCTTTCGCCATCGTCAAAACTATGTGTAAACTTACATTTTGCTCAGCTCTATATACTGGCACCGTTGGGATACACAATACATCTTGTTATCCACTCTAACATCCTAATTCATATTAGAATTATAGTATTACATTTATTAAATATGGCTTTAGTGTTTCGTAGAACGGTAAGTTCTATGGGTATTTTCAAGGTAAATTGGGATAAATTACACTGATATTTCGATGCATTCGCATTGCAAAGTTCTTATTTCAACCATTCGCTAAATACCAATAATATCAAGAACTTGGGACATTCGCCCCGTTGCCAATGTGTTAAGTTCCTATTGAATACCCAATGTGAATATTTGCCTCTATTTAATCCATTATGCTATTTTTTTACTACGACCGCAACCGGAGTCGAATACCACCCCGGTCTCGTCTCGGGAATTCACCCCTCTTCGCGTTGCTATGCTGCGCCCACGGTCCATTCTGTAATGAGTGTCTGTTGCGTTGTCAAGCCGGTTTCGCAGCCAGACTGGCGAATTTTCAACTCTCAGACATGGGCACTATTGGCATCGTCACCCATTATACTGACCTGGCAATGTCGACAAACCATTCTCCCCGGGTTTTCACATTACGCTTACGCACATATTGATTTGAATTGAATGAATCATCGGTTATTTATTTTACGATTGGTTATTATTACCTCAATCCTGCCTGCCCCTTCTTCTGACCGGTGGGATTCCGGCGCCCCGGACGTCCGTCGAGTACTATCCACAGGATGTCCTCGGCGGAACTGAGGGATGCTGGCATGTCATGGGAGGAAGCAAAGCAATTGGCGGGAGACAGGGAAACATGGAGGTGCCGCGTGGCGGCCATATGCTCCACATAGGGAACGAATATGTTCAAATAAAAGAAGAAGAAGATTATTACGCATCACATACAGTACAATATGAAATAAACAACTCCAAAATTTAAATTGTTGAATATGGACGAAACCGGACTTGATCATATTGAATAAATTGCTATATTTGTTTTAATACAAGGCATTTTCAATAAGCATTGACATTGAACACTTAAAAAGTTATTAAACATTACACACATGTAATAAAAATACAATTATTAAAGAAAAGCCAATATTCAGTTTACCTAAATTAAAACCATAATCTGTAGAAAATAAATTATTTATAAGTGAAATATAAAAATCACATTTACAAATTATATATCTAGAAATTACAAAATTTTATAAATTTAGAAAAAAAATATTCAACTTATTTAATTAAAATACATGTAACGAGACGGTTAAGTTTTCTTAAAAAAATGCAATATTTATACAGTCGGCTAGTTGGGTGGGATTTGTTCTCTGAGGCAGATCATAAATTAAAATACGCAAGCTGAAAATATGATACATTATCAACAATTTTCATAAAACTTATTGTTTCCCTAAGTGTTGAGTAATTCTAAATACAAGGTAAACATTACCATAATATTATTGTTTATCTAATCTGAACGTTTTGAATTGTAATAAAAAAATGTATTATTATTATAAATGTCAACAAAAAACTTGCGAGAATAATTCATAAATGAATGATTAATATTGATGCTTCTCTTTACAAGTTTATTTTTAAATATATCCTAATGTAGGTATGCAAAGAATGGTGTAATTAACAAAATCCATCCAACGGTTGAACAATCGGTGTATGGAAGTTTCTATTTTGGAATTCGAACCCTGCCACTGAATGAACGAACGAATCAATAACAGCGTTGAACACTTGGTTACAGGATCGACTCGTTACAACTACTGGTGCATATTTCTTAAAAGCATTGTATGCAAAAAAATTAAACATATCTACATTTGTGCAGATTTCCATTTTTAATTGATTAATGACAGGACCGGTTTCGCTTACGACGAGCATTATCAAGTGATGAGATAAAAAAGGTGTAGTAAACAGTGCAAACAAATTAAATGGTCAGAATTTAAATAAATTTTTGGTCAGAATAACAATATATACGGTCAGAATATTTTCTGTCGCCCGCTTTGGTCTAGTTAGTAAGAGCTTGCTCTACCTATCAGGTGGGTCCGGGTTCGGGTCAAATTGGATTTTTTCAATTTTAATTTGAGATCTAAGACATGGGTGTATGTGAAGTAAATTCTCCTTGAGATAATCTCATGTGACTTTCAAAAATTTTCATCGAGTATATCTCGTATGATCTTTCAACTTAAAAATATTTGATGCATTGGCGTAAGCTGTAATGTTAAATATTTTTTTTTAATTTTTAAAAAATAAAAAAAATTATAACAATTTTGGTTAAGTTAGGGTAGGTTAGGTTTTTTTTTAATTTCATTTAAATTATGACTTTATTCTGACCAATATATTACGACCATTTAATATAAATTCTGAACAGAAAAGTACGAGCCATAAACAATTGGTATCGAAAAAGAATTCACAACCAGTTGATTACACCTTTTTTATTTGTTAAGAAAAACACAACATTCCTTTGCACTCGTTTTTTATTTGTAGATTTATAACGCTAACATTTTATGATCGTATCAGTTAATAATGCCCGACTTGAGCGAAACCGGTCCTGATATTAATACATAAAAATGGGAATCTGTACAAATGTGTATTTTATTTTTTTGAATTCTTGCATGTATTTAATTTAATCTACGGTGCAAAGTTAACATTCGGCTTGTGTCATTATTATCTATTGTACCTGACGCGCTAAATGCGGCAAAATAGTCTCATCAGGTATGCACTATTTTCTATGGGCCAAAGATCGCCGATGTATGCCGTGCGTTAATTGTGTTCTATATATAGATGGCTTCATTACTATGCCATTGTATTGCATTTAGATTTACGCAAGAAATTATAATGTATAATTTTAACGGTCCAAGTATATTTTTAACCCATATCTTAAATTCGAAATATTGGCTACATATAAAAACGATAAATATAATAATGTATTATATATCGTTTTGCAGAGCCGTAGCCACCTGAGCCACAGTGCATGAGGGGCCCAAATTTGTACGTACTCGATATAATAGGCAGTCTCAAGGGGTCTTACGCAACGTTTGTATAAGGGGCCCTAATTTCTAGCTACGCCACTGTCGCTCTTGTTAAAAATTAATCATACTCTACACATCATTGGGTGCTCTGGAATCTTTTTTCATCCATGTCACACCAGAATTTTACTGAAATATCTGCGACACACCATATTTATAATAATTCATTTTTGTGCCAGACCTACAAATGTAATTTAAAAAAAAAAAAAAAAATGCACTGGGTGGATAAAACAATAAATGTTAAATATCAACCCTATTAATGAAATTAAAAAAATGCTATTCGTTATTTATTTTTGCTTCAGCGTTCTCCATGTTGCAGATATTTTCTTTTTTTGGCAACCCTATTTATATTTGGTAAACTGTTTATATGTAGATGATTATAACAATAAATGTGAATGTAATTTATTAATACATTTTCATAACGTATCTAAAAAAATTAATAGTCGACAGAATGTAAACTATTTATTGCGTAAACATTTTGTCTTTTACGCATTTTGTCTTTTGGCGATTTGTCGATGATCTTCTACGGCAGGGTTTCCCAAACTGGTGTTCCGCGGACCCAGAGTAGGTGTTCCGAAAAAAAATGGAATGGTTTTATACGCTGCAAAAGTGTTCCGTTATATTTTCTGGACTTGCGAAAGTGTTCCATTCCCTAAAATGTTTGGGAAACCCTGTTCTACGGTACTAATCACTGCTTTAAAAGACTTACAATATAACGTCAATAATCAATTTAGTGATGTTTAAATCTTTTAGCTGATGGACTTCACTATTTTCACGGCGTGCGTCTGTGTGATTCTTAAGAATCTATATATTAATACTCGATAATGTCCGTCCGTCTGAATGATTGTCCGCGATATCCCCTCCCCCTGCCCCTTCCCCCTCCCTTCTCAAAGCTCCGCTGACGCAATATTTTTATTCATACTAAAGACATATTTTCCCAATACACTGTTTATTATTTGACGATACAAATCGCTGAAAAAAATTCATACAAAAAAACGCCGCGACCGTGGATCGAACACAGAACTCTGGATTACCAGTCGAGCTCTCTATCAACTGAGCTAACGTCATAAATATCAAGGCGATAAAAATACATTATATAAATCAAGCATTTGAAAATGGAACGATATTTGTGATTCACAAACTGACTTCGATTGTTTTTATTCAAGATTGTGACGTCTGTCAAATATGAATGTGGTATATTTTACATAATATAGTTTCGACAGTTAAATGCAAATATTCCATGTGTGTCATATGCTGACGGCTATTAAATATTTTACTTTTTAACAGAGGGTATTTAGAATTTATCCCGATAATTTAAAAGTTTTGTATCTTTTGTTTTAAATAACGAGTAAACGAGTCTATGCTTTGGACAAGGTAAATTTATGCTCAAATAGTAATATAAATAAAGTAAGCGAAATAGTTTGATAGATTGGGGTCAACGAGATTAAAATACGGCAAAGTGAGCCAAGTTAGGATGATGGGAAAAAGTGAACTGAACCCACCCTTTTTATTGCATAATTTCAATCATTTTTTCTCTAAAATACATTGTTTATGCTTTCGATGGATTCGTCGGTATCTTTGTGGAAGTTCATTTGAATATAAAATAAAAAATAACTTAGATTATTCCACGTATTGTGCTACAAACTGTGACACGTGTTTCGCCTCTGAAATAGGCGAAACACGTGTCACAGTTTGTAGCACAATACGTGGAATAATCTAAGTTATTTTGTATTACTTTTTTATGCTTATTTATTGAAAAAACTTTCACATAAAATTAAAAGTTGATGACAGTTCCCACAAAAATTAATTGAAAACGTAATTGCACTTAAAAGTCAAATGGAAAAGTTTCACCATTTTTATGTTTGGTTCCCTTAAAGACTCATATATTCCTAAAAATAAGCTCCGTTTGGTGAATTAGTGAAGTTAATTTATTCTGATTAATTTGATAAATATGCATTTGATTGTAACATGGAAAATTGATAATTTTGTTTTGATAAAATGTGCAATTAATTTATACCATTTTGCATGTGAAAAATGATTATTAGCAAACTTAAACATTATTTCAAAAATTAAGTAATTTACAATTTAAAACTGCAGGGCTGTCGATATATGCGCCGAGGTCGATTTATGCTACTATGAAAAATGATTGTTAGCAAACTTGAACATTATTCCAAAGATTTAATATTTTACGAAATTTTTGTCACTACGAAAAAAATTGTCAGCAAACTTAAACATTATTCCAAAAATTAGGTAATTTACGAGGTATATTTCTGCTAATAGGAAAACTAATTGTTAGCAAACTCAACATTATTCCAAAAATTAAATAACTTACAATTTAAATACTACAGGGCATGCTGTCGATATATGGCCCGAGATATATTTATTTTATTTTTAGAATTTCTGGCTTATTCAATAAATAGGTTTGTAATTTTCTGACTTCTTAAAAATGCAACAAAAATCCCCCCGTTGAGGTCAACGGGCTTACAGCTAGTTATATTATTATAACATAACTCATCTTTTTACCAGATCAACAATGTTAATTATCAGCTAATTATAATGTTTGATGCGTGTTCAAAACGATTTTAAGAACACACTCATATTTCTTCGTCTGAGAAAAACCCTTATTTTGCTTGAAAACTCCGATTGAATTTATTATTTTAGCCTCGCTACTTCCTTCCGTCTCACGAGCTAAATAATATCTGATTCTAAATTCCAAACGGGAGCAGAGTTAAGTTCTTATTTCAAATGTTCTCTTCCAATTTAAATTCTTAATTCGAATTTTAAATTATATCCCACGCATAAAAACTTTTGTTTTAATTTTGTATGGAAATCTTTTTTCAACATTTTCAGATGAATTTGTTAAGTAATATCACTCTACTCACCACACTGCTATCGTTTTTGTTTTGATAAATTACTAGGAGATCATCAATCTTTGTTAGTCACGAGGAGTCGGTGGGAGCGGGGTACTTTCGGTGTATTACTTGACGATGGATTTATCTGCGCCTCAGAAAACTTTAACGCGACTCATATTATCAATATCAATTGGCTACGAATATGAGAATTATCATACAACTTGACTGCGTGCTATGAGCAGTGATAAGTCGTTAAAATATAACGACTTGAAACTCGGTTTAAAAAAATTGTGTTTTCTACTTCCTTGAAATGGTCTTTTTTCAATCATTTCCTTTCCTTGTAGTATATACCTTCTAGCCTGACTCCTCATCTCTTTTTATAAGATACGTCACCGTCGATATAACAGGAAAAATCCTGTAAAATTTGAAAAATGTTACTAAAAAGACGTTTTTATACCGTGTCGCTTATGGACAATTTTGTGGAAAATATTATAAATTATCACACAGCGTTAGCAGTTTTAACATGTGTCGGCCGATGATTCGACGTAGGCTTAACGGGGCATAGCCGTATTAAATTAATTTGTTCACTCGCATAAAATAAACACACCGTCGTAATTCTTAATTAAATATTGATAAAGGGTAATAAATAAAAGTCATTATTCAATGTGTCTAATCCAGGGGTGGGCTGGAGGGGGCTCGGAGCGTCTCGCGCGATACCCTTGTTAGATTTTACCACGGTCGGCGAGCCCCTTGTTAAATTAATAGAAAACAATATTCTCAGATCAAACTAGTACATAACTGCAATTTCTGACATATACTATCTACGACAGCTTTCAGTATACACAGTAGTACATTTTTAGCCATTTGAATTGATTAGTTTATGTTAAACTGCATATAGTTGCATATTTTAAGTGTATTAAGTAACAATCGTTTGTTTATTTGAAAGTATTGCATATGACTGATAAATTACTTTGATATTGAGCGTGCCCCTTGTTAACGTATTGGCAGCCCACCGTTGGTCTAATCCACATGAAATTCTTAATTTAATATATAATTGAACTACTTGATATATCGGACACCTAATCCGTCGCCAAAATTATTCTGTTATATATCGAGATTTTAATACATATTCGTTTAATATTGCTAAAATATTGTCAAAATAAAGCAGTGCTTTTTCGCCATAAAGTTATATCTTATAAACAGGTCGTATTTTGATGTACTTCTACGAAAATACTTTGTTTTATTAAACTCCATCGCCTGGCAACCACTAAATAATTGCAATGATTTTTTTTCTGAGACCGCCATTTGCAATTGAAACATCCACTCGGGGATCTAAACATTCTAAACACTTGAATGTTTGACAGAGGCGTACGAACAGCCACGGCTCGCGGACCAAATCCGGCTGACCGCCGATATCATTTCAATTAAAAGTATGCTAAGAAAAGAATAATATCCAGATTGTACTGACAGTGCAATGAAGTCAGCAGTCGCATTGACAACGTACTTTTTTAATCTATACATACCTACCACTCATTGATACCAAATATATGATTATTATGCCAAAAAGGTTATTATTGTTTATAATGTTAAAAAATCATGCTGTAATTGCGATTATCTCAGAATTTGTTTGTATTACTAAATGTCTTCCGTCGGTGTACACCAGTGGTGGAGAACCCGCGGACTTTTGGCTACTCTGGCGCGGCGTTTTGATCTAATCGGCCAATTCTATTCTTTTAAAATCCCATGATTTCAAAATCGCCGGCCAAAGAATCCCTAGTGTTAATGGTTTACTGCGGCCTTATGTTGAATCAGATAAATGAATTTGACATTTAGAAAAGAAAAGGTTCCCCACCCCGGGTGTACACCTTCCATGTATGGATTTAGAACAATTCGTCTAAATTGTTGAAATGTTATTTGAAAACAAAAAATAATTTCGTTTCACCGATTTTCCTCTATAACAAAAAATTATAATACACCTACTTCCATATTTACGTTTTACTTTACTTAAAAATAACGAAAAGTTATTTATACGTACTTGGTATTTGTGTGGGCTTTTCTGCTTATAAATATTATTGAATTCAACTGTAGAGTAAAAAAACGTCCGTTTGGTGTATTACAACGAATGTTTGTTGTTGATCCCAGGACTACTTGGCTCCAGGACGTTAAATTTTTAACATTTTTATAAGACTTGTAAATTGATATTTATTACTGGGGTTTACAAGAATAATGTAATCTCTCGGCGCGTGTTTTCACGCAATTGTTCTCGGTTACGTCTCTACATTGCACATCCAGTATTTATCATCTCGCTGCTTTTTCGCCACCTAAATGTTTATGTTGTTGTTCGTAAAACGTAAACACAGGCGGCAGAAGTAAGCGCCGGCGCCTATCGTCCGTGTTTTGAAAACAAGCCAAGCAGAGCTGCTTTGTGCTTTTGCCGGTCGCCTAGCGTCACATCGGTTCGCTCGCGTCGCGTCCGCCAGTACGACCGAACGCACGCACGCCGGGGTCGATCTTTATTCGTAAGGTCACTTTTGAGATCTTTAAAACTACCTTTATTACCGACATCCGAGTATATAAATATTCTGTATACGTTGTTACCCCGATCTATGGATTTTTGAGGAGCCTTTTAAAACAATAAATTGGGATTCCACTCAGCGGTGGGCTGCCAATACGTTAACATGGGGCTCGCTTAATCTCGAAGTAATTCTCAGTGTTCTGAGGAAGGAGTGAATTTTCTAATCGCTCCTATGCAATTATATTCAATACTTAATGAACAATCGATGGTTACTTAATGCACTTATAATATGTAACAATATGAAGTTAACCGTAAACTTATCAATGTAAAGAATAAAAATGTAGTATTGTGTATACTGAAGCTGTCGTAGATAATAAAATAAATATAAATTAGAAATTGGACTAATTTGATCTGAGAATATTGTTTTCTATTAATTTAACAAGGGGCTCGCCGGCCTTAGTAAAAAACAACAAGGTGCTCGCGCGAGCCCCTCCAGCCCACCCCTGATTCCACTGTCTTTTACATAATATAATGAAACTATGTAATCTAACCCATAGTTTGACAACCTTTTTGAGTGCTATATTTTCCGTGCCCTTCCCCCCCATATACCTGTTTTGTAATAGTTAAGTATAAGTTTTAGAAGGAATTTTGGGATTTCCCAAAATGAAGCGTGATACCCTTTTTTTTTTAGCTCTTTTCAGACATTCGACAAATACTGATTTCGCACAATGTGCCCGTGGTCCCCCAAAACTGTACTGGGGATCCTCTAAAAAATCTTAGTGGGTCTTGGAACATGCTGAGGCCCCCTGCAAGAAACCCTCATCTAAACTATACATTCCAGATTATTTTTAAAAATAATTACGATACATACGGTAATTAATAAAAACCCAATATCTATAATATTTTTTTTACACTAGATTTGTAAATTTGTCCCAGTTTCATTTAAAATATTCATTCACACATCAAAAGCTCTTCAAAACGCGTTTTTTAGCGTGGAATAATACATGATATTCATCATCAACTTTTTTCTTTCTGTAACCCAGTGGCGGCTGGTTAATGTGGCATAGGATCAATGCACACCTTTTATATGCAGGGGCGGTTATATTTCATGAAATAATAATCAAACATAACGTTTATACCATTCACATTTTTAATATTTATTTTAGACAATAAATACATAAGGAATTTAAAATGAGTAAATGGTATAAATGTTATGTTTGAATATTATTTCATGAAATATAACCGCCTCTGCATATCCAAGTGGTGCATTGATCCAATGCCACATTGACCGGTCGCCGCAGCTGTAGCCAAATGGCTATGACTGAATAGGCTTTCGCGTTTCTTTAAGTCGTAGATTATTTCCTTATTAACATAATATAATATGTATTATTTATGTTTTTTTTTATGTTGTGCAAGGGTAGTACATTTTCAAAATGTATGTAACCACACTTGATCGTATATTATTTAAATTTAGTAGAATATTGGTTATTATTCTCAAGTGTCACTCATATTATTCACAAGTGTCAAGTCATTTCTCGTTGACTCTGAAATAATTTTTTTTATTAGAAAAAAATAATATAAATTAAGACCAATAATAGGAAGAAAAACACGTATATTTCATTTTTTATTTGAATTTAAGTTTATACATTAATCGCAAGCCATTCATAAAATAACTAAGATATTCCTTACAAATTAATCTAAGCTGCGTGACTTTAAGATTCGATATGGAAATCAAAACGCTGTGATCGTAGCGAGATCATTTCCTTCCCCCCGCCATTCCCGCGTCTCTCCTGTTGAGGTCCGATCCATATTATTTGATGACCCGCGCTGGCGGCCTTGACCCTATGAGATCGTCGATCTGCAAATGTGTACGTGTGTGCGTGCTTATGTATACACGGGCATGCGCTCTATAATGAAAACCTAGAGATTTTTAACTCGGCTTATTTTGTTTACTCAGTTAATATTTTGAATTGACTTCGAGAAAGCATGCGAAAATCATTTTGACAGAGCAATAGAACTTTTGAAAAATAAATTATACCGAAATATGTGTACTATTTAAAAAAAAATCTATTTCGCTCTGCTCGATACCTTCCAAGAGTGAAAAATAAATTACTTTTGCATGAATCGGACAGTTTTCCGATTCATTCATTTTACTAGAATAAGGAAAGAAATACTTGCGGATCAATTTTAATAAGATTCTCCGCTACTCATTTGTTTTCTCAAGTTTACCTGCTTTTGACAGTGATAGAATAGAGAAACAAATGTATCCCGTCGGTATTTATATTTATACAAAGCAGACCAACCGACTCGTACTTCGGTACAGTTCAAATTGTTTTGATTTGTTTGTTTGCGGTCAAAAAATATATGTTTCTTTCATTACACCTCCCTTACCAAACGAAACCATGAAATTGTAGTTCTTTTTCTTTATGACCTACTCAAATTAATAATGTGTATTGTATAGATAACATTATTTGTAGAGTTAGAGTTTTTATAACATGATTTTTTTCCATCTTTCATTTCTTTTGAATTTTTTGTTTTTCCTTGGAAGCAGTACCACGACATTAAATATCAGGAGTGATAACCATTTGCATGGAATACGCCCTTTCCCCGGATGTAGTTGTTGGAAAACCATTTTTATTTTATTTCTTGATCCCATTACAAACCGCTTTTGCCATTTTGTGGTCTTTCCACTCTTACCATAATAATTTCCGGTAAGATTATATTGTATTGTGCATATTTAAAATATTAATAATTCCATCGTATAATTAATGACTCATGCGGATGCACGATAAAATATCACCGGATACAGGTATACTTGATATACCTTTTTACTCCTACGGGCCCGTGCTCACGTATCGTAAAGTAGTAACTATCGAGGCAAGCTGGTAGGCCAGTAGATTGAGCAGTGTACTGTGTTGTACGTACTGACTTACCAGCACTACACGTAACGCTTGCTTGACTTATCTTCGATACAGTCGAAATTTCAACAACCACTAACATAGTTTTCAAATTTTTAGTTAATTAATATTTCTAGTACATTTTACTATGTGATACAGCTACTAATAATTGATCCCGTGTGTAGACGTATGAGTACCTACTGTCTAAGTAGAGAATGCAACTAAGAAAAACACCTTACGAATACTGAATGTGTTCAGTAAAGAGTTGTTAATTTCTTTGATAATTTCTGTGATATTTAATTAAAATATTTTGTCGGCTTCGTGCGAGCCTTAATTGACTGAGTAAAATATTCTATACACAACTTAATGCCGATACAAATCTATTACTCTGTTTTATTTTAAATTGTGATTTTATATTGTCTGAAATCTCCTAAATATGACGTTAATAGAAGTTTCTGGCTTCTATCATTTGTAAACGATATGAATTGAGAAAAATGACCGGTTTGTGACGTATTGCACTAAGCCGACAAATTATTGTATTATTTATTGCAATGTGTACCACGCATGGGAATGGACTAGAAGTATTTTTTTGAATTTTGGCCTAATATGTCATGTATAAACATGCGCTTATGTGGATACAAAAATAAATGACTGCAGATCGACGTAATAGCGTCAATAATAACTTAAAAATACAACAAAACGAATGACGCATAATTATGATAATGAAGGAGGAAAGTTTTCATCCGGAGGTGGATAAACGAGTGGCGCATTGACAATTCTTGGATCCAAAACTCTGACGCATTTTCATTGTTGTATTTCTTGATATTTTAAATATATTCATCGTTCGCTTTCCGTAATGCCATCTCACTAGTGTTTATTTTGAATATTTTTGCCCAAAATGAATGTGAATTCTGATAAGATAAGCCGGATTATGCACGAGCGGGTGACTCTGTATCTGCAAATACTGGGCATGATGTTTTGCAACGCTTACACCGAATTGCAGATAATAATTTTAATATATTACGCATTTTTGTGTCTCAAAATTATTATCTTAATTATTTTCATTTGAAGTGAAGTGACGGGCTACCGATAAAAAACATCCTTCGGTGCCCCCGCCGCACCGATTCAAAATCGGATTACTTTTATTATATCGATCTTTCAACAAATATTTTTAGGGAAACTTTAAATATATTCTGAAATCTGAACCGATCGATGTTCATATTTCAATTTCTCTTTGTACACGGGCGATACGTTCCGTGTAAAAAGTGAATTATTAATTAATGAATGATTTGGTTCCGTTACAAAAGATAATCGGTTGGGTTTATAACGAGTGGCACTTGTTCAACCATCTTGCATTACGATAATTTCATCTAACCACTCTCTTTTTGTATTTTTGGGACACTTGTACATACATTGGTGTCATCTTTTTTTTTAAATAGGTGCTAAACAGATGGGACAAAGAATGCTTTGTAAACCTATAAAATTGTGTTTTTACTTGGTGAATGGTAATATTTTGTTGTTAGAGCGGGCCACGTGTTCGGTATACTAAAATAGGCAATGTTGCCTACGTCAGCGACGGCTTTGATTCTCTTGTTTACTTGATTACATACTTTACCGTATTGTCAATACATTTTATGTTAAGTGTCTTCAGCCAACGCAGTCGTCTGGATTAGAGTGTGCAATACCGGTATTATCTAAACCGGGTTCCCGGTAGTCATGGTTTATTTTCAAGACCGAATTAAGGGCGACGTTATACAGTGGCATCTATAATTAAGGCAAATTGCTAAGTAACTTAATTACGAACGTTCGTGCAATTGATAAAATCTAGCAAAGGATTTTCAAAACATCACAGTTGAGTTAATCATTCCGTATTATTCTATTCTACGAACTGTTATTTCTATCAAATGAACAGTGGTTTTTAACCAGTTACCTATTTTTTCAATAAATAAATATATTGCGGCCAAAACGCGTTTTTTTCACATTTAACTATTCTTCATTGGCCAGTTGTTATTTAAACATTTAACAGCTATGAATGTCAACTAAAATCTGCCCTGCAAACTCGTATTTACCCCAGTTAAAACTACTGCCCGCGAATCTTAAATTTGTATAAATTACAACATATTTTATATTTTTATTTAACTATAATGTAATCTTAATCGTAAGGTTAAATATTGGAAACATTTTGTGTTTTGTTTATTTTCTTTTATAATGATAAATTCATTTTTTCAATCGAAAAATAGTAGGATACTTGATTATGGATTGATGGCCCGGCCCTTCTGTCAAAAATTGCTTATTTTCTACCCCATATATCCATCTGATGGTATTGAAATAAATTTTGCTAACCGTCCATTCTTTTTGACTTGCTAAATTTGGTAACTTAATGACTAAAATTATGTTTAAAAAATGAGAATATCTGGAATATATTTTTTATTCTGTTTTTTTATTATTTTATAAATGACCTTAAGTGTGCATGCATGTATTCTGCACATGTTTGAACCTACACATTATGTGCGTCGTAGATTTTTCTGGTATGTATTTTCAAGATGAATAACGAGTTTGACTAAAACAAAAACTATGCTTATTTTAAATTAAAATAAAGCGTGCATAAAATATGAAAAATTTGTGCAATCGTTTTTTCTGTATTTACATTTTCTTGGCAAATTCTTGTAAAATATATGATTTGAATGGTTGAGACTTTTTGCTAATTATACTGATGCCATTCCAAACGTGTTCCGAAAATATTTAAAATACGCCATTTGGATGCAAATCGATTGTCTTAGGTATACGTTTGCTTTCATGTCGGAAAAGTAGTATGCGAGGATATTTTTTTTTAAATTTATTTCTCGATTGATTTATCAATGACAATTAGTAACATTGCATGACTATATATTTTTACAGTGAAAGAACTTGAAAAAAAGTTCTGATAGCTTGTTGGACGGCAGTCGCCATGAAATTAACCCTCCAGAGACGACAGATTTCTTTCGATAAAAAAAATATTTTTTAAGCCATATTGAAGTAACAGATAACTTTTATTCCTAACAAAAATTTTGAAAAAAAAAACGCAAAGTCGGTGTATAGAAGCCTCACATGACTATATGGTCATGCTCATCCTTTTTTACCGTGTAATATTGTGTGAGGACAGTAGTAAGGACGAGCGTGACTGTATGGGCACGCAAACATTCGCAGTTGAAATATAGCTAAATGTGACATTTTTAAAAATATGTATAATTTGACCAGTTTAGATCAAGATAATTTCAATACAAATATATTAGCAAAAGAACTGTAAATAATTTGATTTTTGATAAAAAAAAATAACGAACAGTTTCAAAAAGTCCATTTAAAAAAAAACGGAAATTCAAAAAATCGCGTGTGCCTTTGGTGGTCGTTTCTGTTCCCGCGGCTGATGACTAACTGAAGTCTATACCCAAGCAACGATATTCAGGTAGTAAAAGGATGAATAGTGGGATCAATAGACAACGGTGTTTACTGTGACCATATGGTCACGCTCGTCCTTGGAGGGTTAAGATAAAAAGTTGCTTCCAATCTTAAAAATTTGGGTACCCTTGTGTTATTCAATCTACGCTTACTGACTGACACGCAACGAAAGGCGATATCGTACTGTTGCAGATCGCACATGCTTTGTTATCGAATTCAGAGTAGGTATTTTTTACTATCTTAATCGTTGGTCGACCTCAGAACCGCGCATTTTCATAGGTATAGGAAATAAATGTGGAGGTTATGAACTTACCTGACTGAATGGGAGATATGCGGATAATGACTTAAATGGTTCATTGAGAAAAAAAACGTTATGACCAGTTTGTGCTTAATTTCGTGCCATGATCAAAATATGAAACTCATTTGAGACTTTGGCGAACAATTGCTTCCTGAGATTGCGCACGATATATGATAATGTACGAAATTAAACCAAAGATCAGTTTCTTGTATCTACATGGCAACCATTTTTTCTCTTCCTGGTATCATTTCTAAATAATTCTGTGCCTATTTCAATCTTCTTACATAGTTAATATTCAACCTTTTCATTTGTTTAACATCATAATAATATAGTCAAAAGATGTGTGAATGTTTGATTGATTGATTTGTTTACCAAAACAAGTTTCTTTTAGTAGTGTAGTTTATGACTCCTACGAAACATTTTACCACTTTTAGAAGCAAATTTATTTTGCTAACAGGACTGATTTTAGTTTTCAGTAAATCAACACAGTGAATTCTGCTTGTTCGTGCTTAGAAATAAATATTGCAAAAAGGACCGTAAATGGATTGAATAAAGATTTTAACTTTCAATAAAATAATTAAATTCTAATAAAATAAACACAAGTGTGTTTTATTTTTTAATGTCCTGTATTTACTAGTATGTACTTGGTAGGTATTCTGTGGAATGAATTAACCGCGTAAAACAAAATGTACTGTAAATCAGAGATGCCCGACAGAAATCACTTAGTGGGCCAAATAAAATAATGCATGTCTCTGATGGGAGCCACACGTCAATAATAATATAATATTTTTTTATATTAATAATAAACAAACACCTTACCTTTTTATTCGAAAACTTTTTGTTATCCAGTCGCTCAACCTCTCTTTTCCAACGAGATATGAGGACACGGCTAAGACAGGACTATTGGTTTACTAATCGCTCTCGCTACGCCCAGTTATTAAAGAATCGGAAGGGTGGGAGGAAATTTTAAGATATCACAAACACCCATGCCTTCGAACAGAAATCGATCGAAAAAATGCTGTTCGTACTGGGACTCGAACCCGAAAACTAACTTAGTAATCAACAAAATATCTGGGTCTGTAAATTTATGGTTCTATCATTTTTGGGGTCTTTAACAATTGGCATTGCTACAAATAAATGTCTGGCGACAGAATGCGACGACACCCAGGCAAGAATTTCAAATAGTTGTCAAAATTTAAGTAATCTATTTATTGTTTAAACATTTAAAGTATAGTACATGACATTACAGCCGACGCCAATTCGCCATGCAAAATATACAAGTAATACATTTTTTTTAAAGTATTTTACCAATAACAAAATGCTAAATGTATAGAAATATGAAAGCCTTGAAAGGGCCGCACAAAACCTTCAATAGAGCCAAGGTTTGGGCATGCCTGCTGTAAATTATGTACATATCGATAGTGCCAACTGGTATCCCAAACCGCTTGCATGCAGACATTCCAGTAAGCGGCAGCTTACACCGCCATTGCGGCCGACTAAGCTCATTTTTAATTTACTTTTCGTATCACATTACACACCTATGCGTGTGTGTCTGCTTATAAAAATTATAATATTAGTATTTTGCAAGTTCGCAATTATGATTTCCACCGCGGTAATGTTTCTATTCGCGGGCAACGCCATCTGTTTTTGGTATAGCAATGTTTACAAACATCACTTATTACTTTATTTATTGATTTGGCATTTACTTGGTAGAACTCTATTTTAATAGGGTAAAAATATCAAAGTATTTCAGTTCCACGGTTTTTTATATGCTATACGTTGATAGCTATTTCGGCTTTCGCCATCGTCAGAACTATGCTTTAAACGTAAATTTGCTCAGCTTTATATACTGGCTAAGAAGAGATACACAATGCATCATATTATTCACTCTAACATACTAATTCAAATTCTAATTACAAGTGCAATATAACATCAATAAAATATCATTAAAAATAACATCTAAATGCTATTAAGTATTTTATTTATTTTTTGTGTGTACATAGTACCACATCAACTATTTCGGTTAGGGGGAATTATATTCTGAAAAATAGTGAAAAAGGGAAATGCAACAAATTAGGCTGGGAAAACCCCTGGCTTAAACCATCCGTGTTAATATTGTCAACGCTCTGTCGAATAAACGTTCAGCCGGAAAAATTTTGATTTTCTCCATGTTCTGCAGCACTATACCAAAATGATCTATAAGATGCTCTTTTTATTATTAAAAAAAAATAATTAATTCGCTTGCTTTATATCGGGCGTATCTAGATTTTCGCAGTTATGAGATATCGCAGTTTTGTTCAAATGAAGATATTTGCGGACAAGGATTGTTGAAAGTATTTGTTTTTTCCCTATTTTTACTTTATTTTCAACAATCATTCTCCCCAAAAGTGGTCATTCATTGTGTGTCATTCTTTGTGTTTTAAGCATGCAAAATGGCTTCTGATATTAGTTCACGTGCATCAATTACTGACCAATAATAGGGTAAAAATATCAACGTATTTTAGTTCTACAGTTTTTTTATGTTATGCGTTGATAGCCATCGTCAGAACTAAAGTTTTTAGTTCTGACGATGGCGAAGGCCGAACTGTAGTACTAAAATACGTTGATATTGTTACCCCATTAAAATGGAGTTCTTCCAAGTAAATGCCAAATCAATCAATAAATTACTGACCAGTTAATTTTCTTATGCTATTAGATCTGTAAATTATCACAAATCGACACCCCATACGATACGCTATATAATATTAATTATTTTTTAATCGATACATTTTAGAGCATTTATTATTTTTTACTAATTAAACTGCTTTTCTATTTGGGGAGGGTCAGTGGCAGGTGGTGTCAAAATATTCAACGTCTATTTCCTCATAGCTTTGATAGCATTTCCGAAATAACGTCTTTCGCAAGCAAAAGACGTTGATTTTTATCTATAAAATTGTATAACCAATAATAAACAAAAATGATAGTGTAATGATATCACTAATATAATAATATCTGGTCGACCGGCTGCTTGGTGATAGCGGTAAAGACGATTCAGTGACTCTGCGAAATTCACTCCATAAATAAATTTCCATTCATTATTTACATAGATGTGTATGTATTATTATTATCAAATACGAGCAATGTTTGTATACAGAATTACAGGTTTATGGCGCACTGTACAACAGTATTGAGTCGATAAATATCATACGACACAGATAAAAAAGTTTTGGATACGCATTTTTAGTCGATAACGATTTTTCTCGAGTTAATAAAAAAAAGAATTTATATTATTTGAAATAACTACTTTAACCTAATCCAGACGACCGTCATCTAGACATGCCAACTTATGACGTGCCAAAAAGACGAGCGTCATGTGTACATGCCACAGCGTTACACCGAATTTTGAACCTTAATATCTCAGTTAATTCATACTCGATTGAGACGAAAATCGTATGAATAATATGCCCATACATTTTTCTTCACGACATCTATCTATTTGCCAGCCCACCACATTTTAAATCTATATATTAATAGTCGATAATGTCCGTCCGTCCGTCTGTCTGTAAATTGTCCCCGATTTCCCCTTCCCCTCCTCCGCCCCAGCCACGCTGTAAACATTTTTTTATTCATACTAAAGAGATACTTTTTTCGTTTGTATATTATGGTCGCGATTTCGCCTTTTCGATGACGTCAAGAAAGACGGTCCCCCTCCCCCCCATCCTGCCCCGCTGTCGTCATTAATTCATTTCTTCATTTTTCTCTGACGTCATGAGTGAATTTTTGAAATGATAACATTTTTATTTTATTATGTGTAAAAACAATTAATTTTCAAAAAATATTCTCTCAAGCTGTGGGATTCGATACCATGCCCCAATTTTCATGCGCGACGTTCGGACACCTAACACACTGCTCCACAAGTCCAAGTGATGGTTACGAAAAAAAAACTCTATTTAAAGTTTTAGTTAACTAATAATGACATCTGTGGGTGAAATCTTGCACTAAACGAATTTGACCGTTCTGCAGCGTTTTGAGAGGCTATATAAGGCTGCTCAATTATATATAATAATTTAATATATAATAATTTAATTAACTATTTATTTATATATATACGAAAAATGGTTGTTAGCAAGCTTAAACATTATTCCAAATATTAAATAATTTACGAGGTCTATTTCTGCTAATACGAAAAATAGTTGTTAGCAAACTTAAACATTATTCCAAAAATTAAGTAATTAACAAGGACTATTTTTGCTACTATGAAAAATGGTTGTTAGCAAACTTAAACATTATTCCAAAAATTAAATAATTTACGAGGTCTATTTCTGCTAATAGGAAAAATAATTGTTAGCAAACTTAAACATTATTCCAAAAATTAAGTAATTTACAAGGACTATTTTTGCTACTATGAAAAATGGTTGTTAGCAAACTTAAACATTATTCCAAAAATTAAATAATTTACGAGGTCTATTTCTGCTAATAGGAAAAATAATTGTTAGCAAACTTAAACATTATTCCAAAAATTAAGTAATTTACAAGGACTATTTTTGCTACTATGAAAAATGGTTGTTAGCAAACTTAAACATTATTCCAAATATTAAATAATTTACGAGGTCTATTTCTGCTAATACGAAAAATAGTTGTTAGCAAACTTAAACATTATTCCAAAAATTAAGTAATTAACAAGGACTATTTTTGCTACTATGAAAAATGGTTGTTAGCAAACTTAAACATTATTCCAAAAATTAAATAATTTACGAGGTCTATTTCTGCTAATAGGAAAAATAATTGTTAGAAAACTTAAACATTATTCCAAAAATTAAATAATTTACGAGGTCTATTTCTGCTAATAGGAAAAATAATTGTTAGCAAACTTAAACATTATTCCAAAAATTAAGTAATTTACAAGGACTATTTTTGCTACTATGAAAAATGGTTGTTAGCAAACTTAAACATTATTCCAAAAATTAAATAATTTACGAGGTCTATTTCTGCTAATACGAAAAATAGTTGTTAGCAAACTTAAACATTATTCCAAAAATTAAGTAATTTACAAGGACTATTTTTGCTACTATGAAAAATGGTTGTTAGCAAACTTAAACATTATTCCAAAAATTAAATAATTTACGAGGTCTATTTCTGCTAATAGGAAAAATAATTGTTAGCAAACTTAAACATTATTCCAAAAATTAAGTAATTTACAAGGACTATTTTTGCTACTATGAAAAATGGTTGTTAGCAAACTTAAACATTATTCCAAAAATTAAATAATTTACGAGGTCTATTTCTGCTAATAGGAAAAATAATTGTTAGCAAACTTAAACATTATTCCAAAAATTAAGTAATTTACAAGGACTATTTTTGCTACTATGAAAAATGGTTGTTAGCAAACTTAAACATTATTCCAAAAATTCAATAATTTACGAGGTCTATTTCTGCTAATACGAAAAATAGTTGTTAGCAAACTTAAACATTATTCCAAAAATTAAGTAATTTACAAGGACTATTTTTGCTACTATGAAAAATGGTTGTTAGCAAACTTAAACATTATTCCAAAAATTAAATAATTTAAGAGGTCTATTTCTGCTAATAGGAAAAATAATTGTTAGCAAACTTAAACATTATTCCAAAAATTAAGTAATTTACAAGGACTATTTTTGCTACTATGAAAAATAATTGTTAGCAAACTTAAAAATTATTCCAAAAATTAAATAATTTACGAGGTCTATTTCTGCTAATAGGAAAAATAATTGTTAGCAAACTTAAACATTATTCCAAAAATTCAATAATTTACGAGGTCTATTTCTGCTAATACGAAAAATAATTGTTAGCAAACTTAAACATTATTCCAAAAATTAAGTAATTTACAAGGACTATTTTTGCTACTATGAAAAATGGTTGTTAGCAAACTTAAACATTATTCCAAAAATTAAATAATTTACGACGTCTATTTCTGCTAATACGAAAAATAATTGTTAGCAAACTTAAACATTATTCCAAAAATTAAGTAATTTACAAGGACTATTTTTGCTACTATGAAAAATAATTGTTAGCAAACTTAAAAATTATACCAAAAATAAAATAATTTACGAAATTTCTGCTTCTAAGAAAAATGGTTGTTAGCAAACTTAAACATTGTTCCAAAAATTAAGTAATTTACAAGGACTATTTTTGCTACTATGAAAAATGGTTGTTAGCAAACTTAAACATTATTCCAAAAATTGAATAATTTACGAGGTCTATTTCTGCTAATAGGAAAAATAATTGTTAGCAAACTTAAACATTATTCCAAAAATTAAGTAATTTACAAGGACTATTTTTGCTACTATGAAAAATGGTTGTTAGCAAACTTAAACATTATTCCAAAAATTAAATAATTTACGAGGTCTATTTCTGCTAATAGGAAAAATAATTGTTAGCAAACTTAAACATTATTCCAAAAATTAAGTAATTTACAAGGACTATTTTGCTACTATGAAAAATGGTTGTTAGCAAACTTAAACATTATTCCAAAAATTAAATAATTTACGAGGTCTATTTCTGCTAATAGGAAAAATAATTGTTAGCAAACTTAAACATTATTCCAAAAATTAAGTAATTTACAAGGACTATTTTTGCTACTATGAAAAATGGTTGTTAGCAAACTTAAACATTATTCCAAAAATTAAATAATTTACGAGGTCTATTTCTGCTAATAGGAAAATTAATTGTTAGCAAACTTAAACATTATTCCAAAAATTAAATAATTTACGAGGTATATTTCTGCTAATAGGAAAAATAATTGTTAGCAAACTTAAACATTATTCCAAATATTAAATAATTTACGAAATTTCCGCTAATACGAAAAATAGTTGTTAGCAAACTTAAACATTATTCCAAAAATTAAGTAATTTACAAGGACTATTTTTGCTACTATGAAAAATGGTTGTTAGCAAACTTAAACATTATTCCAAAAATTCAATGATTTACGAGGTCTATTTCTGCTAATACGAAAAATAATTGTTAGCAAACTTAAACATTATTCCAAAAATTAAGTAATTTACAAGGACTATTTTTGCTACTATGAAAAATAATTGTTAGCAAACTTAAAAATTATACCAAAAATAAAATAATTTACGAAATAGGAAAAATAATTGTTAGCAAACTTACGAGAAATTAAATAATTTACGAGGTCTATTTCTGCTAATAGGAAAAATAATTGTTAGCAAACTTAAACATTATTCCAAAAATTGAGTAATTTACAAGGACTATTTTTGCTTCTATGAAAAATGGTTGTTAGCAAACTTAAACATTATTTCAAAAAATCAATAATTTACGAGGTCTATTTCTGCTAATAGGAAAAATAATTGTTAGCAAACTTAAACATTATTCCAAAAATTCAATAATTTACGAGGTCTATTTCTGCTAATAGGAAATTAATTGTTAGCAAACTTAAACATTATTCCAAAAATTAAATAATTTACGAGGTATATTTCTGCTAATAGGAAAAATAATTGTTAGCAAACTTAAACATTATTCCAAATATTAAATAATTTACGAAATTTCCGCTAATACGAAAAATAGTTGTTAGCAAACTTAAACATTATTCCAAAAATTAAGTAATTTACAAGGACTATTTTTGCTACTATGAAAAATGGTTGTTAGCAAACTTAAACATTATTCCAAAAATTCAATAATTTACGAGGTCTATTTCTGCTAATACGAAAAATAATTGTTAGCAAACTTAAACATTATTCCAAAAATTAAGTAATTTACAAGGACTATTTTTGCTACTATGAAAAATAATTGTTAGCAAACTTAAAAATTATACCAAAAATAAAATAATTTACGAAATAGGAAAAATAATTGTTAGCAAACTTACGAGAAATTAAATAATTTACGAGGTCTATTTCTGCTAATAGGAAAAATAATTGTTAGCAAACTTAAACATTATTCCAAAAATTGAGTAATTTACAAGGACTATTTTTGCTACTATGAAAAATGGTTGTTAGCAAACTTAAACATTATTTCAAAAAATCAATAATTTACGAGGTCTATTTCTGCTAATAGGAAAAATAATTGTTAGCAAACTTAAACATTATTCCAAAAATTGAGTAATTTACAAGGACTATTTTTGCTACTATGAAAAATGGTTGTTAGCAAACTTAAACATTATTTCAAAAAATCAATAATTTACGAGGTCTATTTCTGCTAATAGGAAAAATAATTGTTAGCAAACTTAAACATTATTCCAAAAATTAAGTAATTTACAAGGACTATTTTTGCTACTATGAAAAATGGTTGTTAGCAAACTTAAACATTATTCCAAAAATTAAATAATTTACGAGGTCTATTTCTGCTAATAGGAAAAATAATTGTTGGCAAACTTAAACATTATTCCAAAAATTAAGTAATTTACAAGGACTATTTTTGCTACTATGAAAAATGGTTGTTAGCAAACTTAAACATTATTCCAAAAATTAAATAATTTACGAGGTCTATTTCTGCTAATAGGAAAAATAATTGTTAGCAAACTTAAACATTATTCCAAATATTAAATAATTTACGAGGTCTATTTCTGCTAATAGGAAAAATAATTGTTAGCAAACTTAAACATTATTCCAAAAATTAAGTAATTTACAAGGACTATTTTTGCTACTATGAAAAATGGTTGTTAGCAAACTTAAACATTATTCCAAATATTAAATAATTTACGAGGTCTATTTCTGCTAATAGGAAAAATAATTGTTAGCAAACTTAAACATTATTCCAAAAATTAAGTAATTTACAAGGACTATTTTTGCTACTATGAAAAATGGTTGTTAGCAAACTTAAACATTATTCCAAAAATTAAATAATTTACGAGGTCTATTTCTGCTAATAGGAAAAATAATTGTTAGCAAACTTAAACATTATTCCAAAAATTAAGTAATTTACAAGGACTATTTTTGCTACTATGAAAAATGGTTGTTAGCAAACTTAAACATTATTCCAAAAATTAAATAATTTACGAGGTCTATTTCTGCTAATAGGAAAAATAATTGTTAGCAAACTTAAACATTATTCCAAAAATTAAGTAATTTACAAGGACTATTTTTGCTACTATGAAAAATGGTTGTTAGCAAACTTAAACATTATTCCAAATATTAAATAATTTACGAGGTCTATTTCTGCTAATACGAAAAATAGTTGTTAGCAAACTTAAACATTATTCCAAAAATTAAGTAATTTACAAGGACTATTTTTGCTACTATGAAAAATGGTTGTTAGCAAACTTAAACATTATTCCAAAAATTAAATAATTTACGAGGTCTATTTCTGCTAATAGGAAAAATAATTGTTAGCAAACTTAAACATTATTCCAAAAATTAAGTAATTTACAAGGACTATTTTTGCTACTATGAAAAATGGTTGTTAGCAAACTTAAACATTATTCCAAAAATTAAATAATTTACGAGGTCTATTTCTGCTAATAGGAAAAATAATTGTTAGCAAACTTAAACATTATTCCAAAAATTCAATAATTTACGAGGTCTATTTCTGCTAATACGAAAAATAATTGTTAGCAAACTTAAACATTATTCCAAAAATTAAGTAATTTACAAGGACTATTTTTGCTACTATGAAAAATGGTTGTTAGCAAACTTAAACATTATTCCAAAAATTCAATAATTTACGAGGTCTATTTCTGCTAATACGAAAAATAATTGTTAGCAAACTTAAACATTATTCCAAAAATTAAGTAATTTACAAGGACTATTTTTGCTACTATGAAAAATAATTGTTAGCAAACTTAAAAATTATACCAAAAATAAAATAATTTACGATATTTCTGCTTCTAAGAAAAATGGTTGTTAGCAAACTTAAACATTATTCCAAAAATTAAGTAATTTACAAGGACTATTTTTGCTACTATGAAAAATGGTTGTTAGCAAACTTAAACATTATTCCAAAAATTGAATAATTTACGAGGTCTATTTCTGCTAATAGGAAAAATAATTGTTAGCAAACTTAAACATTATTCCAAAAATTAAATAATTTACAAGGACTATTTTTGCTACTATGAAAAATGGTTGTTAGCAAACTTAAACATTATTCCAAAAATTCAATAATTTACGAGGTCTATTTCTGCTAATAGGAAAAATAATTGTTAGCAAACTTAAACATTATTCCAAAAATTAAGTAATTTACAAGGACTATTTTTGCTACTATGAAAAATGGTTGTTAGCAAACTTAAACATTATTCCAAAAATTAAATAATTTACGAGGTCTATTTCTGCTAATAGGAAAAATAATTGTTAGCAAACTTAAACATTATTCCAAAAATTAAGTAATTTACAAGGACTATTTTTGCTACTATGAAAAATGGTTGTTAGCAAACTTAAACATTATTCCAAAAATTAAATAATTTACGAGGTCTATTTCTGCTAATAGGAAAATAATTGTTAGCAAACTTAAACATTATTCCAAAAATTAAGTAATTTACAAGGACTATTTTTGCTACTATGAAAAATGATTGTTAGCAAACTTAAACATTATTCCAAAAATTAAATAATTTACGAGGTCTATTTCTGCTAATACGAAAAATAGTTGTTAGCAAACTTAAACATTATTCCAAAAATTAAGTAATTTACAAGGACTATTTTTGCTACTATGAAAAATGGTTGTTAGCAAACTTAAACATTATTCCAAAAATTCAATAATTTACGAGGTCTATTTCTGCTAATACGAAAAATAATTGTTAGCAAACTTAAACATTATTCCAAAAATTAAGTAATTTACAAGGACTATTTTTGCTACTATGAAAAATAATTGTTAGCAAACTTAAAAATTATACCAAAAATAAAATAATTTACGAAATAGGAAAAATAATTGTTAGCAAACTTACGAGAAATTAAATAATTTACGAGGTCTATTTCTGCTAATAGGAAAAATAATTGTTAGCAAACTTAAACATTATTCCAAAAATTGAGTAATTTACAAGGACTATTTTTGCTACTATGAAAAATGGTTGTTAGCAAACTTAAACATTATTCCAAAAATCAATAATTTACGAGGTCTATTTCTGCTAATAGGAAAAATAATTGTTAGCAAACTTAAACATTATTCCAAAAATTAAATAATTTACGAGGTCTATTTCTGCTAATAGGAAAATTAATTGTTAGCAAACTTAAACATTATTCCAAAAATTAAATAATTTACGAGGTATATTTCTGCTAATAGGAAAAATAATTGTTAGCAAACTTAAACATTATTCCAAATATTAAATAATTTACGAGGTCTATTTCTGCTAATAGGAAAAATAATTGTTAGCAAACTTAAACATTATTCCAAAAATTAAGTAATTTACAAGGACTATTTTTGCTACTATGAAAAATGGTTGTTAGCAAACTTAAACATTATTCCAAAAATTCAATAATTTACGAGGTCTATTTCTGCTAATACGAAAAATAATTGTTAGCAAACTTAAACATTATTCCAAAAATTAAGTAATTTACAAGGACTATTTTTGCTACTATGAAAATTAAAATTATACCAAAATTACAGGAAAAATAATTGTTAGCAATCTTACGTGAAATTAAATATTTTACGAGGTCTATTTCTGCTAATAGGAAAAATAATTGTTAGCAAACTTAAACATTATTCCAAAAATTAAGTAATTTACAAGGACTATTTTTGCTACTATGAAAAATGGTTGTTAGCAAACTTAAACATTATTCCAAAAATTCAATAATTTACGAGGTCTATTTCTGCTAATAGGAAAAATAATTGTTAGCAAACTTAAACATTATTCCAAAAATTAAGTAATTTACAAGGACTATTTTTGCTACTATGAAAAATGGTTGTTAGCAAACTTAAACATTATTCCAAAAATTCAATAATTTACGAGGTCTATTTCTGCTAATAGGAAAAATAATTGTTAGCAAACTTAAACATTATTCCAAAAATTAAGTAATTTACAAGGACTATTTTTGCTACTATGAAAAATGGTTGTTAGCAAACTTAAACATTATTCCAAAAATTCAATAATTTACGAGGTCTATTTCTGCTAATAGGAAAAATAATTGTTAGCAAACTTAAACATTATTCCAAAAATTAAGTAATTTACAAGGACTATTTTTGCTACTATGAAAAATGGTTGTTAGCAAACTTAAACATTATTCCAAAAATTAAATAATTTACGAGGTCTATTTCTGCTAATAGGAAAAATAATTGTTAGCAAACTTAAACATTATTCCAAAAATTAAGTAATTTACAAGGACTATTTTTGCTACTATGAAAAATAATTGTTAGCAAACTTAAAAATTATACCAAAAATTAAATAATTTACGAAATTTCTGCTTCTAAGAAAAATGGTTGTTAGCAAACTTAAACATTATTCCAAAAATTAAGTAATTTACAAGGACTATTTTTGCTACTATGAAAAATGGTTGTTAGCAAACTTAAACATTATTCCAAAAATTGAATAATTTACGAGGTCTATTTCTGCTAATAGGTAAAATAATTGTTAGCAAACTTAAACATTATTCCAAAAATTAAGTATTTTACAAGGACTATTATTGCTACTATGAAAAATGGTTGTTAGCAAACTTAAACATTATTCCAAAAATTAAATAATTTACGAGGTCTATTTCTGCTAATAGGAAAAATAATTGTTAGCAAACTTAAACATTATTCCAAAAATTAAGTAATTTACAAGGACTATTTTTGCTACTATGAAAAATGGTTGTTAGCAAACTTAAACATTATTCCAAAAATTAAATAATTTACGTGGTCTATTTCTGCTAATAGGAAAAATAATTGTTAGCAAACTTAAACATTATTCCAAAAATTAAGTAATTTACAAGGACTATTTTTGCTACTATGAAAAATGGTTGTTAGCAAACTTAAACATTATTCCAAAAATTAAATAATTTACGAGGTCTATTTCTGCTAATAGGAAATTAATTGTTAGCAAACTTAAACATTATTCCAAAAATTAAATAATTTACGAGGTATATTTCTGCTAATAGGAAAAATAATTGTTAGCAAACTTAAACATTATTCCAAATATTAAATAATTTACGAAATTTCCGCTAATACGAAAAATAGTTGTTAGCAAACTTAAACATTATTCCAAAAATTAAGTAATTTACAAGGACTATTTTTGCTACTATGAAAAATGGTTGTTAGCAAACTTAAACATTATTCCAAAAATTCAATAATTTACGAGGTCTATTTCTGCTAATACGAAAAATAATTGTTAGCAAACTTAAACATTATTCCAAAAATTAAGTAATTTACAAGGACTATTTTTGCTACTATGAAAAATAATTGTTAGCAAACTTAAAAATTATACCAAAAATAAAATAATTTACGAAATAGGAAAAATAATTGTTAGCAAACTTACGAGAAATTAAATAATTTACGAGGTCTATTTCTGCTAATAGGAAAAATAATTGTTAGCAAACTTAAACATTATTCCAAAAATTGAGTAATTTACAAGGACTATTTTTGCTACTATGAAAAATGGTTGTTAGCAAACTTAAACATTATTTCAAAAAATCAATAATTTACGAGGTCTATTTCTGCTAATAGGAAAAATAATTGTTAGCAAACTTAAACATTATTCCAAAAATTCAATAATTTACGAGGTCTATTTCTGCTAATAGGAAATTAATTGTTAGCAAACTTAAACATTATTCCAAAAATTAAATAATTTACGAGGTATATTTCTGCTAATAGGAAAAATAATTGTTAGCAAACTTAAACATTATTCCAAATATTAAATAATTTACGAAATTTCCGCTAATACGAAAAATAGTTGTTAGCAAACTTAAACATTATTCCAAAAATTAAGTAATTTACAAGGACTATTTTTGCTACTATGAAAAATGGTTGTTAGCAAACTTAAACATTATTCCAAAAATTCAATAATTTACGAGGTCTATTTCTGCTAATACGAAAAATAATTGTTAGCAAACTTAAACATTATTCCAAAAATTAAGTAATTTACAAGGACTATTTTTGCTACTATGAAAAATAATTGTTAGCAAACTTAAAAATTATACCAAAAATAAAATAATTTACGAAATAGGAAAAATAATTGTTAGCAAACTTACGAGAAATTAAATAATTTACGAGGTCTATTTCTGCTAATAGGAAAAATAATTGTTAGCAAACTTAAACATTATTCCAAAAATTGAGTAATTTACAAGGACTATTTTTGCTACTATGAAAAATGGTTGTTAGCAAACTTAAACATTATTTCAAAAAATCAATAATTTACGAGGTCTATTTCTGCTAATAGGAAAAATAATTGTTAGCAAACTTAAACATTATTCCAAAAATTAAGTAATTTACAAGGACTATTTTTGCTACTATGAAAAATGGTTGTTAGCAAACTTAAACATTATTTCAAAAAATCAATAATTTACGAGGTCTATTTCTGCTAATAGGAAAAATAATTGTTAGCAAACTTAAACATTATTCCAAAAATTAAGTAATTTACAAGGACTATTTTTGCTACTATGAAAAATGGTTGTTAGCAAACTTAAACATTATTCCAAAAATTCAATAATTTACGAGGTCTATTTCTGCTAATAGGAAAAATAATTGTTGGCAAACTTAAACATTATTCCAAAAATTAAGTAATTTACAAGGACTATTTTTGCTACTATGAAAAATGGTTGTTAGCAAACTTAAACATTATTCCAAAAAATAAATAATTTACGAGGTCTATTTCTGCTAATAGGAAAAATAATTGTTAGCAAACTTAAACATTATTCCAAATATTAAATAATTTACGAAATTTCCGCTAATACGAAAAATAGTTGTTAGCAAACTTAAACATTATTCCAAAAATTAAGTAATTTACAAGGACTATTTTTGCTACTATGAAAAATGGTTGTTAGCAAACTTAAACATTATTCCAAAAATTAAATAATTTACGAGGTCTATTTCTGCTTCTACGAAAAATGGTTGTTAGCAAACTTAAATATTATTCCAAAAATTAAGTAATTTACAAGGACTATTTTTGCTACTATGAAAAATGGTTGTTAGCAAACTTAAACATTATTCTAAAAATTCAATAATTTACGAGGTCTATTTCTGCTATTACGAAAAATAGTTGTTGGCAAACTAGAACATGATTCCAAAAATAAATAATTTACAATTTAAATACTGCAGGGCAGGGCTGTCGATATACGCCCCCAGATATATTTCTTTTACTATCAGAATTTCTGGATTATTCAATAAATAGGTTAGTAATTTATTTTTGACGCCTGTAAATTTTCTGACTACTTAAAAATGCAACAAAAATCCCCCCGTTGAGGTCAACGGGCTTACAGCTAGTCC